>CM042159.1:95128481-95140981 GCA_023376005.1 Doryteuthis pealeii | reverse complement strand
AAATTTCCTCTTCCGTTCTTCTCTTAATATGGCGAACACAGATCGAGTTATTACTCATTTTGGACACTCACCGTGTCATTATTTTTCCCGCCTTTTTGCTGTTGTAACAACAATGTCCATTCTTTTGCGCATGCGCAACTGAATCAGTGTCATTGCTCTATAAACTGTAACCCTCAACGCATCTATTCGGGTTGATCTGTTCATTGTTTTCATTTTATAAAAGCCGAGTCGGGCATTTTTGGTATCGTGCATCATCGGGTGGCCATCGGGGTTTCCAAGATGGCCGCTGCTTCGTGGGATTTCGCGGAAATATAAAAGTCATTAATCTTCTAAGATGAAAGACTAAATTGCTGAAGGTCTGACAAGATGGTAGAGGGCAAGGTGACAATTGAGATTGGAATAGAAAGAAAGAGAGGACAAGATAGGAGGAGGGGGTTGAAGGAGGGAATCTGGAGAATCCACTGAAATGAATACAGAGAGAGAGAGAGAGAGAGAGAGAGAGAGAGAGAGAGAGAGGAGAGGGGAAAGAGATAGATAGATAGATTAGAGTGATAGAGAGAGAGAGAGGGTGAGAGTGACAGAGACTTGAGCCACACTGAGAAAGATAGGGATAGATAACGAGGGAGATAGATAACAGAGGAGAGAGAGAGAGAGAGAGAGAGAGAGAGAGAGGGAAAGAGATAGATAGATAGATAGATTAAATAGATAGAGAGAGAGAGAGAGAGGGTGAAAGTGAGAGAGACTTTTGAGCCACACTGAGAAAGATAGGGATAGATAACGAGGGAAATAGATAACAAGAGAGAGAGAGGGGGGGGAGAGAGAGAGAGAAAGAACGAAAGGAAGAGGAATGAAAGAAAAAAGGGAGAAAGTAGATGACTATTAGATTGGAAATGAAATAAAGAGAGGAAAAGATGGGGGAAAATGAAGGAGGCAGGATAATCCGCTGAAAGAAAGAAAGAAAGAAAGCTGCGAAAGAAAGAAATAAAGAAATATGAATGAAGAAAGAGAAAGAAACAAAGGAAGTAAGAACGAAAGGGAGAAAGGAAAGAAAAAAGAAAGGAAGAAGGAAAGGAAGAGATAGAAAGAAGGAAGAAAAAAAGGAAGAGGAAGGAAGAAGGAAGAAGGATTAACGAAAGAAAAAAAGGAAGAAAAAAAAGTATGAATATATAAATGAATAAAGAGAGAAAAAGGTATGAGAAGAAAAAGAATAACAAGAGAGAAATAACATAGGGAGAGGATAAAAAAAAGATTACGTAGAGGAAGAAGAGACGAGATGCAAAGAGAGAGAGAGAGGGGGAGAGAGAGGGGGAGGAGAGAGACAGAGACAGAGAGAGGAGAGAGACAGAGAGAGAGAGAGAGAGAGAATTCAGAGGTAGAAATAAAAGTAATGCGGAAAGATGGGGAAAGGTGTTGAAATAATTAAAAGAAAGAGAGAATGAAATGGGGGGAGAGAAGAAAGAATGTAAAGAACGAATGAAAGAAAGAAAGAGAGAAAGAAAGAAAGAAAAGAAAGAAAGAAAGAAAGAATTGAAAAGAAAGAGAGACTAAAAAATGAAATAATTAAAAGAAAAAAAGAATGAAATGGGGAAAAAGTGAAGAAAGAAAGAAAGAAAGAAAGAAAGAAAGAAAAGAGCAAATACTTGGGAGTATGAAGCAAGAAAAAAGAGAAGAAATAATACAGAAATAAGTCTTGAAAGAAAGAACAGTAACAGGGAGAAGGGAAAGCGGAAGATAGATAGAGAGACTGATATAAACTGAGAGAGAGAGACAGACAGACAGACAGACAGACAGACAGACAAGAGAGAGAGAGGGGGGGGCAGTGAAGACTTGAGCCACACTGAGGAAGATAGGGATAGATAACGAGGGAGATAGATAACAGAGAGAGAGAGAGGAGAGAGAGAGAGAGAGAGAGAGAGAGAGAGAGAGAGAGAGAGATGATGATGAGAGAGAGAGAAACGAACTAGAATTCTAAGGTAAAAAAGCAAAAAGCAAACAATTATGAAACCGAAAGGAGAGGAGAGTCTGAAAAGAAAGAAAGAAGGAAAGAAAAAAAGGAAAATGATAGAAAGAAAGAAAGAAAGAAAGAAAGTAAGAAACAAATAACAAAGGAAGGGAGAAGGAAAAAAGGAAGAAACAGAGAAACAAAGAAGAAATGCGCTTCTGTGTCATTATATATATATATATATATATATATATGTATATATTATATATATAATATATACATATATATATATACACGTATTATATATATATATATATTATATATCACTTATGTATATATATATATATATATATATATTGGAGAATATGTGCTTAAATGAAGTCGAACCTATTTTTTGAAATTAATTCATTAATAATTAATTAGGCGGGATTAAACTATTTAAATGTAAGGCTAAACAAATCGAGAAAAATCAATCTCTGTATGTACATTTCGGCCTATTAGGCCTCATCAGCAGAGCTATAGATACGAAGACCGCCCCGTGTGTGATTCGAAACCTGTCTGTCAAATTAGCAGGCAAGTGTTTACCTCCACACCAAACGGACTTAGCAAGATTTTCTTCGCTTTGTTAAGTAGTAGTATTTTTATTCCTCTTAAGTGACCTCTACACGAACTTACGAGACGTAAAACAAACAGACGATGTTTGTGTGGCTATTTCAGCCGACAATATTGGGAGAATATGTGCTTAAATGAAGTCGAACCTATTTTTTTGAAATTTAATTCATTAATTATTAAACTATTTAAATGTAAGGCTAAACATATCGATATATATATATATACACGATATATATATATATATATATATATATATATATATATTACATTACAGTCAAATTATTACCGTCGTAATATTGCCTATAAAGTTAGAATATAACTACAGTTCGTACAATTGTAATCGAGCACTATGTTTTCCTTCTCCAATTGAAAAATCTAGATTCTCTCTCTCTCTCCTCTATATATATATATATATATAATATATATATATATATATATATATATATTATGGACACTCTCGTCGATTTTCGACGCATGAGGGTTCACACACACACAATGAACACCCACACAGGATTTGTTATAGTGGTGAAGGCTTGTGTTGGACCATCCACACTTTTTGGCACAGTCGATAGGAAAGAATTGGTGCATCAAGGGTTGCCACAGACCCAATCAACGACCGACCTCAGGAATTTTGAATTCAGTATCCCTCTCCTAGACTGGTTACCTACCAAGGCTGAAGGGCCAGTCTGCCCTACTATTTAACCGCTAGCTGGAGGAATTTTGAATTCAGAGTTATCCCTCTCCTAGACTGGTTACCTACTCAAGGCTGAAGGGCCTAGACTGCCCTACTATTTAACCCATAGCTGGAGGAATTTTGAATTCAGAGTTATCCCTCTCCTAGACTGGTTACCTACCCAAGGCTGAAGGGCCCAGACTGCCCTACTATTTAACCCATAGCTGGAGGAATTTGAATTCAGAGTTATCCCTCTCCTAGACTGTTACCTACCAAGCTGAAGGGCCCAGTCTTCCCTACTATTTAACGCTAGCTGAGGGAATTTGAATTCAGAGTTATCCCTCTCCTAGACTGGTTACCTACCCATGGCTGAAGGCCCAGTCTGCCCTACTATTAAACCCATAGCTGGATTTTGAATTCAGAGTTATACCTCTCCTATACTTGTTACCTACCCAAGGCTGAAGGGCCAGACTGCCCTACTATTAACCCATAGCTGAGGGAGAATATATGGAATATATATATATATATATATATATATATATATATATATATAGAGAGAGAGAGAGAGAGAGAGAGAGAGAGAGAGCCTTGTACAATTTCCATCTAGCTTTTATTTTTAAATGTTTTCGTTTCGGATAAGCGGTAAGCTGAAACGTCTATATCTTTCATTTCTTCTTCTTCTTCTTTTAGACAATTTCCATTATCTTTCGTTTTTCATTCATTATATCACTCCGTTATTTATATTTCATTTTTTGTGCATTCCTTTTTTTTCTTTTTATCTTTCTTCTCTTCTTTCTTTTGATTTTCATTCTTTTGTCTTTTTTTCTATTTTTCTACGTTTCTTTCAATTCTTTCTTCATTTCGTATCTTTACAACCTTTAAATAAATTTAAGTCTTTAAAAAGAACTTCCATTTTTCTTTCGTCCTCTTTTTTTTTCTCACTTATATTTTTCTTTTTTTTAAAATCATATTTCTCCTTTTTTCTTACCTTCCATCCTTCCTTGCTTTCTTTCTTCATTCTTCATTCTTTTCTTCCTTGCTTCCTATAAACTCTTTTAACAATAGTTTTCTTCTTCTTCTTCTTCTTCTTTCTTCTTCTTCTTCTTCTTCTTCTTCTCTTCTTCTTTAACCATTCATATTTTGTTCTAATATTAATTCATTGATTAATTCTTATTCTCATTCTTCTTTCTTTCTGTTTTTTCCTTTTTTAATCAGTCATATTTCATTAATTCCTTCCACATTCTTCTTCTTCTTCTTCTTCTTCTTCTTCTTCTTCTTCATTCCATTTTAATTCTTCTAATTATTTGCTTCTTCGTTTTCCCCCTTCTTTTCTTCCTTTTTTTAATTTATTTACTTCCTTTCTATGTTTCTTCATAAATCGTTCTTTACATTTGTCTTCATTCTTTCTTCTTCTTTTCTCTTCTTCTTCTTCTTCTTCTTCTTCTTCTTCTTATTCCTCATTCTTCTTCTTCTTCTTAATCTTCTTTTCTTTCCTCTTCTTTTCTTTCTTCTTCTTTTTATCTTCTCTTCCTTCATTCATCTTCTTCTTTCTCTTCTTTCCTCATTCTTCTCCTCTGCTTCTTCTTCTTCTTCTTCTTCTTTTCTTCTCTTCTTCTTCTTCTCTTCTTCTTCTTCTTCTTCTTCTTCTTCTTAATCTTTTTTTTCTTTCCTCATTCTTCTTCTTCTTCTTCTTCTTCTTCATTCTTTTCTCTTCATTTTTCTTCCTCATTCTTCTTCTTCTTCTCTTCTTCTCTTCTTCTTCTTCTTTCCTCATCTTCTTCTTTCCTCATTCTTCTTCTTCTTCTTCTTCTTCTTTCTTCTTCTTCTTCTTCTTCTTCTTCTTTCCTTCCTTCCTTCCTATAAACTCTTTTCACACTAGTTTCTTTCTTTCTTTTTTCTTCCGCCCTTACCTTCCATCCTTCATTTCTTCCTTTGTTCATTCGTTCTTTTCTTCTATTCTTCCTTCCTATAAAGTCTTTTGACATTAGTTTTTTTTTGTTGTTTGCTCTTTTTCTATTTCTTTCCCACCTTTCTTCCTTCCTTCCTTCCTTCCTTCTTTCTTCCTTCCTTCCTTCCTTCCTTCTTTCCTTCCTTCCTATAAACTCTTTTCACACTAATTCACTACTCACCTCCATTTTTCTACCCCTCCCTCCATTCCGCTTTTATCACCTTAATGAGGGCTATACAACTTATCAATAGTACCATCTCTTTTCCCCTATAATAAATTGGTGTCATTTTCTCTATTCGAACCTCTTGTCGACTACCACCCCACCCTCAACCAGCACTCACCCACACCCACCCGACACCCCAAAAATCCAACCTTTTTTCTTCTTCTTTCCATTTTGCACCAAGAACGCGTAACACACTTTGTATATATTTTACCGTCTACACATCAGATGTGTCCGTGTTTGTGTAACACAGGGGAGCCATTGTGTTAATTTTAGTAAAAGATGAAATGATTGGTCTTTTTTTTTTCTTTTTTCTTTTTGTATTCGTTTTTTTTTTTTTTTTTTTTTTTTTTTTTTTTAGACGCGCAGAAAGTAAAAGTGAAGGTGGGAGAGAAAAAGAAAGAAAGATTAAGAAATAGACACGAATGGGGGGGAGGGAGACAGAGAGAGACAGAGACAGACAGATAGAGAGACAGACAGAGACAGAGACAGAGAAAGAAAGAAAGTTGAAGAAAAAGAAACAAAATGAGAGAGAGGGAGAGATATGAGGATGAAGAAGAGACAAAAGTAACAAAAGAGAGAGAGAGAGAGAGACAGAGAGAGAGAGACTTTAACGTTATACCATGGCCCTAAGCTCCGCAGCCACCGCTTTCTAGAACATATATAGCAAGGGTTGGGGTTTGCCATAAGGGCAATAACGTTGGGACAATATATATATATATATATATAATATATATATATATATATATATATCAAAAAATGAAGGAAGAACTCAATACAGTGATCCCATAATAAATTTATTTCGACGAAAATTGGGGCCCATATAAATATATATTATATATATATATATATATATATATATATATATATATATAATTGGGGCCATATAAATATATATATATATATATATATATATATATATATAATATATATATTATATTATAAAAAAAGAAAGTCTGCAAAATGTATTATGTTTTCAGAAAAAAAATTGTTATTCTTTTTATCTTACATATGCAACACGTGTTTCAGATCTTCTGGTATCTTCTTCAGGCTTTGATTAATAATATAAAATTCATATTATCAATCAAAGCCTGAAGAAGATACCAGAAGATCTGAAACACGTGTTGCATATGTAAGATAAAAAGAATAAAACATTTTTTTTCTGAAAACATAATACATTTTGCGGACCTTCTTTTTTTTTATAAAATATTGAATTTTCTCCCGTTGGAACCAGAACAACATTTTATATATAATATATATATATATATACCAACTCCTCCGTACGACCAGGATGCGACACGAGGTCAATTTGTTAAACGGTGTTTGAATTCAGAGTTTTCCTTCTCCATGAACTGATAGCATAACCTAGGCTAAAGAACCTAGTCTACTCTACTACTTACCCATAACTGGAGGGAGTGTAGTTGGATGAAGATTAAATGTTCAAACTGCGTGTATTTCTGTACATATTGTTGCAATATGGGTATATTCCTGACTTTTGTGAGCTAGAACTGCTAATTGAAGGAGGAGGAATAAATAACAAAGGCTTAAAAAATAGTGATGACCCAAAAGAGGAGAGCGATTGTTTTGACCGTAGCGTGACCCCGAACGAAGAATTGAGGGGCAAGCGGAAGTCGGGTGTTGACCGGAAGTCATGTGGTGACGTGGGGGAAGGAAGAAAGGGTTCGCGCTCTTTTTGCCGGTGGCGGGCCTAGTGTACAGACCTGATGAGAGCCCAGTAATCTAGTAGTGTTCTCTCTCTCTCGTTCTCTCTGCCTCCCCTCCTCCCTGGTAGAAGCCACTAGACGAGCACGTTAATAAAGGCTGGGAGTTGTGACGACATGTTTCTCGTGTTATGATTTTTTATCGGAGTTTTAGTACCGTGAGTATTGCAACGTAACAATATTAAATATACAAATAGATACCCTGTTTTTATTTCTATCCTTATTCATTGTTTAGGTATATACACCACGCGAACAGGATGTGACACAAGGTCAATTTATTAAACGAAGTTTGCCAGATTTGAATTCAGAGTTTTCCTTCTTGACCAGTTACCGTACCAAGTTTTTAAATCTTAGTCCGCCCTATTATTTACCACTAGCTGGAGGGAAAATCGTTGGAAATGCAACCAGCTTCGTCCACATCACTATCACTCCCAGGTACACTTTGACCCGAAGTGGTAATACCTGTTAGGGTCCCATCTATGCGTTAAATAGATCAAATGATAAGTTTTAAAAATGCGTTTTTGAGCAACCTCTGACTTACGACACTCAAATTTGGCCCTTGCTTTGGCTAGACGAGTGATTGGAGAGACCCCCATAGGCTTGTAACCTATATGATTGTATTGTAAGGATGGTTTAATGGTATACATACTTTGGATACACAAAACTCCGACGAAGGTTAACAGACAAAACATTTAATATATACATAGCACATGGATATGAAGATACAACGTACATAAACAAGGAGTACATAAATAAAGATAAAGACACATTCATGAATGGTACAGATATACATATATGAGTACAGACATGAGACTAGCGCTAGTCCATGCTGTGAATAACTTATAATAACAATAATGTAAGGGGGGGCGGAGCCCCAACGAGAGGGGTTAGATAAAATCTACCCCATGTGGCTCGTAGTTGCTGAAACAGGAAAAGAGAGGTCGAAAGGGTTTGAACCCGGCGCTTAAATACTATAGCACCCTAGCGGGCACCAGCAAACTAAAATGGGCAGACAACTCCACCAGGCAAATACAAACTAACGCTACAGTATCAACCTTTTTAACGCACATCACTTAATACTTACCTCTGTCCCTTAATGGATGTGTAGCAAGCTGGGTGTTGTATATATTTTATATAGGTTTACACAACTTACTAACTTTTAATTCAAAATCAACACAATGAAAGAAATCAACGGAGTCGTATTTAAAATAACAATCTGTATTAAAATAGAATTACAGACATGTATAATAGCATAGCGGGCATAGTCCTTTGTTTTATATTGTGGTATTAATAGTTCATATTTTATCTTGTTTTTTCTTTGCTGATACTGGAGCTGATTTGTTGCGTGACCACTCGTCTTGTCATTCTCTGAACTACTGAAAAATTCCCGCTTTTCCTTTTTGGCGCTTGATTTTGAATTCAGCGTTTGTTGTTTTCCGTTACTGCATTTTTGGGGATTCTTACTCCCCCTTTTTAATAGAATCGGCAACTGCCATTTTATTAACCATTACAGATGTTATATTCAACCTACGGAATGTATATAGAAATGTACTAACTATTATGGGACAGAGATAGTCTCATTCATTGTACATTTTTGTGCTGGTAAACGCAGCTTCTGTGTGCATATATATGGGTATTTATCAACCCCTCCACACAAGCAGGATATGACACAATGTCCATTTCTTGATCGGAGTTTAAAAGGTCTGAATTCAGCGTTTTCCTTCTACTAGACTGGTTGCCTAACCAAGGTTAAAGAGCCCTTTCGATCCTACTATTTACCCATAACTTGAGAGAGAATAGGTGGATTCATACCTTTCCCAAGGGTACTAGCGCCTCATCTAGGATTTGAACTCGTCGCGTCGTGTCCATTTCCAGCGACAATAGGCATTACACCACCAGGCACAGTATAATTAGGAGAGCGCTCAATACCAATGTGTGTGTGTGTGTGTGTTTAGAGAGAGAGAGAGAGAGAGAGAGGAAGAGAGGAGAGAGAGAGAGAGGAGAGAATGAGTGAGCAATATCAAAATTAATTAATATATATTATTTTTGCATGTATTGATATTTAGTTCCAATTATATATATATATATATATATATATATATATTATATATATATATATATATATATATAAAAGTAATTGGTAATTTGCTTGAAGCATTGTTAAGTATGTTATAAAATAATAAAATTCGAAGGCAATACAATGCGTAAAAAATAAAGACAAAAGATGTTTATATGTCTAATCGATTTTCAAAGCAAAGCTTTATCATCAGAGTTTATTTCAGAAATGACGTGCTTATGTTTTTTTATTGTGTGGTTATAAATTCTCTTCTTATTTCCTTTTCCTCTCCTTTTTTTTTCTCTCTTTCTTCTTTCTCCTCCTTTATGAATGGGCGAATAACTTTCTTCTTTTTCTTTTTCAAAAGTTTGTTGAGAGGAAAAAAAGGAGAGGAAAAGGAAATAGAAAGAGAAATTATAACCACACAAATAAAAAAACATAAGCACGTCTTTCTGAAAATAAACTCTGAGGATGAAGCTCTAGCTTTGAAATCGATTAGACATATAAAACATCTTTTTTCTTTATTTTTACGCATTGTATTGCCTTCGAATTTTATTATTTATAATATATAATATATATATATATATATATATATATAATATATATAATTAGGCCATAAAAGTCGAGCCAACAACTATGAAGGTGGCCGATGGAACCTAAATAAACAAACACTGACCGCCACACATCAAACAAGCCACTTTTTGACCCATTTAAGATCTAAAAGTCACGCGCACAGTATCGAGATACATACACACACTCACATTCACACACATATATGTATGCATACACATACATTTATATGTATACATATATGGTCATATACACAACTCCCAAGAACCCTCCCTCACATATATAAGAGCATTCAAAAAATAACCCACCTCAAAGAGGTTTTTCACGGAACAGATGGACTTGCTACCACTAACACACTCTTCTACCCGGATTTTAATAGCATGTCAAACCCTCAAAAATACTCCAATTTTTATAGTTCTTCCATAATGCTCCCTTTCAAAAAATCTAAAAACAATTTCTTCAAATAAGAAATTTTCTCCTGACGATGACCTAATGTTGAAACTAGTTGAGAATAAATAACATATATACATAAAAAATATTCCTGTTTGTCTTATTACTTTTTGTTCATACTATATATATATATATATATAAAAAGCAATCTGCAGAGGCGGGTTTCGGGGTTTCACCCCTCATCAGTGCAGCTAGACATACTTTTCAGCAGCTACCTCTGGTCGGGATCGAGACCCGAACGAACTTTCGCTCGTCAAGTCTCTTACCGATGGTCCACAAGCAGCTGCCTAGAATAGAAGGCAGAATAATCGCTATATTTCCTAAACCGGAAATAAACTCACCAGAGGTCTCCAACTTGTAAACAAGTGAGACTAGCTTGCGCTGAAGCGGTTTTTTTCGCAATTAGTCCCTTTTAGACTGAGTGCTCAACCTGAAAATTGGGAGCGTATATATATATATATATATATATAATATATATATAATATATATATGTATGAAAAGGTGGAATGAAAACATCACACAATGCTGTTAAAGAAGAAAACAATTTATAATATAATCATAGCTGATACTGATCAATATTTCGATTTTACCAAAATCATCATCAGAGCTCATTCACACCGTAGTTGTTTGGGTCGGAGAGGAATGTCAAATCAGTTTACAAAACAAAAACCCCTCCGACCCAAACAACTACGGAGTGAATGAGCTCTGGTGATGATTTTTGTAAAATCGAAATATTGATCAGTATCAGCTATGATTATATTATAAATTGTTTTCTTCTTTAACAGCATTGTGTGATGTTTTCATTCCACCTTTTCATACTCATACTGTCGGATTCATTTCCTTTCTTTTAACTTATATATATATATATATCTTATTATAATGGAGATTGTGTGTTTGTCTGTCTGTAACCGAAACTAAATCACTACTCAAGTCACAATTCCCTTAGTTATTGATATCACATTCACCATGAATTCATTTTTATTTAAAACTCAATTATTGATAAAATTGTTATACCTTATAAATACTGTTGGATCTACATACTAATAACATGCAAGTATATTTATATATTCAACAGAATAGCGGTTTACAGTGTGAACGAGAAGGCTAATTTGCATATTGATATCAAGAATTTGATTTTAATAAATATATGCTTAGTATTATTGATTTCTAATTGTTTGGTTTTCTCTTAACGAATCTGAGCAAAAAATCTCTGGGATAAATCTTAAAAGAAATCTATAAACAAGATGAAAGAACTGTAATTTTTATTAAATACTTCATAATTTAACTAAATAGATAAATTAGGAAAATGAAAGACGGGAGTGAGGGAAAATGATGGAAGAGTTAGATTTAAAGCTGTTCTATTTTTCGATTATACCCCCTCAGTTTATCATTTTCTAAATAGTTTCTAATTTGATATGATATTTTATTACATCAAAACCTAAATACTTGCACCCGAAGGGTGCATATATTTGCTAGTATATATAAACACATTGCCTAAATAAAAGGCATTACATTCGGAGTTGTTCTCGTAACTATCAAGCCAGGACCAGTTATATAGTTTAGGATATGCGAATACATAACAATCAAGCGGTAATTGAACGAAGCAGACGGTAGATACAACTAATTCTATCTCTTATTAAGATGGCCGTAATAAGCAGTTCATGAAAGATAACGGGAGAGAAAATATGGCAGAAGTTTAGTGAGAGACAGATAACAACATTACAACCAAGAGAATTCAGTGCATTTAGGTTTTATCTACCCAAGAAAAAAGAATACGTCAATTCGCTTTCTTACATCTTGTTCGTTTAGTTGTTCGTAAAAATAAGGATAAAAAAAAGGAAGAAAAACAAAAAACAGCGTATCACTTTATATAGTTAATATGTGCAGAAATACTCGTCGGTTTCACAGCTTGCCTATATACGAGGTGCGTTAAGAGTATGTCGAAACTGAAGCTCTATTCACTAAGTACGACATGAGCAATGAATGGAACAATATTAATAGTTGGTACATCTTATTATAATGGCGATTCGGTGGTCAAGTTATTATGGGTGACCATTTTGGTAAAAAAAAAAAACAGGTTCTGGAAGCGACCACAAGAACATTTGTATATGCACATATATATCTTATCATAAAGGAGATTGTGTGTTTGTCTGTTTGTAACTGAAACTATATTACTACTCAAGTAAAAATAAAAAATGGACATTTTTTTTAGCTAAATAGTTAAATTAGGAAAATTTCGCAATGAAAGAGTAGTTATCTACGTCACATTCTCCAGGGTTTTATTTTTATTTAAACCTCAATTATTAAT
>CM042159.1:95120981-95123481 GCA_023376005.1 Doryteuthis pealeii | reverse complement strand
TGCAATTGTATTTATATATACAACAAAATTGAAGTTTACAGTGTGAATGGGAAGGCTAATTTGCATATTGATCTTAAAAAATTGATTTTAATAAATATATGCTTAGTATTATTGATTTCTAATTGTTTGGTTTTATCTTATTGAATATGAGCAAAAATCTCTTCAATAAATCTTAAAAGAAATCCCTTAACAAGAAGAAATAACTGTAATATTATTCTTTACTTCCTATTTCAACTAAACAGTTTAATTAGGAAAATTTACCAATGAAAGACGGGAGTAATGGAAAATGATGGAAGTGTTAGTTGTTCTATTTTTCAATCATACCCCCTCTGTTCAAAATCTTTTTATCTACATTCTTATTCAGTTTCATTAGCCTTTCTAATTTAATATCATATTTTATTATAAAATTTAACTAAAATACTTGCACCCGGAGGTGCTAGTAATAATAATAATAATAATAATAATAATAATAATAATAACTTTGAGATAAAAACGGACCACCTTATCCCAGCAAGAAGGCCAGACCTAGTGTTGATAAACAAAAAAGAAAGAACTTGTCAACTGGTGGATTTTGCAGTTCCAGCAGATCACAGGGTGAAGCTAAAGGAAAATGAAAAAAAAATAGACAAATATCTGGAATCTTGCCAGAGAACTGAAAAAGTTGTGGAATATGAAAGTGAAAGTGATACCAGTTGTAGTTGGTGCACTTGGAACAGTCCCAAAAGGATTAGAAAAGGGCTTGGAAAGCTTGGATATCAGAGGAAGGATTGAAACCATTCCGAACACTGCACTGTGGCAATCTGCCAGAATACTCAGAAGATTCCTGGAGACCTGAGGAGACTTTCTGTCACTCAGACTCCAGTGAAAGACCATCAGCTAACACTGATGTGAAAACTCAAAAGGAGTAAATAATAAATACGGCCGGATTTGTATGTTAAGCTTTCTAAGAAAGGGAATGTTTGACCTAATTTAATCTACTGGTTGCTGCTTATGAAATCTAACATAGAAATATAATTTCAAATTCTCCAGTGTGTGTGTGTGTGTGTGTGTGTGTGTGTCTCTCTCTCTCTCTCTCTCTCTTCTCTCTCTCTCTCTCTCTCTCTCTCTCTCTCTCTCTCTACTAGAGATACATAGAGGGGAAAGTGATAGATTGAAAGTAATGTAAGAGATTGGTCTGTTTTTGACTTAATTGCAAATTACGACTAATTAGAACCAATTAAAACAGATTTTTTTCCAAACATAATTTAATCCTAAAAGTAAGGAATAATTTAGTATAATTTTCGTGTCATTAAATTAAATAGGAAAAAAGCCTTCATGGGCCAAACGTTGATTCGCTCAGCTTTAGTATAATAATAGATTATGGTGTTAATATGTAGTTTCCTGCATATCATGCAGACGGTCAAAAATATTGGAATATTAAAATATTAATAGGTTTTAATATTTTATCAAGAATATTGAAATATTAGAATATTAATAGATTCTAATATTTCAATATTCTTGATCGTCTGAAGATTTCATGATATGCATGAAATTGCTGTTACGGAATATTAAAACCACAATATTTAATCACTGATTTAAAAACTTCTCTGCTATTTTAGAATTGAGCACCTTCATATGCTAATATATTTCACATTAATTCCCCATTATATTATATCACACACACACACACACACTACACACAGGCATACATATATATCTTATTATAATGGAGATTATATAACTGTCTACCTGTAAGCAAACCTATGTCTCCTCTGGCGTCACGATATCCTAAGTTATTTTTTATATTCTCAACGGTTGTGAAATAGTCATTATTTAATCTTAATTAGCATCTTATTTATTAAGGCTGTCTCTATTAAAGGCTAAATGAGTTAGACTTGCCCTAAAACTGGCCATATTATTAATGCATTTAAAATCCTGAAATATGTGTTATGTATCTCTAATATGCACGACCTGAATATATATATATATATATATCTTATTATAATGGAGATAGTGTGTTTGTCTGTCTGTAACCGAAACTAAATCGCTACTCAAGTCACAATTCCCTTAGTTATTTACGTTACATTCACCATGATTGTATTTATATTTAAACCTCAATTATTAATAAAATTGCTTCACCTTTTTATTAGTGCTGTCCATATCTACATACAATTAACATGCAATTGTATTTATATATACAACAAAATAGCGGTTTACAGTGTGAATGGAAAGGCTAATTTGCATATTGATATTAAAAATGTGATTTTATTAAATATGTACTTAGTATTATTGATTTCTAATTGTTTGGTTTTATTTTAATGAATATAAGAAAAAATATCTCCAATGAATCTTAAATGAAATCCATTAACAAGAAAAAATAATTGTCATTTTATTCTTTATTTCCTAATTTAACTATTAAGTTAAATAAGTAAAATTCAGCAACGAAAGACGGGGAGTGGTGGAAGAGTAAGTTTCATTTCTATTTTTCTATTATACCCCACTCTGTTACATATCTTTTTTC
>CM042159.1:95085193-95120881 GCA_023376005.1 Doryteuthis pealeii | reverse complement strand
CGCAGAAAGAAAAAGAAAAGAAAAGAGAGAGATGATAGAGAAGAAAGATAAGAAAGAAAAGGAAAGGAAGAGGAAGAAACAGAGACGAGAAAAGAAAGAAAGAGAAAGAGAGATGAGAGAGAGAGAGAGAGAAAGAGAGAAAAAAGTGAGAGAAAGAAAGAAAGAAAGAAAGAAAGAGAGAAGAAACAGAGAGAAGAGAGAAAGAAAGAAAGAAAGAAAGAAAGAAAAGAAAGAGAGAAACAGAGAGAGAGAGAGAGAGAAAGAAAGAGAGAAGAAAGTGAGAGAAAGAAAGAAGAAAAAAAGAAAAGAAAAGAAGAGAAACAGAGAGAGAGGGTCAGAAAGAAAAGAGAGTGATAGAGAAGAAAAGAAAGAAAGAAAGAAGAGGAAACAGAGAGAAGAGAGAGAAAGAAAAGAGAAAGAAAGAGAGAGAAGAAAGAAAACAAGAAAAACAGAGAGAGAAAAAGAGATAGATAGATAGTGAGAGAGAGAGAAAAAGAAAGAAAGAAAGAAAGAGAAAGAGAGAGAAATAAATAAATAAATAAAAGAGAGAGAGAGAGAGAGAGGAGAGAGAGAGAGAAAAGAAAGAAAGAAAGAGAAAGAGAGAGAAATAAATAAATTAAAAAAAGAGAGAGAGAGAGAAGGGGAGAGAGAGAGAGAAAGAGAGAGAACGGTTTTACACGAGGAGTGGCTAAGGCAATTATAACAATGCTTTTAGCTATAATCAGGATTTAGTCATTTTAATTAATTCATTCAGGCAATGATTATGTCAAGGTCAGGTTAGCACCTCAAATTGCTGCTGCTGTTGATGCTGCTGTTGCTGTTGTTGTTGTTGTTGTTGAGGTGGTGGGGGGGATGTTCATGCATATATACACTTCTCTCTTTCTCTTTCTCTTTCTCTTTTTTTTTCTCTTTTCTTTCTCTTTCTCATAAAATCTGGGTCACATACTTCGTTAGTAGCGCGAAAATTACTGTCGTTTTTCGTATTGAAGTTTACGCGTTGCAATAGGCACATCTGCGTCAGCCAGGACTCTGGGTCAAGGATAAACATATATCGCCGAGAATTGACCATCATTCCGTTGGTAAGCAAGGCTGATATATATATATATATGGTGATTGCCGCTTCTTGACAGAATAAGGCCATTTCTACAAGTAGTTCAGTTGTGAGCAGTTGTGAGCACGCAGATGGCCCACGGATCCAGCTTGTTTTTATGTACCCTATCACACATATGAAATCCTCGACATACAGACGCTGTCACACAGGTCAGACTTCAATGTAGGAAATGTTTCTATGGTGTCCGTCATGTGTCGCTTCAGAATGGAGGGCTCAAGTCACCTTACCTCAAACTTATTATAGCTCATCGGTCTTTCCATCAGGATGTGTATCCAGCCCACCCCTTCTGTCAATTGGTCCTTATAGCTGAAGCTGATTTCCGCAAGAGCATCTGTCTGCCCCTTATCGAGATACTTCCCTCTCAAGATCGGGAGGTGTCCAGACATTCCAAGTTGCTGTTCTTAGCCTTGTTTTGTGTTGTAGTATTTTCTAGTTTACGCCCAGCTAATGTGGACAACCGTCGAAATGTTGGTTTCTGGCCAGCTTGATAGGTGAATCGGCATTTGTTTAGGTCATCTTTTCTAGACACCTCCCAAGTGGCTGGGTGAACAGTGTTAACCAAGGGGCTGCTCATTCACCCACAACCTCGCCGAGGCACGTTGCTGTTCAATCGTGTGTGTGTGTAAAAACGGAAATTGGAAATGAATCCGACAATATGAGGAAGAATGAATAAAGAAAAGAAAGAATAGAATCGATAATAAAAGATGAATTTAATCAATATCACTTACACATGTGTTTCAGTCAGTTCATCTGTGTGAAAATACTCCGCACACAGAGAAGATTCGAACTTCATCAGAGTGAAATGTTAGTTTGAATGAAAAAATTCGTTGGGGAACAACGGAGAATTTTTAGAAATGTTCGAAGAGAATTTTTTTAAATCACTTTTGGAACGCTGCAATAGACCGTTAGAATTTGGATATTTGATTTTTCTAGGGTTTATGATAGAAGAAATTTTGTATAGCAAAAATAAAGTGTTATTATTTATCCCTAACATGTTGAAAATTTCTCGGAACCTAGTGTATGTTATTGTTTTGGGAAAAATAAAACGGTGATTTTCACACAGATGAACTGACCGAAACACATGTGTAAGTGATATTGATTAAATTCATTTTTTATTATCCATTCTGTTCTTTCTTTTCTTTATTCATTCTTCCTCATATATATATATATATATATATATATATATATATATATATATATATCATGATCATATATTATATCATATATCATAAAATATATAAACAAATGTATGTATTTAAAAGTTTAAACACCACCCTTTACGACAGCTGTCAAATGGCCGAGAGGTTAACGAATCGGGTGAACGAAAAGTCAGTTGGATTTCACTCCTGGTCAGAGTTAGTTGTTGTGTCTAGCCACACTGAAGAGGCGTGAAGCTTGTATAGGCGAAAAGCTATCAGTAACCAGGCGCCTTTGACTCCATGTCAACGCTGTTGGGTCATTCCATGTCAATTCACCGGGGTGTTACCCCACCGACACCGAATTACTTGAAATTTGGCACAAATGTTCCCCTTCATGAGTTAGGAAAGTGTGCCAAATTATTTTGTCTTAAACCTTACAGTTTCGATTTTAGAGGGGGGATATAATTTTGCTATTTTGCCTCAAAATTAAGGCTGTGCGGTGTCGCAAAATCTCAGTGTTTTTTTTTATTAAAAAAAATACTTTCATACATTCAATATTTCTGAAATTTGGTATGTAAGGCAAATAAGGACTGTAGAGTCCAAATATCCAACTATTTTAACCCTATACCTCACAGAAAAGTTTATTTTGCCCACCCAAATGCATGACTCCAAAATCAACAACTTTTCACCTATGTAGCTTACGGTCAGTCTGTCGAAAATGGGTCCTCTTCAATTTTCATAATATTTTTTCTTAACATCTACTATGTCTGCCTAAGTTCACCAAAAAATTTCCTGAGGGGGTCAAGTCTACTTTAGAAGATAGGAACCTGCCAAGTTCAGAGTTTTTTTCCTATGTACGTGCAGGATTTCAGTGAAAGATTATAATTAAAGACAATCATCCTAATGCTCCATGAACTCTCAAATGTTGATATTGTACTCAGTGACTTCTTAAACTATTCAATAATATTGTTTTATCAATTAAAAAAAAAAAAATATGAGGGTGAGTCAAAAAGAAATGCCATTTTGTTTAGTACAGGTATAATTACCGACACAGGAACATGTATCATGAATTAAAATGAAGTTGGTCCTCTGTGGATCAACTCCCTACTTTCCCACAGTCACTGTTTTTTTGTTTTTTTTCAATAGCAATGTTCAACCTTCAAATGAGAGTTTCTCTGCTATTGGAATTTCTCCAATAAAAACAAAAGGACATCATTACTCTGGAAAAGCTCATTTAGGTAAGAGAAAACATTCTTCTGTATTGCAATGTATAAAGACCAAAGTAGGCAGGTCGTTAAATGTTGACTGAGCTGTTGAATGATGAGGCTTTGAAATTTTAGATAAAGCTAAGTACTTTGATAAAATGATAAAGCTTCTTGTAGCAAAAATGAAGAGAGTGGAATCAACCAACATAAAAATACAAATCTTGACACTTGCTCTCCTACCGACTGGTCACACAAAAAGTCATGTGTGTGTTTGGAGTTTCAGAACACATTGTACGCAAGGCTCACAACTTGTGTTCGTAAGAGGTATTTTAGCTGTGCCAGAACCAAAAGGGGGCAAATCTTTGCCTGCTAATATTGCACAGCTAGTGGAAACATTTTACTAAGATGATGAATATACTCAACTGATGCCAGGCAGGAAAGACTATGTTAGTATTAAACATAATATTCATCAGCAGAAAAGACTCATCTTGTGCAACCTAAATGAGCTCTTCAGACCATTCAAGGAACAGAACCTGATAGCATTCTTGGAGTTTTCAAAATTTTGTAGTCTAAGGCTGAAATGCTGTGTCTTTGCTGGTAGTGCAGGTACACATGCCATATGTGTATGTACCATCCAACAAAACATGAAATTATTACTGGAACCACTGAATGTATCATATCAAGATCTCTTGAAATATATTATCTGTAATACCAGTAGCAGAGAGTATATGATTCATAGGTGGCCAAATTTTCCTAAATCATCAGGGCAGCTTGAATAAAAATTTGACATCATCAAAGGAAATATTGATAACACTGAATCAATAGAGTTCTCACAATGGATAACAACTGACTGATTGACTTTGACAACACAAAAGGAATCCTGTCAAGCTTACATTTATTTAGTTGTTTTGCAATTGAATAAATTAGCACCTCATTCGTAATTGGCTAAATCACAATCCAGATACTTAAAGCAAAGAAAGGAGGAGATTAGTGATTTTGAAGTTTTGTTCCTGGGAGATTTTGCTGAGAACTACAAATTTGTAGTTCAAGATGAGATCTAGAGTTTTCATTGGAGTACCCCACAATGTACTTTAAATCCAGTGGTACCCTACTTTAAACTTGGAAATGCAATGCAAAATCATTGTTTCTGCATTATGTTGAGTGATAACTCACATGTTGTAGCATTTATTTATATGGTACAGAAAAAAAAATTGAGGTAATCGGGCCTACCTTGGCAAATATAAAAAATAGGTTCATATCTTCTAAAGTAGACTTGACCCCCTCAGGAAATTTTTTGGTGAACTTAGGCAGACATAGTAGATGTTAAGAAAAAAATATTATGAAAATTGAAGAGGACCCATTTTCGACAGACTGACCGTAAGCTACATAGGTGAAAAGTTGTTGATTTTGGAGTCATGCATTTGGGTGGGCAAAATAAAATTTTCTGTGAGGTATAGGGTTAAAATAGTTGAATATTTGAATTCTACAGTCCTTATTTGCCTTACATACCAAATTTCAGAAATATTGAATGTATGAAAGTATTTTTTTTAAATTAAAAAAACACTGAGATTTTGCGACACCGCACAGCCTTAATTTTGAGGTAAAATAGCAAAATTATATCCCCCCTCTAAAATCGGAGCTGTAAGGTTCAAGACAAAATAATTTGGCACACTTTCCTAACTCATGAAGGGGAACATTTGTGCCAAATTTCAAGTAATTCGGTGTCGGTGGGTGCAGATTTCAAATTTTTCCGGTGTTTTGACCTGGAATGACCCTGTTACATAATCTATGCGGTTGCATAAGATTATTGTCAATCCTCTGTATTTCTAAAGGGGTGGCACTTTTCATATCACGGGTGGGACTTTCCATGGAATATTACAGAAAGCCCGCGAAATATGTGAAGTCACGTGGGACCTGGTTAGGTCCTCAGTTTCAGTTTAGACGTCAGACAGAGAAGATGTCCTGCCTTAACTGGAACTCAGCTGCATACGCGCGCTATGTTTAGTTACATGAAATGTTTAGTTAAGTAAATAACAGCTTAAGAAAATAACACAGTTTTGTGGTTGGTGAATGTCTTGGTAACAAGACGGATCTAGAAGAAGAAATGAGTTAAGTGCGACCGACCACCAAGACGAAGTCCAGACGCTAGAAGAGACGTAAGATAGAAAAGATGAACAGCAGAAAAATAGAAGAAAGTAAAGAAAGGGTATGCAACAAACGCTACCTTAAAACACACACACACACACACACACACATACACACACACACATGTATGGGATCATTTAAAGCATCCACTTTAGATTCGCAAGGTTCCTAGTTCGATACCAGTTACCGTCAACTCAGTGTATGAACAGCACCACTTCGGTAATCTGATTTGTGCGGTAAAGGTGTTTGACGGTAGGTGCGACGGGTCACCTGAGCAAAAAGACAATCTCCTTGGCTTAGCGCCAGCGGAAAGAGGATAGGGTCCCTCGCTGTTCCGTTAATACCGAAAATAGTCCACTCCACCATCTTTATATATATTGAGAGAGAGAGAGAGAGAGAGAGAGAGAGAGAGAGAGAGAGAGAGAGAGATACATAATTAGGTCTGCACAGACGGACACTAAAAGATACACAGATTGAGAGAGAGAGAGAGAGAGAGGGGGGGGACAGCGAGACAGACAGACAGAGATTGATAGATAGATAGATATAAATAGACATAGATAAATACATAGATCAACAAAGAGAGAGAGAGAGAAGAGACAGAGGGAGACTGACATTAAGCTAGCTCGCTAGCTAGCCAGATAGAGAGAGAGAGAGAGAGAGAGAGAGAGAGAGAGACGGAGACAGAGACGGAGAGAGTTTCAAATATTTACAAAGGAATTTATTTGCTTTCTGGATGATTTTTGTGAAATGTGAATATCAATTTGATTTACTTTCTATGCAAATGCGACGTTTCAGATAAATTTTATATGAAGATCAACACGAAAGAAATAAACGGACCCCTTTAAAAGGACCCTCATCAATTTGTGGATTCAGCCCACGCCATTGAACAATAGCGTCCGCCTCTTCTAGGCAACGTCTCGACCGGAAGTGAACGCCTAGAACAATAGCAGAAACAGGCAGCAGCGTAGCAACGAAGTTTCATCCGGCTGACAGATCTCCTCCTGCAACCACTATCGAAGATGTAGAGGGAATTCTTAAAAAGGACCCCCATTTCTTGTGTAATCAACCACCCACAGTGAACTCGAGTCGGCCTCGGAGTCATGGTTATATGAAACGTTCTTGGAAAGTCTCTGAGAAATAAATCATAAGATGGAATTGACAGCCTCCTTAAACCGGAGCTCCATCAGTTTTCCATGTCTTCTCCAGCAACCACTATGGGAAGACAAGCTTTTACTTCAGAGTACTCACGGGTTATCGGTTAATCCCTCCCTAAATACAAGACATATAAATAAGTAAGTAGTAAAGTCGTCGGGGCGGCCTAAAGTCGGTATCAGCCAGTCAGCGAGGGAGTCTATCACCTATTCACTAGCGCTAGACCAAGGAGATTGTTTTGGCATCTGAGGTGGAGCGCCACACCTACCATCAGCTCCTTACTTTACCGCACAGATCCCTGTGCTACTCATACGCCGAGTTGGCGAGGGCCTGTATCGAACTAGGAACCTTGTGGTTTCTTTCCGAACGCTCTACCGACTGAGCTAACACACACATATATATATATATATCATTTACATCGAAACCATGGTAGACCCTTAACTCTTTTCCACTATTGCTATTACTGGTATGAGTTGGCGTGGACCGGAATCGAACTAGGAACCATGTGGTTTCTAGCCGAACGCTCTACCGACTGAGCTAACCGGACCCCTTTAAACCAGAGATGCTGATAGGTACGCATCCTGCGTCTCTGACGCACAAAAATCTAAAAGGACGCATTAAAATCATATCCATGCATCCAAATGTTTTTCATTTTTTCTTCCCTTCCTCGTCATTTCAAGCTAACTGTAAATACTTTTCAATAGTTTCTTAGAAATGAATTACACAGGATAGGTAACAAGGTAGTTGGGGCCTATAAATTTCCCACTCATTTAAAGCAAAGATGCGCATCCCAGGACGCACTAAATTATAAAGCTATCAGCATCACTGTAACACGTATTATTTAGAAGAGTGTATAAATTATTGCTATTTCAAGAAATCAGGAAAATCAAGAAAAACATCGCCCTGTCGTCTGCCTGACTATCCTAAGTAAGGGACAAAATGGAGTGTTGCATGTCATGGACCGCAAGACGATAACGGTCGTACAAATGAGGAACATTTATATGTCAATACTGGTGTTCCTTAATCTTCCGTCCGTTATTATCCTGTAACACCCTCTGGTTAAAAATGAAACCGTTCAAATCGTCCAAAAGGAAATGCAAAAATGTAAATTCTGACTATCTGGTGTCACTTATCCGCCGAATTCTGATTTCTTATAAGTGTCGTCGCCTTAGCTAAATAATGGGCAATTACATTTTTATTATAAGACAAGAAAGGACAGAAAAAATATTAGAAAGAAAGAAAGAAATGAGGAAGATAGGGAGGGAGAGAAGGTGAGAACACGAACACAATAACACCAATCTGTTTCAATCGATGAGGAAAAGAAGGAAAGAAAGAAAAAAGAGTGTGTGCCTCTGTGTGTGTGTGTGTGTGTGTGTGTGTGTGTGTGAGAGAGAGAGAGAGAGAGAGAGGGTTAAATCAAGATTATTATACTTTTTACATGTTGAACTATTTAGCAAGAGCTCTTAAGTAAACATATTAAACGTTGTAATAATTAAATGATCATACTGTGGTATATCCACAGGTCCTGCGAGTCAGTATTAATAATTAGAATTTAATCGAGCTAGGGAGTGCCTCTTGGGATTTCTTTTTAAATAATTGAGACATTTTTGTTGAAATAATTGAGAGCGGCGACAGAGCTTAAACTCTTTGAAGTCGATTAATAAATCTAGGAGAGTAATTTTTGATTTAAAACATTAAACGGATCATTCAATCCGTTGTTGTTATATTTGCAGTTCAGTTGACTGGAAAGTCATAAAGATACGGTTCATTGGTTTAGAGAATGGCACAGATTCGATGGTGGAATCACAGACTCTAACCCCCACTCTCCTTCTCCACCTGTCTGTCTGTCTGTCTGCCTGTCTCACTCTCTCTCTCTCTCTCTCTCTATATATATATATATATATATATATATATATATATATATATATTTAGTAAATGAAGAAAAACTCTAAACTTTCTTCATTACAATAATTTATTTCAACCGTATTAATACGGCATCTTCAGGTAATCACAAGAACATGACTCTCTCTCTCTCTCTCTCTCTCTCTCTCTCTATATATATATATATATATATATATATATATATATATATATATATATTGTCGGCTGAAAATAGCCATATGTTTGTTTACGTTCTCGTAAGTTCGTGCGAAGTCTCTTAAGAGGAATATGAGTACTACTACTACTACTACTACCTAAACAAAGCGATGAAAAACTGCGAGGTCCGTTTGGTGTAGGGGTAAGAGGCTTGCTTGTCGATCCGACAGATAGGTTTCAAATCACACACGAGGCGATCTTCGTATCTATAGCTCTGCTGGTGAGGCCTAATAGGCTGAAATGTACACACAGAGATTGATTTTTCTCGATTTGTTTAGCCTTGCATTTAAGTAGTTAAATCCCGCCTAATTAATTATCAATGAATTAACTTTCAAAAAAATTAGGTTTGACTTCAATTAAGCACATATTCTCCAATATATATATATATATATATATATATATGTGTGTGTGTGTGTGTGTGTGTGTGTGTGTGTGTGTGTGCGAATATGTCATTAAACAAGCATAGTTGACTTCATATACACGTCCCGTAACCATATGTACACACACACACACGCACACAGACACACACAGACACACACACACACACACACACACACATATATATATATATATATATATAGAGAGAGAGACAGAGAGACAGAGAGAGAGACAGAGAGAGGGAGAGGAGAGAGAGGGAGAGAGGAAGAGAGAGGGAGAGAGAGAGGGAGAGAGGAGGAGAGAGAGGGAGAGAGAGGGAGAGAGAGAGAGAAAGAGAGAGAGAGAGGGGGAGAGAGAGGAGGAGAGAGAGGAGTCGCGTAGTGTAATGGTTAGAGTCGAGTATGCGCTTCCTTGGTTTAGAGAATGGCATAGATTCAGTGGGGAAATCATAGACTCTACCCCCTCTCTCACAGACTGTGTGTCTGTCTTCCTCTTTCTTACTTTCTCTCTCTGTCTCTGTCTCTCTCTGTCTCTGTCTCACTATATATATATATTTCCTGGTAGTTAGGGTCTTTCCAAGTGTGGTTTAACCAAGCTGATGCAGGTAAACACTAATGTGAGCTCAATGTGTCTAATGCCAGTGAGTGGACGGACAGAGCAATATATATATATATATATATATATATATATATATAAAAGTTTATTTGCAGTACAGAATTTAAAAAGGACGCGTAAAAGCATATGCATGTTGTAAAATAAGTTGTTTTTGTTTTTTTTCTTAAAAAGAAAAGTAAGGGTACCCTAGTTAGATTTAAAATCGGAAATGATTTTTTTTCTTTTCTTTTTTTCGCTCAATGCTCCTCAGAGAAAAAATTTACATTCAAAGATGGTAATGTAATTTAGTATTTTTATTTTTTTTTTTTGTTGTAAACAACGGAATGGTCAGAAAACAATGAGAAAAAAAAGGGAATTTTTTTTTTCTCAATAAGACAAGAGAATTCGTAAAATTACGAAACTTACAACTCACAAGGGGGGGGAGGTTCGAAAATTACGAGTCCCCCCGTTTGATAAGTTGAGGCTTGAAGTGCCAAAAAGGAGTAGTTGTTGGGACTGCTTCTGAACGCACAGGAAGGGTTGAGTGCGGGAGATGAACAGGGACTCGAGAATCTGCAGTTGTAGCTCGCTGTTGGAACTGCAAAGGACTGAAAACATAGCTGGGTGGTAGGACCGAGCGCAAGTGGAATTTATTAATAGATGTTGTCCAATGGTGGACGGAGTATTTATGCCTGCTGCTGTGGGACAGTCCACGTTGCCAGAACGGATGTTGTAGGGTTATGTGCTGCTTGATTTGATATATATATATATATATATATATATAATATAATATATATAAAAGAGAGAGAGAGAGAGAGTGAGAGAGAGGGGGAATTATATACAATTCAATGACCACGAAAAGCAAATTCGGCGAACAACTCGTGGGCTATGCAGAAAACTGGATAGCTGTTTCAACATATATCAAGTCTCACTAGGTATACACTGCAGATGAGACCTAATATATGGCGAAACTGCTGTCCAGTGTCCCTCACGTTGCACATGTTGTTCACCGAATTTGCTTGTCGTGGTCGTTTAATTATATATATATATATATATATATATATATATATATATATACAAAACTTGGTAGTAAGGGATGATTCTATATGTGATTTCTAAGATACACTTTATTAATATTGTATGATCCAGTATGTATAAATACAGCGAATCTTTAAATCACTAAAGAGAGCTCAATGTATAATAAACCTTTTAGATTATATACAGAGCAATATTTGTCATAGAAAGGAAGGAAGAACTCAACACCGTAATTCCATAATTAATTTATTTCGACCAAAATTGGGGCCTATATAAATCTAAGTTGATTTAGTATAGCTCCCCAAAATCCAGTCTCATCAGATGGGTATCAATTCACTTTTTATATATATATAACTCATCTGCTCACAGTATCTTGTTTCTATTCTTTTTATTATTTAGGGACACCATATTCTCTCTCTGTCTCTCTCTGTCTCTGTCTCTCTGTCTGTCTGTCTGTCTGTCTGTCTGTCTGTCTGTCTGTCTCTCTCTCTCTCTCTCTCTCTCTCTCTCTCTCTCTGAATGCAGCAAAGTAACTGAATGCAACAAACTAGCACATCGTTTGTTTTTGTTTTGTTTTACGGCCTATCAACCTCAGTAGGTCATTTAATGCCGACAAAGTTTTGAAATAAATTCATTCTTAATGGCTACTAAATCCTTTTTATAAACACATTTTTCTATTTAATCTATAGATGGGACCCTAACAGGTACTTCCATTCTAGGTCAGAGCGATCTAGGGAGCAATGGTGATGGAGTGATAACATTCATCTCTTGTGCTCTGGAAAATTTGGAAAATGGAAGTAACTCCAGGAGGACAGACCTTAGCAGAGGTGAAAATCCAAAGAGGCATCTTCCAGGGTATAATGTGTGTTTTCATTTTATTCTATATAGAAACCATTCCCTCCCCCCTCTCTCTCTTTATTTCTCCCTCTTCCACCCTCCCTCTCTCTCTCTCTCTCTCTCTCTCTCTCTCTCTCTCTCTCTCTCTCTCTACCTAACAGGTACTTGCACATCGAGAATACAAGACTAGGTATGACTAGCGACGAAATGTTGTGGTCCTGTACTTGCCACGGGACCAAATGTGATAGCATCATGGGACGCGGATACCAAATGTGATCCTATAAGTGCGTCTCGCGCTGCGGGTCACTTATGGGCTGGTGAACCTGCTCGTTCACACTTCCTGTGCCCACGCTGTTTTGTTTGATCCGCAGGAATGTTGAAGAAGTGCATGGTTCGGACTTTCTCGGGTTAGACTGTTTGCATTTTTATTTCTTCGGAAAGGCATGAACTCTATCTGAACTCGCCTCAACTATGGGAAAATAGTTGGGCAAAACCGGCTTTGATAAATAATTACTTAGTATTATTGATCTCTAATGTGATTATTTTATTCTCTAATGTATTACAATCAATCCAATGAATGATTTTATATAGAAACCAATTAAAATATAATTAAAACAAGTGTAATCTTTTTATTTAATTTCGTTAGTTTAAGGAGAGATTCTTAGTGGCTGAGCAGTCCATGACATGCAACACTCTACTTTAGCCCTTACTTAGGCTAGACGGTTGGTCGGAGAGGCACCTCGTGTCATTCAGCTGGTCATGTCAAGCCGTAGCGCCTATATGATTGTCCCAACCTTGTTGCCCTTATGGCAAACACCCAAACATTTTATCATATATGTTCTTGAAAGCAGTGGGTGAGGGTCTTGGTGGACTTGGTATGTCATTAAGATGCATCTAGTGGTGAAGTTCCAATTCTGGGTCTCTGGGAGCGTGGAGTACCCCTTCATCACCATTACTCCCAGGTCCTGTTAGGGTCCCATTTATGGGTTAAATAGAAAAAAAATGTGTTTTAAAGACTTTGGTTTAAAAAAAAGCAACCAGACTGGGGTAATGTAAACTCTAAATTGAAACCAGCTTTACTCTACTTAAAATTGACCTTGTGCCATATCCATTCCGTGCCGAAAAAGTTGGGTAAATAGATAGTTCGAGGTTTTGTTGGAAAGAAAGAAAGAAAGTAAGAGAGAGAGAGTGAGAGAGAGGGGGGAGGAGGGGGAGGAGAGGGGAAAGAGGGGAAGAGAGGGAAAGAGGGAGAGAAGGAAGAAATGAAGAAAGAAAGAACAAAAGAATAAAAATAAAAGAAAGAGAAATGAAGATGTGTGAAAGAAAGAGATAGATAGATAGATAGATAGATAGATAGATAGATAGATTGATTGATTGATTGATTGATTGAAAGAAAGAAATAAAGACAGAAAGGAAGAGGAAGAATGAAAATGAAAGAAAGAGAAATGAAGAGAGAGAGAGAGACAGAGAAAGAGAGAGCGACAAAGAAAGAAAGAAAGAAAGAAAGAAAGAAACTGATGAACAATGGACAAATGAACAAAGTAAAAAAATAATTAGCCGGGGGCTTTGTTGAAAAGAAAGAAAGTAAGAGAGAGAGAGAGAGGGGGAGGAAGAGAGGGGAAAGAGGGGGGAGAGAAGGAAGAAATGAAGAAAGAAAGAACGAAAGAAAAAAAATAAAAGAAAGAGAAATGAATATGTGTATAAAGAAGGATAGGGAGAAATAAAATAAAGAAAAAGAAAAAAAGAAAGAAAGCGGAAGAATAAAAATGAAAGAAAGAGAAATGAAGATGTGTGAAAGAAGAGATAGATAGATAGATAGATAGATAGATTGATTGATTGATTGAAAGAAAGAAATAAAGACAGAAAGGAAGCGGAAGAATGAAAATGAAAGAAAGAGAAATGAAGAGAGAGAGAGACAGAGACAGAGAAAGAGAGAGCGACAAAGAAAGAAAGAAAGAAAGAAAGCAAAATTGGAGAAGATGTAAAAATAGAAAAAGAAAGAAGAAAAGAGAAGGAAACAAAATTTCATGGAGAAAAAAAAAAGTGAAAATAAAAAAAAGTCAGCAAAAAAACAAACAAACAAACAAACAAAAAATATGGTGTCCGTTAATTAGGATTATAACGCCGAGTGGGTGATCAGTTATCGTCTGCTTCATCAATTCAGGGACGGCCATGTTTGTTGCTGTTATTGCGCCGGTTTAGAATCGGATTGGAGTGGTCGGATAGAAACGATCCTCATTTGAAAGAATGGAGATAAAAACGAAAAGGAGAGAAAGAGACACAAATCCAGCGAATAAAAAAAGGAGGAAAACAGAAGGGGGGAAAAGAAGGGGGAAAAGAAGGGGAGGGAAGAAGCGGGAAAAAGAAGCGGGAAAAAGAAGCGGGAAAAAGAAGCGGGAAAAGAAGGGGAAAAGGAAGGAGAAAAAGAAGGGAAAGAAAGACAATGGAGTCGAAAAGCAGAATCAATCATTATGTGACGTGTACAGAGAAACTAATTATGAAATGCAATAAGAAACGAAAGGCGAAATGAATAGCACGACGCCATCTTTGTACCGCAGAAAACGGGGTAGCTGCTGATGATCGCCTTTCTTTGTTCGCTATATTTTTTTGTTTATTTCATTTTTGTTTGTTTCATTTTTTTTAAAGATTAGCATAATTCCTGTAATACACGACATGCTTATTTATATATGGGTCAGTTTAATTATATAAAGGTCCGGTTCAGCTTAGTCGGTAAAGCGGTCGATCTAGGAACAACGAGGTTCCGGGTTCGATGTCGGCCCTCGCCAAATCAGCGTATAACAGGGTCCTGTCTATAGGTCGAATATATCTGTTTGAGATTGTTTAATATGCTTGGGAACTACATTGGTACTTAGGCTCTTTAAACATTGATAGTGCGACTAAGTATCAGGTAACGCCAATGTGTGTGTGTGTGTGTGTGTGTGTGTGTGTGTGTGTGTGTGAGAGAGAGTGAGTGAGTGAGTGAGAGAGAGAGAGAGATAAAGAAAGTAAGAAAGAAAGAACGAAAGAAAGAAAGAAAGAAAGAGAGAAAGAGAAAGAGTGGTGACCACAAAGTATAAAATGCGTAGAACAAATATACAGTGAGCGGGTGTGTGTGTGTGTGTGTGTGAGAGAGAGAGAGAGAGAGAGAGAGAGAGGGTGGAAGAGAGAGAAAGAGACAGAGAGACAGAGAGGGAATGGTTTCTATATAGAATAAAATGAAAACACACATGATACCCTGGAAGATGCCTCTTTGGATTTTCCCCTTTGCTAAGGTCTGTCCTCCTGGTGTTACTTCCATTTTCCAAATTTTCCATATCAAATATTACCGAATATCAAAATATCTAGATGCAGCATCTATCAACCCATATCTTATTATAATGGAGATTCAGTGTCTGTTTGTAACCAATACTAGGTCACTGCTTACAGCATAATAACTTCAGGAAGTGCGTAAGTTTATCAATGAGTATTTAATTTACTCAAAATCATTAATACATAGAATATAGAACAATTATATATACTCAAAAATTAACTATGGAACATTAAATGATCCACACTGTTTGGTAACATAAGTTTTAATAAATACATGCCCAGTAATATTGATACATATATGTGTGTGTTTGTATGTATATAGTTTTATTTTAATATTTAAAGTTATCTGACATAGTTTCTCTCTATCTATCTATCTATCTATCTATATATATATATATATATATATATATATATATATATATATATATATATATATATATTTGTTCTCAAAAAAACTTTGACATCTCAACACGGTCGCAACATATTGCAACATCATACAAGGCTGACATCCGGTCAGCCTTGTTCTCAACAAACTTTTGAAAAAGAGAAAAAAAAAGAGAAATAAGAAATTACAATTATTCGCCCATTCATAAAGGAGGAGAAGAAGAAAGAGAGGAAAAAAAAAGGAGAGGAAAAGGAAATAAAAAGAGTAATTATAACCACACAAATAAAAAAAAAAACATAAGCACGTCATTTCTGAAATTACACTCTGATGATAAAGCTTTGCTTTGAAATCGATCAGACATATAAAATATTTTTTGTCTTTATTTTTTACGCATTGTATTGCCTTCGAATTTTATTATTTATAATATATATATATATATATATATATATATATATATATATATATAAAGATTTTTTATATCATCATTTTTATAGTGAGTTCGAAGCATTAATTAAAATGTAATAATATATTTTGAAGGCGTAATAATGCACATTTATGTTTAAAAACATATTTATTTCTTTTGTTTTTTTTTCCCTTTTATGAGTCCTAATATTTTCAAGCTAATGCTCATCATCAGAGGATTGAAAGTTCAATCCTCTGATGATGAGCATTAGCTTGAAAATATTTAGGACTCATAAAAGGAAAAAAAAAAAAAGAATAAATATGTTTTTTAAACATAAATGTGCATTATTACGCCTTCAAATATATATATATATATATATATATATATATATATATATATATTATATATAACCTTGATTTCCCTCCTGGTCTCCAATCAAAGCATAACTACGTTTATTCCTTCATGATTCCTTAAGCTTGGTCAAACCTGCAAGTTTTAAATATTACATTTCTTCTTTGTTAAACAACTGGACTCCTATAATGATCATTGGCATTTCTAGTATCTTTAATATCTTTCAGCTTCCCGCGAAATCCAGTCTCTCTTCAAATTAAAATCCCGCTCCGTAAGCTCCGTAAGCTGACTACAAAAAACAATTTTAACAAATAAACAAACAAGCAAAACGATAAAGAAGGCCTCTTCATCGCAATTACTACCAGGTCCACTCCGATCCGGAGTGGCAGCACTGTTAGTATCCCATATATGGATTAAATAGAAAAAACTATTTCAAGAAATGTGTTTAAAAAATTGAGTTTAAAAAAAATTGAATTCCATCAAAATAATAATAAAAATGAATAAAACAAAACGTCTTTGATATAACATTACCCAACAAGGGTTGACATGCCGTAAACTCCAACCAAGCAATCAGCCTACCTTTTCTTTCAGTGTCTTTCTTTCTTTCTCTCTTTCTTCTCTCTTTCCTTTCTCTCTCTCTCTCTCTCTCTCTCTCTATCTCTTTATTTCTTTGGTTCTCTCCTTTTCTATCCCTCTCTTAAATTCCCTTTCTTTCTCTCTCTCTCTCTCTCTCTCTCTCTCTCTCTCACTCTCTTTCTTTCTTTCTATCTCTCCTTTTCTATACCTCTCTTAAATTCCTTTCTTTCTTTCTCTCTTTCTCCTCTCTCTCTCTCTCTCTCACTCTCTTTCTTTCTTTCTATCTCTCCTTTCTATCCCTCTCTTAAATTCCTTTCTTTCTTTCTCTCTTTCTCCCCTCTCTCTCTCTCTCACTCTCTTTCTTCTTTCTATCTCTCCTTTTCTATCCCTCTCTTAAATTCCTTTCTTTCTTTCTCTCTTTCTCCCCTCTCTCTCTCTCTCTCTCACTCTCTTCTTTCTTTCTTTCTATCTCTCCTTTCTATCCCTCTCTAAATTCCTTTCTTTCTTTCTCTCTTTCTCCCTCTCTCTCTCTCTCTCACTCTCTTTCTTTCTTTCTATCTCTCCTTTTCTATCCTCTCTTAAATTCCTTTCTTTCTTTCTCTCTTTCTCCCTCTCTCTCTCTCTCTCTCACTCTCTTTCTTTCTTTCTATCTCTCCTTTTCTATCCCTCTCTTAAATTCCTTTCTTTCTTTCTCTCTTTCTCCCCTCTCTCTCTCTCTCTCTCACTCTTTCTTTCTTTCTTTCTATCTCTCCTTTTCTATCCCTCTCTTAAATTCCTTTCTTTCTTTCTCTCTTTCTCCTCTCTCTCTCTCTCTCTCTCACTCTCTTTCTTTCTTTCTATCTCTCCTTTTCTATCCCTCTCTTAAATTCCTTTCTTTCTTTCTCTCTTCTCCTCTCTCTCTCTCTCTCTCTCACTCTCTTTCTTTCTTTCTATCTCTCCTTTTCTATCCCTCTCTAAATTCCTTTCTTTCTTTCTCTCTTTCTCCTTTCTCTCTCTCTCTCACTCTCTTTCTTTCTTTCTATCTCTCCTTTTCTATCCCTCTCTTAAATTCCTTTCTTTCTTTCTCTCTTTCTCCTTCTCTCTCTCTCTCTCTCTCTCACTCTCTTTCTTCTTTCTATCTCTCCTTTTCTATACCTCTCTTAAATTCCTTTCTTTCTTTCTCTCTTTCTCCTCTCTCTCTCTCTCTCACTCTCTTTCTTTCTTTCTATCTCTCCTTTTCTATCCCTCTCTTAAATTCCTTTCTTTCTTTTCTCTTTCTCCTCTCTCTCTCTCTCTCTCTCTCTCTCTCTTCTCTTTCTTTCTATCTCTCCTTTTCTATCCCTCTCTTAAATTCCTTTCTTTCTTTCTCTCTTTCTCCCCTCTCTCTCTCTCACTCTTTCTTTCTTTCTATCTCTCCTTTCTATCCCTCTCTTAAATTCTTTCTTCTTTCTTTCTTTCTTTCTCATATCCTCTATCTCCCCATATATCTTTAATATTTTTTTTATTTCCCTCCAATATCTATTCTCCCCCTCTCTCTATTTAACACTCTCTCTCTCTCTCTCTCTCTCTCTCTCTCTCTCTCTCTTCCCCCTTTCTTTCTTTGTTTCTCCCCTTTTCTATCTTTCTTTAAAATTCCTTTCTTTCTCTCTTTCTTTCTTTCTTAATTCTTTTATCTCCCCAGATATCTTTAATATCCAGCCTCTCTTCAAATTAAAAGCCGGCTCCGAAAGTCGACAACAAATACCAATTTCAACAAACAAACAAACAAACAAAAAAGCCCAAACAAACATGAAGAAGATGAAGAAGATGAAGAAGATGAAGTTTATAAACCATATAATTATTAACATTTCAACCGATTAAAGAAAATTAGTGAATCATTCTAATTTGAAAATTTAAAAAAAACAACAACAACAAAAAAAAAAACAACTATCAAATATTTCTATTAAAAAATAAAAACGCCCTTCACTTCTCACCCCCTCGCCCCCTCCCGATTTCTATTAATTTTTTTTTTTTTTTTTTGATAATAAACTTTTTTTCCCCGTTTTTTTTTTCTTTCTTTATAACGCGTAATCGAAAAAGAAGAAAAAGAAAACTCCCGCTTCAGGCAGCAAACATCGAAACGTCAATAAAAAAAAAAGAAGGCCAATTAGTTTTTCAGCGATAATTACTCGAATCGTTAATCAAAGGTCTAGCAAACAAAGACCGACGATATTATGCAGATTAAATATGCAAATGAGATATGCAAATGAGATATATGCAAATGAGGACCTCCTGAATGCTTCACGGATGGTTTCGTTTTTAAGCAAGACGGGACCGGCCTTTTCCGATTACTGTTTTGTTTTTTTTAATTTCATTTATTTTTGTTTATTTATTCTTTTTATTTATCTATTTATTTATTTATTTATTTATTTTATTTTATTTTTCTGGGTTTAATCCAGCCTCTACGAAAATTTAATTATTTCTAGTAGAACACAGACCGACATTATCCCCGCTTTTTAAAAAAATTATTTTTCGTTTTTTTTGTTTTTTTCTCAATTGTATAACTCTGAATTTTTTTTAAACAGACGATCTTCGTGATATTATTACTAACCATACTTACACGTATTTTAACCCCCTTAAATCAGAATTGAAACAAGTCATAATTATCTGGAGGTGTTTGTTGTGTAATGGTTATTCTCATATTATTGGCATTTCAGTCTCGGAAGACTATAATATAGTTTTTGTACCCATGAAGTTACAGCACCTCCTGTGACTGTAAAGTCCAATGTAAAATCCAATGTTAGAAAAACATTCTCGACCACAAATGTCGCATGTGAAGGCTGTCCCTGAAGATGTTGATGTGCCGGTGCTTTGTTCACGCTGCTTTCTTCTGGACCTACTAGCTTCATGGTGTTGCGCCAGGGTAACTTCAAACATGAACAGTCCTCCACAGAGAGCCTGCCCCCATCGAGGGCGGTCCTGGGCCAAATTTTCCCAGCTAGAAGGAGCTATATAGTGCAAATGATACACTTGTGAAAGATATGCTGTAATAATATGTGTGGCAATTTGTTGACTGTAGGTGAGAGCAGTTTTAGAGTTGAGATCCCTTAACAACGGTTAGTTTCGGGTATCGATTACTACACAATAATAAATAGGATCTCGGCTGGATGCCCCTTACTAGCGAGTTTGTGTCCCATCCTACCCAAAGGGAACACATTGGGTAAATATTTCCTTTAGCAATGGCGTCTGATCTTGTTGTAATAGTTAGTAAGGTAGTCTCACAGATACATTACTAGTGAATAGAGAGTTTAATACCCGCTGGACACCACACCCTTTCGAACTTATGTTACTTCATGAACCTTAGCGAACAGATTGAGTAAATATTTCCTATCATTCTATATTATTAACAACGTAGTCTCACAGATCTGCTATTACTGAATAAAGAATTCCATCCTCACTGGATGCCCCATACTTCGACCTTGTGTCACATTTTCCCCATGACGAGCGGCTTGGGTAGATACAGTCTACTTCTGGTTTGAATTCAGAATCTACCTTATTCTTGAGAGCCGGTTATACCAGGGTTGAAGAACCCACTCTACCCTATTATTTACTCGTAGCTTCGAATTATCTTAGAAGTAGGGCCGAATTAACCCATACAAGATTTCAAAAAAATATTGTCATAATATGTGAAAATACATTTTCAAAAAACGAGAAAGAAAGTTTAAAAATAACAAAACACAAATGTCAAATGAATGAAATTTTTATATTCATCAATCGAAAAATTGGAAAAAAATACATATATATATATGTATATATGTATATTAAAAGTAATTATTCACAAGAGATTAATAACGAAAATCGAGTTCGTAAAAGTAACTTTTAGAAATGTCCATTGTCTTTTCTTTCTTCTTTATTTTTCTTCTCTTGTTTTTGTAGACTGTTGTCTGTCTTCTGTGGGTCCTCAAATGAAACGACGAAAAATCGAAAAAGGGTTCAACAAGGTGTCGAAAGTTCTTCGGATGCCTTTTGAGAATTCTGTTGAAATGTTGGAAATCTGATTCCACAGAGTTGGAGGATTGAGCGGGACTGGGCGGAGAGACCTGCGTCTTTTGTACCCTCCGTCGATCTCCAACCAGAAATAGGCAGGTTGAACGGGAGTGCTGCAAGGACGTGGATCGACCTTGCTTTTTATTAGACCGGATTCCACGTCCGGAACATAGCAGCTCCCGTTCGCGAAATAGTGTTTTTCCCGCTCATCCTCCATGTTATAGTACACGGTCTGCGTTGCTGCTGTGGAAGGCGAAAACGTGTGTCCATTTTTGAGCAGACCACACTCAATGTCGAGCTGGGGTTCAATCGGTTCCCCAGAATGAAAGAAACGAATTTCGTTCTTCCATTCTTCGATGCGGACTCTTTTTTTCGGACGTGCGAAAGTTGAATGTTGATAATGAGTATACATGGTAGAGTAAAATGAAATTATTTGTTTCTGAAGCAGTTTTCGGATAAAAATTTCCAGTGATCTGTACGTTTAGAAAAACGGCCAAATATGAAGTTATTTTTTCCCGATCACGTTCGGCTATTTTGACGTCAAAATTAAATAAATATAAAAAATTAAAAACACGTCATTGCGTTTTATCTTCTACTACAACTATCCCCCTTGATTTTACTCCCTCCTACTACTGATATATTTTTGTAAAAAAAAAGTATTTTAAACTTTTTTAAAAATCTATTTTGGTGGGGCCAAAATTCATGTACCTACTTTTAAAGAAAGACATTTGGCGGAATTGGGAGGGGTTGTTTCAGAGTGTAGGACAACGTTTTAACTGCAATAGATACATCCAAGCGAAAGTAACCTGTACCTAACCTGATTGGGGAATCCTAGATATGTTGCCGATTTAATCAAGTCACCCCTAGTGAAACTGTCGCTACAGGTTGCCTCCCCAAATAAAAAGAAGTTTTACAGTCCCGAGATATGAAAATCGTACTATCATTCACCTTAACACCAAAATAAATATCATACCGTAAACCCGAAACGAATGCATTATGTAAATACTTCCATTTACATGGGTGTTCGATCGTGCTGTAATAGTTAGCAAACTAGTCGCAGATCAATAACGACTGAATAGGGAGTTCGATTCTCACCGGATGTCCCATAATTGCGACCTACCCAGGGCTAACGGATTGGGTAAAAACCTTTCACAGGATGCCCCATACTTGTGAAAGCATTTAGTAAATAATACCTTTAGACGGGGTGTGATATGTTAAAAAGTCACGCATTTCCATTGCAAATGTATAGTGAGTTTGTTCCTCCTTCGATACACCATAGTTGTGTCACATCCTAGCCGAGGTGAACAAATCGGGTGAATACATTTCACTCGTTACCCAATACTTACGAACACAGTTGGTAAATAATACCTTTAAACTTGGCGTCATATATTACTGAGTCGCTCAGTTCCATTGCTAATGTATTGTGAGTTTGTTCTTCGTTCGATACACCATACATCTGACCTTGTGTCACATCCCACCCGAGGTGAATTGATCGGGCAAATACACTTCACACGATGTCCCATATTCGGGAACAAATTTGGTAAATAATACTTTTAGCCTATTTGTCCAATAGTACTGTGTGTTGCAGTTCAATTTCTAATGAAAAAAGAGGTTATTCCTTGTTGGATGCGACATACTTCTGATCTTGTGTCACATCCTAACTGACAACAACGGATCGGAAATTCTCTTCAGTGTAATCCCCATATGTGGGAGTGTGTTTTCCATCTAACCCATAGCAAATTGTTTGCGTAAATACCATTCGATGGATGTCCCATATTCTCGACTTATGTAAGGGTTAACAACGGTTAGGTTCGGGTATCGATTACTACTTCGGGTATCGATTATTACTAAGTAGGATCTCGACTGGATACCCCTTACTAGCGAGTTTGTGTCCCATCCTACCCAAAGGGAACACATTAAGTAAATACTTCCTTTAGCAATGGCGTCTGATCGTGTTGTAATAGTTAGTAAGGTAGTCTCACAGATACATTACTAGTGAATAGTGAGTTTAATACCCGCTGGACACCACACCCTTTCGAACTTATGTTACTTCATGAACCTTAGCGAACAGATTGAGTAAATATTTCCTATCATTCTATATTATTAACAACGTAGTCTCACAGATCTGCTATTACTGAATAAAGAATTCCATCCTCGCTGGATGCCCCATACTTCGACCTTGTGTCACATTTTCCCCATGACGAGCGGCTTGGGTAGATACAGTCTACTTCTGGTTTGAATTCAGAATCTACCTTCTTTTTGACCGCTGGTTATACCAAGGTTGAAGAACCCACTCTGCCCTATTATTTACTCGTAGCTTCGAATTATCTTAGAAGTAGGGCCGAATTAACCCATAAAAGATTTCAAAAAAATATTGTCATAATATGTGAAAATACATTTTCAGAAAACGAGAAAGAAAGTTTAAAAATAACAAAACACAAATGTCAAATGAATGAAATTTTTATATTCATCAATCGAAAAATTGGAAAAAAAATACATATATATATATGTATATATGTATATTAAAAGTAATTATTCACAAGAGATTAATAACGAAATTCGAGTTCGAAAAAGTAACTTTTAGAAAGGTCCATTGTCTTTTCTTTCTTCTTTATTTTTCTTCTCTTGTTTTTGTAGACTGTTGTCTGTCTTTTGTGGGTCCTCAAATGAAACGACGAAAAATCGAAAAAGGGTTCAACAAGGTGTCGAAAGTTCTTCGGATGCCTTTTGAGAATTCCGTTGAAATGTTGGAAATCTGATTCCACAGAGTTGGAGGATTGAGCGGGACTGGGCGGAGAGACCTGCGTCTTTTGTACCCTCCGTCGATCTCCAGCCAGAAATAGGCAGGTTGAACGGGAGTGCTGCAAGGACGTGGATCGACCTTGCTTTTTATTAGACCGGATTCCACGTCCGGAACATAGCAGCTCCCGTTCGCGAAATAGTGTTTTTCCCGCTCATCCTCCATGTTATAGTACACGGTCTGCGTTGCTGCTGTGGAAGGCGAAAACGTGTGTCCATTTTTGAGCAGACCACATTCAATGTCGAGCTGTGGTTCAATCGGTTCCCAAGAATGAAAGAAACGAATTTCATTCTTCCATTCTTCGATGCGGACTCTTTTTTTCGGACGTGCGAAAGTTGAATGTTGATAATGAGAATACATGGTAGAGTAAAATGAAATTATTTGTTTCTGAAGCAGTTTTCGGATAAAAATTTCCAGTGATCTGTACGTTTAGAAAAACGGCCAAATATGAAGTTATTTTTTTCCCGATCACGTTCGGCTATTTTGACGTCAAAATAAAATAAAAAACACGTCATCGCGTTTTATTTTCTACTACAACTATTCCCCTTGATTCTCCTTCCCACTACCGATATATTTTTGTAAAAAAAAGTATTTAAAACTTTTTTCATTTATTTTGGTATATATTTTTTGTAAAAAAAAAGTATTTTAAACTTTTTTCATTTATTTTGGTAGGGGAGAAAAATTCCTGTGCCTACTTTTAAAGAAAGACAATTTTTCTACTTTACAATCCCGGCTGAATGAAAATAAAATGTCTTGACCCAAAAAGGGAAGAGAAATCGTTTTCAATCATCCCATCCAACCTCACCGGTCTGGTTCTTACGACCAGCAGGGATAAGACAAATTTGGCGGAATCGGGAGGGGTTGTTTCAGGGTGTAGGACAACGGACGTTTTAACTGCAATAGATACATCCAAGCGAAAGTAACCAGTACCTAACCTGATTGGGGAATCCTAGATATGTTGCTGATTTAATCAAGTCACCCCTAGTGAAACTGTCGCTACAGGTTGCCTCCCCAAATAAAAAGAAGTTTTACAATCCCAAGATATAGGCCCCAAGCCGATTATCGTTCAATTGTGTCGGATGTAAAAAGTGGCCATATAAATTGTCCTTTATTATTAAAATGATATCACCCTAAAATTCCAATTTTTTTCGCGCATAAGTTTCTTGCATCAAGAATTAATAAAATAAGTTTTAAGTGATTAAAATACGTATAGAACGAAAATAGCTCCGAATTCAAATTAGCCAATGAGATTACAGATTTTATCTGGAATGTAAACATCAGCTGGTGTTCTGTGTTTATGAAATAAAAAAATATTAATTTAGAATGACCCTCAAAACACCCCCCCAAAAATTCCTAATAATATGCTTTAGTAACTAAAGCAAACAATTTTTTTTCTTCAGGAAAAATTTTAAAATATAATTTTCAATTAAAGAACTGGCTTTTTAGAAAATCGGCGGGAAAAAATGAATAGTATTTCGTATACAGATATTAAAATGCTCATTTTTATACTAGCTACTGGCAAAATGAACCTAAAATGCGTATGACTTTAGCCCCCCTACAGAAAATAATTTACCAAAAATCAGGGAATTATCAGATTTCAATGAAATTTTCAGTGTTTATTTATCAATGAACGATCTTTATAATGCATTATTTATTTTATTTCAAAACTTTCTCATTTTTTTCAGGTAACTTAATTTTGACCCCCCCCCCCTTATGTTGGGGGCGTAAATTGTTTTGCGAGTTGGTCATTTTCGATACTAATTACAGTATAAATAAAGAGATAAAAGACCGAACTTATGAATAGAAACAACAAAAATTTACGTGATATGCGAAATACTATTATTTTTTTAAATTTTTTCTAAAAAGCAAATTCGCTTATTACTCATTTTATTTATGTGACTTGTTGTCACATGATGCGAAATACTATTATTTTTTTCTTTTTTCTAAAAAGTAAATTCGCTTATTACTCATTTTATTTACGTGACTTGTTGTCACATGCTGCGAAATACTATTATTTTTTTCTTTTTTCTAAAAAGTAAATTCGCTTATTACTCATTTTATTTACGTGACTTGTTGTCACATGATGCGAAATACTATTATTTTTTTATTTTTTCTAAAAAGCAAATTCGCTTATTACTCGTTTTATTTACGTGACTTTTTGGAAGGTAAAATGCACATAAAACATTTTTTGTCGCTAACAACTGTTGCTTCTTCTTCGCTGGAGGTGGCCATTTTCTTTACTTATTTATATTTCGAATACACGATTCTCATTCGCTAATTCTGTTTTCGGAGCTACTCCATTTTGTTTCGTATTTTTTTACAAAGTAGTCCGTTTAAATTTTACTTTTCGCAGAATATCAAGAAAGGCCACTGATTGCGAAAACTTTTTATTAGCCTTTTTTGATTTTTAATTAATAATTACGCTAAAATTATTACCACTAATTGTTTGGCAACGTAATTCGAAAACTAAGCCTCTTTTGACGTCTGGGACTGTAGCCTAATATGAAAATCGTAGTATCATTCACCTTAACACCAAAATAAATATCATACCGTAAACCCGAAACGAATGCATTATGTAAATACTTCCATTTACATGGGTGTTCGATCGTGCTGTAATAGTTAGCAAACTAGTCTCGTAGATCCATAACGACTGAATAGGGAATTCGATTCTCACCGGATGCCCCATACTTGCGAACGTGTGTCACATCCAACACTTTTCGAACAGATAAGGTAAATACCCTTCGATGGATGCCTCATACGAGCAACTTTGTGTCACATGATACACGTTCCGAACGAATTGGGCAAATACTTCAATTTGCAAGGTTATTTGATCTCGAAGTAATGGTTAACAAGTTAGACTTTCAAATCCATTACGACTGAATAGGGTGTTTGATCTTCTTTAGAGGGATAAAATCAATTTGGCGGAATTGGGAGGGGTTGTTTCAGGGTGCAGGACAACGGACGTTTTAACTGCAATAGACACACCCAAGCGAAAGTAACCAGTACCTAACCTCATTGGGGATTCCTAGATATGTTTGACGATTTAATTAAGTGTTGCTATCGGTTGCATTCCCAAATAAATATTTTAGCGCCCCGAGATGGGAAAATCGTAATATCATCCGGCTTAACACTAAAACGAGTGTCATATCCTACCAGAAGCGAACGCAATATGCAAATACTTTTAATTTTCATGGGCGTTCGATCGTGCTGTAATGGTTAGCAAACTAATCTCGCAAATTAATTACGACAATATAATGAGTTTGATTCTCACTGGACGCCCCGTACTGGCAAACTTTTATCAAATCTAACCCATGGCGAAAAGATATGGTAAATACCTTTTGGTGGATGTCTCATACTTGCAACATTGTGTCACATCCTACACGTTCAGAACGAATTAGCCAAATACTTCCATTAGCATCGTTATTGGATCGTGTTGTAATAGTTAACAAGCTAGACTATCAGATCCATTATTATTATTTAATAGGTGTTCGATCCTCGTTCAATGCATCATACTTCTGTCTTTGTGTCACATCCTACCCGAGGCGAACGTGTCGGGTTATTATTTTTCACTGTAAACCCCACACACGAGAGCTTGTGTCACATCTGTAAGATTCAAGGTTATAATATATGGTATGTATATTTACCAACTCCTCCGCACGAGCAGGATACGACACATGGTCAATTTCTTAAGCGGAGATTTGAGTTCAGAATTTTCCTTCTCCTAGACTGGTTACCTAGCCATGGTTAAAGAACCCAGTATGCCCTGCTATTTACCCATAGCTGGAGGAAGAGTAGGATTCATACCTTTCGCAAGGGTATTAGCGCTAAGTGAAATGCAATTATCACGTCCAGGATTTGAACTCGGGGTGACAAGTCCATTTCCTATGACTTTAACCATTACACCACGCACTTCCTACAAATATATATAATATATGGTATAACTTGTTGAAACGAACAAACCCCTACCTGGTGGTCCAAAAGTCTACATATTGTTGAATATCATATTCTGAATTGTAGAATAAGTTCCAATTACCGTCGAACTGGGAAGACAAGGTGGCATGCGATTGTAACTTAATACAAACTCGAAATGACACAAAGTCCACTGCCAAGTGACCAAGTCTATATAAGACTCCACAGTGTCATGCAAATCAACCAGTCAGGCAGCCAATCAGAACTCAAGGAATGAAATGACCCAAATCACCTTGATTCATGAATGGATCATTCTTCATTCCTATATATACCAGCTGTATTGGACACCTGCTTTAGTTCCACTTAGCTGATGTTATTAAAACCAACAGTAGGCTAACTGACCTCAATATGAATCTATAATTATTTTATTACTCTCATGTTAAATAGTTAACTTGCTTCTTATTTATCTATCCATATGGTGTTTATGTAGCTCAGTTGATAGAGTGTCGGCCTGGAAACCACAAAATTTCTGGTTCGATACTGGGCCTTGCCAACTCAGTATATGAGTAGCACAGGGATCTTTGCAGTAAAGTGAGAAGCTGATGATAGGTGTGGACCTTCATGTCAGATGCTAACAATAATCTACTTGATCTAGCACTAGTGAAAAGGGGGTAGACTCACTCGGTGTTTGGCTGATACCAATTTAGGCCATCCCAACGACTTTACTTACTTTTATATAGTGTTAATAGTTGTAGTAACATAATATTCAGGGTAGATACTTGTTACATATACACGGCGGGAAATAAACTCGGTAAGTAAAGTATATTCATATCCGTCATACTTGATAATACATGTTCTTAATTGATGAGTCCTAAAGTCTATCTGTAGCTATCTTTGATATAGGTACAAATATATCTTATTATAATGGAGATTGTGAGTTTGTCTGTCTGTAACCGAAACTATATTCCTACTCAAGTCACAATTCTCTTAGTTATTGACATCACATTCTCCATGATTTCATTTTTATCTAAATCTCAATTATTGATAAAATTGTCTTACATTATTAATACTGTTAACTATGTCTACATACTAACAACATGCAATTATATTTATATATACAACAAAATAGCGGTTTACAATGTGAACGGGAAGGCTAATTTGCATATTAATATTAAAAAATCGAATTTAATAAATATGTGCTTAGTATTATTGATTTCTAACTGTTTGGTTTTATTTTAATGAATATAAGCAAAAATCTCTTCAATACATCTTAAATGAAATCCATTAACAAGATAAAAATAACTGTCATTTTATTCTTCACTTCCTCTTTTAACTAAATACTTAAATTAGAAAAAATAACAATGAAAGACGAGAGTGATGGAAGAGTAAGTTTCAGTTGTTCCATTTTTTATTATACTCCCTCTGTTTCAAATCTTTTATTATACTCCCTCTGTTTCAAATCTTTTTATCTGTATTCTTATTTAGTTTCATTAGCCTTTCTAATTTAATACAATATTTTATTACATTAAGACTTAAATACTTGCACCAGGAGGGTGCATATATTTGCTAGTAGATACAAATATATCTTATTATAATGGAGATTGTGAGTTTGTCTGTCTGTAACCGAAACTATATTACTATACAAGTCACAATTCCCTTTGTTATTTACATCAAATCCTCCATGATTTTATTTTTATTTAAACTTCAATTATTGATAAAATTGTTTTACATCATTAAGACTGTTGACCATACCTACATGCTAATAACATGCAATTGTATTTATATATACAACACAATAGCGGTTTACAGTATGAATGGGAAGGCTAATTTGCATATTGATATAAAAAATTTGATTTTAATGAACATATCCTTAGTATTATTGATTTCTAATTGTTTGGTTTTATTTTAATGAATATAAGCAAAAATCTCGGGGATAAATCTTAAAAGAAATCCATTAACAAGAAGAAATGACTGTAATATTATTCTTTACTTCCTATTTTAACTAAATAGTTGAATTAGGAAAATTTATCAATGAAAGACGGGAGTAACAGAAAATGATGGAAGAGTTAGTTCCAAAGTTGTTCTATTTTTCAATCATACCCCCTCTGTTCCAAATCTTTTTATCTGCATACTTATTCAGTTTCATTAGCCTTTCTAATTTAATATGATATTTTATTGCATTAAAACTTAAATACTTGCACCCGGAGGATGCATATATTTGCCAGTTACAATAATGTTTATAGTGTTGATAACAATGTTCCATCTAAGGTTGCAGCTGTGCAGCCATGCACAAGTAAAATTGTGATGACATATATGAATTTTGAAAATTTCAAATTAAGAAACAAAAGTTCAAAAGTGTAGTTCGAAAGTCTTGTCATCCCTACATATTATTTTAATTTTCATTATTATTTTCTTTTAACATTTAGAATCAGAAACATTTGGGTGCGGGTCCGGTGTGCTTCGGCCACTGGACCTGTGTTATTAATTAACATCGAGAGAAAAGAGAGTGAGAGAGTTTGAATCAGACGCTTAAATACTACAGACCCCTGGTAGTCGGAAACGGAAAACCCAGCGGGAAGATAACTCTTCCAGGCAAAAGCAGACAATCCCAACACTATGTGCAGATTGTTTGAGTAAATACCCATTACTAGATTTCCCATATTCTGAATTTATTCAAGGGTTAACAAAGGTTAGATTCGGGTATCGATTACTAAGGATTAATTGGATCCCGGCTGGATGCCTCTTACATGTAAACTTCAGTCACATCCTATCCGAAGGGAACATATTAGGTAATAATACTTAATTAGGTAAATAATAAAATAATAATAATACTTGCAAGCATTTGGTAAATACTAGGCATATCCAATTTTGTCAGTTTATTTTTAAAAGATTTAAAACGATTTGTTTTGGTCAATTTCGACGCGATCCGCCATTCTGTCTCTTTTTCAATGGTTTTAGGCGCTTGTTTACAATTCTAACATAACACTCGCGATTGCAAAAAAAAAATTACCAAAAATCAGGTAATTATCCGATTTTAATGAAATTTTCAGTATTGATTTATCAATTAATGAATTTTATAATGCATTAGTTATCTTATTTAAAAACTTTAATTTAGTATTTTTGCTATTAAAAATTGATATATAAAATTCATTTAAAATATGAAAAGCCTGATGTGAAGATTAAAATGTTATATTTTTAGATTCTAAAAATAAATATCTATTTAATGCAAACTTTATTTTATTACATCAAAGTATACTTTTTGAAGAAAAAACTCGATTGAAAATGTACCCCCTCCTTTTTAAGCAGAAAAAATATCGATATATATATATTTTCTTTTATAAGATAATAGCCAATTAAATAATTATTGAAATGAGTAAAAGAAAATCTCCAAAAAATTAATTATCTATTTTTTTTTACATTTTATTTTTCGATTTTCGGTACTTATTTTCTCATAGAAAAGCCACCGTAATTTTTTTTTTGTTTCTATCCATAACTTTTATCTTAGTGTGTTAAATGTTTTTTTTTTGGGGGGCTACTCTTTTTTTGTCGTAATTCTTATTTATTTATCGTAATTTGTCGTAATTCTTGTTTATTTATCGAAATTTGTCATAATTCTTGTTTATTTATCGTAATTTATCGTAATTCTTGTTTAGATATGAAGATGGATATCTATCTATCTATCTATCTACCTCAATTTATTCATTTTTTATTTTGTTTAAATGAACAAGAATTACGACAAAATACGATAAATAAACAAGAATTACGACAAATTACGATAAATAAACAAGAATTACGACAAATTTCTATAAATGAATAAGAATTACGACAAATTACGATAAATTGATAAGAATTAAGACAAAAAAGAGAAGCCCCCCCCCCCTAAAAAAAACAAAACATTTAACACCCTAAGTTGGTTGTTTTCTTTCAAGTAACACCGTAGCTGGGGTCGTTATTTCTCTGAATGTTTGAGATGAGTCTTGATAATTACTATTATCTGCGTTATTCGGGCTATTGTCCTCATCACCATTGTCATCTGTACACTTTTTCAGTATAAACAAACGTCATGTGTGAGATCTATTGCCAGCGGCCTACGTTTGTGGAAGAGCCGCTGTGAACATCTTAGGCAGTCAAATATTTAAAACTAAGTAATTAAACCAAACCAACTATTCTCCCTCCAGCTATGGGTATATATCAGGGCAGACTCGGCTATTTAACCTTGGTATGGCAACTGGTCAAGTAAAAGGAACACTCTAAATTTAGACCTGTAAAAACCCCGCTTAAAAATTCGCCTTGTGTCATATCTTGCTCATGGGGGAGGGTTGGGTGAATTCATATTAGTAGCAAAATGGTTTATTCTGAAAACCCAATTCGGACAATTGTCGTCATCTTCATTGTTTTCTGTACAACGTTTCAGCCGATTAGACACATAGCCTAGTGAATAAAAGGAGATAGGTTAAGACAGTTCTAAGTGACAGTTACCTCTAGATTGCAGGGTCAATCCTGGTCAAGGGCAGCAGTAACATAGAATAATAATTAACACAGCTTAACGCATGTACTCCAACTATGGTTAGCAGAATGATAACAGGATACCCCCGTGGATTGAATAAAGGGTTGGGTTCAAAATTCCGTGGTGGCTCCCGATTACGACAAGAAGGTTCCCGAGTCTGAAAAGAAGGTTTACCGAGTCTGAAACGTTGAACAGATAACAATGAAGACGAGGACAATAGTCCGACTAACGCAGATAATAGTAAGACTCATCATGTCTAGCCATTTGTTTGAGCAAATACTCTTCGTTGGATGTCTCTGAAAAAAAAAACTCCACAGACTCGTTTTGTTACATAATTATTAGATTCTTAATATTTATGTACAGTAGTGTAGAAATCAAAATGGCTGTTATAAGTTGCAGCCCACGCCTTGAAGGATGAGTGACAAGGCTTGACCTCATCCTGATCCTTTCCAGTGGATACCATGAGAATCGGTGGAGAAGACCCCTTCCGGTTTAGATTAGAAATAGATTTTAGTCAGTCGGCGAGAAAACCACGACGGTGGTGAGTCGTGTATTGCACGCGCCGACTCGATCTACGCAGGTGGTCTGGTGGGATTTCGAAATAAAATATGATCTAAGTAAATCAAAGTCTTGTGTTATTATCTAAAAACTACCAAAGACACAGGGCTTCTGATAAAGAGAAATCCCCAATGGAAGACCAGACACGAAGTCCCCCAAGAGAAGTCAGATGTTAGAAGAGAGGCTAGAGAAGACGTAAGATAGAACAGATGAACAGAAGAAGAATAGAAGTAAGTAAAGAAAAATTATACAACAGTTTTGGTTGATCGGAAATTGAAGTTACGTGAGATAGCAGAGGAGTTGAAGATATCAGAAGACAGTGTATTCATCATTTTGCATGAACTTTTGTCAATGAGAAAGCTGTGTCCAAAATGTGTGCCGTGTTTGCCCACAGTCGATCAAAAGACTTTCTTTTTAACTATCCTTGTTGCGAGGTAAAGACTGGCTTAAACTATCTAAGGAAATTATGTCGAATTTCACATTCAAAGTTTTCTTATTTTTTATCATTAAACAAGAAAAATGTCTTTAACTTATATTTTGAAATATGATTTAAATGCTGAAATATTAACAAGCCAACGCTTTACTTGAAAAATTTGACGCAACATAGTCTTCCTATTTTCTCTATTTGACAAAATTTAATTTAATTTAATACTGACAGCATTCACTATTGAATTAAAAAAAAGGAGAACGATTTCAATTTCTAGACTAGCACATTTTACTTTTAAAAACTTGACGCTACACGATCTTCTTACTAACACACGCCTCTTACAATTTTTTTCATTGGCTTAATGAAGCAGGCTTTAGTCAATAATGACAACATTCACTTACGAGTTAAAAAAAAGGGCAGAGAATATTAAATGCTAAATCTTAGATAAGCACATCCTTTACTTTTAAAAATGCCGCTAACACGATCTTCTCACAAAAATATTTCTCTCTTTCTTGGTTGCTAGATAAGGACAAGCATAATCAATCTAAGGAAATGATATGAAATTTTAAACTCCATGTTTTATTTGTGTGTGTGTGTGTGTGTGTGTGCATGTGCGTGTGTTTGTGTATGCGTTTGTGTGTATGTATTTTGTGTGTGTGTTTCTGTTTGTATTTCTGTGTATTCTCTCTGTCTGTTTGTGTGTATGTGTACGTACGTGTGTGTTTGTATGTATGTGTCTGTGTTTATATATGTCTGTGTGTGTGTGTGTGTGTGTGTGTGTGTGTTTGTGTATGTTGTGTATGTGTGTATGTGTGTGTGTGCTGTTGTGTGTCTGTGTTGTGTGTGTATGTGTGTGTGAGTGTGTGTTTGTGTGTCTGTGTTTGTGTGTGTATGTGTGTGTGAGTGTGTGTGAGGATATTAGATGCTGAATTTTTAGACACGGCACATTCTTTACTTAAAAAAAATGCCGCTGTACGATCTTCTCAGAAACACATTTTCCCTGTAAGTATCCTTCTTGCTCGACAAAGACAGTTTAAACCAATTAAAAGAGATGATGTTGAAATTCTACATTTCAAGTTTTCCAAGGAGGGTTCAAAGCTGATTTTTAGGCAATCACAGCGTTGAATTGAAAAATTCGGCGCTACCTAATCTTCCTTATTTTCTCACTTTTGAAGGAGGAGGATTTCAAATGCTAAATTTTGAGGCCAGCACACTTTATTTTTTTAAATTGACGCTACATAATCTTCTTACAAACTCAAGTTTAACCAATCTGAGGAAATGAGGTTTGAAATTTTACCTTTCAAGTTTTATTTTTTATTTTTTTTATTTTTTAAGATCACTAATTTGGACTGAGTCTATTCTAGTTTGAATTCAGAGTTTTTCCCTCTCCTAGACTGTGCCTAACCAAGGTTAAAAGAGCCCAGTGTGTCCTACTATTTTCGAATAGCTGAAAGGGAGTAGTTGGATTCATACCTTTCCCAAAGTATTAGTGCTATGTGAACTGTAGCTTCGTCCAGGATTTGAACTCGGATCGACTAGTCCATTTCCGGCGATTCTAACCATTTACACCACGACCTCCAGCTTATTTGTTTGTTTGTGTTGTGTGTGTGGTGTGTGTGTGTGTGTGTGTGTGTGTGTGTGTGTGTGTTTATATGAGTATATATGTGTGTGGCATGTGCGTGTGCGTGTGCATTTTGTGTTTGTTTATGTAAATGAGTGTGTGTGTTTGTATTTGTGAGTGTGTGCTTGCGTGTGTTACATAATGCGTGTCTTTGTGCTGTGTTTGCGTGTGCTGTTGTGTGTTAACTGTGTGTGTTGTAACTGTGTAACTGTGTGTGTGTAACTGTGTGTGTGTAACTGTGTGTGTGAACTGGTGTGTGTGTGTGTAACTGTGCGTGTGTAAGTGTGTTGTGTGTGTAACTGTGTGTGTGTGTGTGTGTGGTGTAACTGTGTGTGTGTGTGTGTGAGAGAGAGGGGTTGCAATTAAATAAGACACAGAATAAAAAACTTCTTCAAGTTTCTATTTTGCGAAGATGTTCGTTGTTTGCCGGGAAAAGTTTCGACCATTCTGAAATGGCCGAGGCTTTTTTAAAGATTAATCATTATAAACGAAAAATTTTAATACTTTGTTGACATTAAATGATCTAAACAGGCGCGCGTTCATTTATTCTCTTAATTAGATGCGTAAAATAATTGGCCGATAATTAAATAACAGGGCGTTTTAAAAAAGAATACCTGTATCCATCGGACATTTCTGGCGCGAGAGTAACTTCAACATCGATTGCTCGAATGAGATTTAAGGCGACTGGCGTATTCCACTGGGAGTATGTTTTATTTTATGCCATTGCAATCCTGTTTATATCTCTTTTGCTAGTGCGGGAAATTCTTTGTAGACAGAGTGCTCAGACTGGAGACTGCGAGGTCGAAACTTCTCCATCTGTTTTCTTTAACAATACACTGTCATGTACAATTATAGTTAAAGAGATCCAGAACTTCTATCAAATGTAGACACGAAAATAAAATACTTATTAAGCCAACTGAAAACTAATGTTCCTCTGAACTTCTGAGATGAGGAATTAGTAATATTTGGATTATTTGGACTTTTGTTCTCATCTTTTTTTGCCATTGTAATTCGTGTTTTTATATCTCTTTTGCTAGTGGCCGGGAACATTCTTTGTAGACAGAGTGTCAGACTGGAAATTGCGAGTCGAAACTTCTCTAGTCTATTGTCTTTTAAAACAATATTTAACAAACGGTATCTTCTC
>CM042159.1:95026116-95085093 GCA_023376005.1 Doryteuthis pealeii | reverse complement strand
ATTTCATATTCTCGGGACTGTAAAACTTCTTATTGGGGAGGGCAAACCTGTAGCCGACAGTTTCACTAGGGGTGACTGATTTAAATTCGGCAACATATCTAGGATTCCCCAATCAGTAGATACAGTTACTTTCGCTTGATGTATTATTGCAGTAAAAACGTTGTCCTTACACTCTGAAACAACCCTCCCAATTCCGCCAAATGTTCTTTCTGTTAAAAGTAGGTACATGAATTTTGGCCCCACCCAAAATAATTTTTAAAAAAGTTAAAATACTTTTTTTTTACAAAAATATAATCAGTAGTAGGAGGAGAAAACTCAAGGGGGATTAGTTGTAGAGAAGATAAAACGCAATGACGTGTTTTTAATTTTTATTTATTTAATTTGAGTCAAAATATGCGAACGTGATCCGGGAAAAATAAACTTCATATTTGGGCCGCTTTTTCTAAACGACAGATCACTGAAATTTTTATCCGAAAACTTGCTTCAGAAACAAATTAATTTCATTACTTACTCTACCATGTATACTATTAATCAACATTCAACTTCGCACGTCCGAAAAAAAGAGTCCGCATCGAGATGGAAGAAGAAATTCGTTTCTTTCATTCTGGGAACCGATTGAACCCCAGCTCGACTTGAGTGTGTCTGCTCAAAAAAATGGACACACGTTTTCGCCTTCCACAGCAGCAACGCAGACCGTGTTACTATAACATGGAGGATGAGCGGGACAAAACCACTATTTCGCGAACGGAGCTTGCTATTGTTCCGGACGTGGAATCGGCTCTAATAAAAGCAAGGTCGATCCACGTCCTTGCAGCACTCCCTTCACCTGCCTATTTCTGGTTGGCAATCGACGGAGGGTACAAAAGACGCAGGTCTCTCCGCCCAGTCCCGCTCAATTCCATTCCACTCTGGGAATCAGATTTCCAATTTTCCAACAGAATTCTCCAAAAGCATCCGGAAAGAACTCTTCGACACTTGTTGAACCTTTTTCGTTTTTCGTCGTTGTCATTTGAGGACCCACAGAAGACAGACAAACAGTTCTACAAAACACAGAGAAGAAACAAAGAAAGAAAGAAAGACAATGGACATTTCTAAAGTTACTTTTACGAACTCGAATTCTTCGTTATTCCAATCTCTTGTTGAATAATTACTTTTAATAATAACATACTATACCAATATATTATATATGTATTTTTTCCAATTTTATCGATTGATGAATATAAAAGATTTCATTCATTTGACATTTGGTGTTTTGTTATTTTTAAACTTTCTTTCCGTTTTTTTGAATGTATTTTCACTATTATACAATATTTTTTGAATATCTTGTATGGGTTAAATTCGGCCCTTACTTCTAAGGATAATTCGGAACGACGGAGTAAATAATGGGTAGAGTGGGTCTTCCAACCCTGGTCATAAACCGGCTCTCAAGAATAAGGTAGATTCTGAATTCAAACCAGAAGTAGACTGTATCTTACCCAAGCCGCTTCGTCATGGGGCAAAATGTGACACAAGGTGAAAATGTATGGGGCATCCAAGCAGGATTGGAAATCTTCTATGTCAGTAATAAGCAGATTCTGTCGAGACTACGTTGTTAAATCAACCTTAATAGGACAATGATAGCGAAAATTGTTACTCAATCTGTTCGCTAAGGTTCATGCAAGTACTACAATAAGTCTTCGAAAGGGTGTGGCCCAGTCGGGATTAAACTCTCTATTCACTAGTAACTGCTATCTGTGAGACTACCTACTAACTATCTACTAACCAAGATTCAGACGCCAATTGCTAAAAGGAAATATTACGCCAATGTGTTCCCTACCTTGGCTGACGGACTGGACACATATAACTCAGCTAGTAAGGGCATCCAGCCGAGATGCCTATTTAGTTAGTTGTGATAGTAATCGATACCGAAAACAACCGTTGTTATGGGCATCTCAACTCTAAACTGCCTCCTCACCTACAGTCAACAAATTTGCCACACTATTATTTAACAGCCATAATCTTTCACAAGTGTATCAGTTTGCACTATATAGCTCCTTTAGCTGGGAAAATATTGGGCCCAGGACCGCCTCGATGGGGGCAGGCTCTCTGTGAGACTGTTCATGTTTGAAGTTACCCTGCGCAACACCATAAGCTAGTAGTCCAGAAGAAAGGCAGCGTGAACAAAGCACCGGCACATCAACATCTTCAGGCGACAGCCTTCACATGCGACATTTGTGTCGAGAATTTTTTTTAAACAGACGATCTTCGTGATATTATTACTAACCGTACTTACACGTATTTTAACCCCCTTAAATCAGAATTGAAACAAGTCATAATTATCCTGGAGGTGTTTGTTTTGTGTAATGGTTATTCTCATATTATGGCATTTCAGTCTCGTAAGACTATAATATAGTTGTTACCCATGAAGTTTACAAGCACCTCCTGTGACTGTAAAGTCCAATGTAAAATCCAATGTTAGAAAAACATTCTCGACCACAAATGTCGCATGTGAAGGCTGTCCCTGAAGATGTTGATGTGCCGTGCTTTGTTCACGCTGCTTCTTCTGGACTACTAGCTTCATGGTGTTGCGCCAGGGTAACTTCAAACATGAACAGTCCTCCACAGAGAGCCTGCCCCCATCGAGGCGGTCCTGGCCCAAATTTTCCCCAGCTAGAAAGGAGCTATATAGTGCAAATGATACACTTAGTGAAAGATATGCTGTAATAATATGTGTTGGGCAATTTGTGACTGTAGGTGAGAGCAGTTTTAGAGTTGAGATCCCTTAACAACGGTTAGTTCGGGTATCGATTACTACACAATAATAAAGGGGATCTCGGCTGGGATGCCCCTTACTAGCGAGTTTGTGTCCCATCCTACCCAAAGGGAACACATTGGGTAAATATTCCTTTAGCAATGGCGTCTGATTCTTGTTGTAATAGTTAGTAAGGTAGTCTCACAGATACATTACTAGTGAATAGAGAGTTAAACCCGCTGGACACCACACCCTTTCGAACTTATGTACTTCATGAACCTTAGCGAACAGATTGAGTAAATATTTCCTATCATTCTATATTATTACAACGTAGTCTCACAGATCTGCTATTACTGAATAAAGAATTCCATCCTCACTGGATGCCCCATACTTCGACCTTGTGTCACATTTTCCCCATGACGAGCGGCTGGGTAGATACAGTCTACTTCTGGTTTGAATTCAGAATCTACCTTATTCTTGAGAGCCGGTTATACCAGGGTTGAAGAACCCACTCTACCCTATTATTTACTCGTAGCTTCGAATTATCTTAGAAGTAGGCGAATTAACCCATACAAGATTTCAAAAAAATATTGTCATAATATGTGAAAATACATTTTCAAAAAACGAGAAAGAAAGTTTAAAAATAACAAAACACAAATGTCAAATGAATTGAAATTTTTATATTCATCAATCGAAAAATTGGAAAAAAATACATATATATATATGTATATATGTATATTAAAAGTAATTATTCACAAGAGATTAATAACGAAAAATCGAGTTCGTAAAAGTAACTTTTAGAAATGTCCATTGTCTTTTCTTCTTCTTTATTTTTCTTCTCTTGTTTTTGTAGACTGTTGTCTGTCTTCTGTGGGTCCTCAAATGAAACGACGAAAAAATCGAAAAAGGGTTCAACAGGTGTCGAAAGTTCTTCGGATGCCTTTTGAGAATTCTGTTGAAATGTTGGAAATCTGATTCCACAGAGTGGAGGATTGAGCGGGACTGGGCGGAGAGACCTGCGTTCTTTTGTACCCTCCGTCGATCTCCAACCAGAAATAGGCAGGTTGAACGGGAGTGCTGCAAGGACGTGGATCGACCTTGCTTTTTATTAGACCGGATTCCACGTCCCGGAACCATAGCAGCTCCCGTTCGCGAAATAGTGTTTTCCCGCTCATCCTCCATGTTATAGTACACGGTCTGCGTTGCTGCTGTGGAAGGCGAAAACGTGTGTCCATTTTTGAGCAGACCACACTCAATGTCGAGCTGGGGTTCAATCGGTTCCCCAGAATGAAAGAAACGAATTTCGTTTCTTCCATTCTTCGATGCGGACTCTTTTTTTTCGGACGTGCGAAAGTTGAATGTTGATAATGAGTATACATGGTAGAGTAAAATGAAATTATTTGTTTCTGAAGCAGTTTTCGGATAAAAATTTCCAGTGATCTGTACGTTTAGAGAAAAAACGGCCAAATATGAAGTTATTTTTTCCCGATCACGTTCGGCTATTTTTGACGTCAAAATTAAATAAATATAAAAAATTAAAAACACGTCATTGCTTTTATCTTCTACTACAACTATCCCCCTTGATTTACTCCCTCCTACTACTGATATATTTTTGTAAAAAAAAAAAGTATTTTAAACTTTTTTAAAAATCTATTTTGGTGGGGCCAAAATTCATGTACCTACTTTTAAAGAAAGACATTTGGCGGAATTGGGAGGGGTTGTTTCAGAGTGTAGGACAACGTTTTAACTGCAATAGATACATCCAAGCGAAAGTAACCTGTACCTAACCTGATTGGGGAATCCTAGATATGTTGCCGATTTAATCAAGTCACCCCTAGTGAAACTGTCGCTACAGGTTGCCTCCCCAAATAAAAAGAAGTTTTACAGTCCCCGAGATATGAAAATCGTACTATCATTCACCTTAACACCAAAATAAATATCATACCGTAAACCCGAAACGAATGCATTATGTAAATACTTCCATTTACATGGGTTTTCGATCGTGCTGTAATAGTTAGCAAACTAGTCGCAGATCAATAAAACGACTGAATAGGGAGTTCGATTCTCACCGGATGTCCCATAATTGCGACCTACCCAGGGCTAACGGATTGGGTAAAAACCTTTCACAGGATGCCCCATACTTGTGAAAGCATTTAGTAAATAATACCTTTAGACGGGGTGTGATATGTTAAAAAGTCACGCATTTCCATTGCAAATGTATAGTGAGTTTGTTCCTCCTTCGATACACCATAGTTGTGTCACATCCTAGCCGAGGTGAACAAATCGGGTGAATACATTTCACTCGTTACCCAATACTTACGAACACAGTTGGTAAATAATACCTTTAAACTTGGCGTCATATATTACTGAGTCGCTCAGTTCCATTGCTAATGTATTGTGAGTTTGCTTCTTCGTTCGATACACCATACATCTGACCTTGTGTCACATCCCACCCGAGGTGAATTGATCGGGCAAATACACTTCACACGATGTCCCATATTCGGGACAAATTGGGTAATAATACTTTTAGCCTATTGTCCAATAGTACTGTGTGTTGCAGTTCAATTTCTAATGAAAAAAGAGGTTATTCCTTGTTGGATGCGACATACTTCTGATCTTGTGTCACATCCTAACTGACAACAACGGATCGGAAAATTCTCTTTCAGTGTATCCCCATATGTGGGAGTGTGTTTTCCATCTAACCCATAGCAAATTGTTTGCGTAAAATACCATTCGATGGATGTCCCATATTCTCGACTTATGTAAGGGTTAACAACGGTTAGGTTTCGGGTATCGATTACTACTTCGGGTATCGATTATTACTAAGTAGGATCTCGACTGGATACCCTTACTAGCGAGTTTGTGTCCCATCCTACCCAAAGGGAACACATTAAGTAAATACTTCCTTTAGCAATGGCGTCTGATCGTGTTGTAATAGTTAGTAAGGTAGTCTCACAGATACATTACTAGTGAATAGAGAGTTTAAATACCCGCTGGACACCACACCCTTTCGAACTTATGTTACTTCATGAACCTTAGCGAACAGATTGAGTAAATATTCCTATCATTCTATATTATTAACAACGTAGTCCTCACAGATCTGCTTACTGAATAAAGAATTCCATCCTCGCTGGATGCCCATACTTCGACCTTGTGTCACATTTTTCCCCATGACGAGCGGCTTGGGTAGATACAGTCTACTTCTGGTTTGAATTCAGAATCTACCTTCTTTTTGACCGCTGGTTATACCAAGGTTGAAGACCCACTCTGCCCTATTATTTACTCGTAGCTTCGAATTATCTTAGAAGTAGGGCCGAATTAACCCATAAAAGATTTCAAAAAAATATTGTCATAATATGTGAAAATACATTTTCAGAAAACGAGAAAGAAAGTTTAAAAATAACAAAACACAAATGTCAAATGAATGAAATTTTTATATTCATCAATCGAAAATTGGAAAAAAAAATACATATATATAATATGTATATATGTATATTAAAAGTAATTATTCACAAAGAATTAATAACGAAATTCGAGTTCGAAAAAGTAACTTTTAGAAAGGTCCATTGTCTTTTTTTTCTTCTTTATTTTTCTTCTCTTGTTTTTGTAGACTGTTGTCTGTCTTCTGTGGGTCCTCAAATGAAACGACGAAAAATCACGAAAAGGGTTCAACAAGGTGTCGAAAGTTCTTCGGATGCCTTTTGAGAATTCCGTTGAAATGTTGGAAATCTGATTCCACAGAGTTGGAGGATTGAGCGGGGCTGGGCGGAGAGACCTGCGTCTTTTGTACCTCCGTCGATCTCCAGCCAGAAATAGGCAGGTTGAACGGGAGTGCTGCAAGGACGTGGATCGACCTTGCTTTTTATTAGACCGGATTCCACGTCCGGAACAAGCAGCTCCGTTCGCGAAATAGTGTTTTTCCCGCTCATCTCCATGTTATAGTACACGGTCTGCGTTGCTGCTGTGGAAGGCGAAAACGTGTGTCCATTTTTGAGCAGACACATTCAATGTCGAGCTGTGGTTCAATCGGTTCCAAGAATGAAAGAAACGAATTTCATTCTTCATTCTTCGATGCGGACTCTTTTTTTCGGACGTGCGAAAGTTGAATGTTGATAATGAGAATACATGGTAGAGTAAAATGAAATTATTTGTTTTCTGAAGCAGTTTTCGGATAAAAATTTCCAGTGATCTGTACGTTTAGAAAACGGCCAAAATATGAAGTTATTTTTTTTCCCGATCACGTTCGGCTATTTTGACGTCAAAATAAAATAAAAAACACGTCATCGCGTTTTTATTTTCTACTACAACTATTCCCCTTGATTCTCCTTCCCACTACCGATATATTTTTTGTAAAAAAAAGTATTTAAAACTTTTTTCATTTATTTTGGTATAATATTTTTTTGTAAAAAAAAAGTATTTTAAACTTTTTTCATTTATTTGGTAGGGGAGAAAAATTCCTGTGCCTACTTTTAAAGAAAGACAATTTTTCTACTTTACAATCCCGGCTGAATGAAAATAAATGTCTTGACCCAAAAAGGGAAGAGAAATCGTTTTTTAATCATCCCATCCAACCTCACCGGTCTGGTTCTTACGACCAGCAGGGATAAGACAAATTTGGCGGAATCGGGAGGGGTTGTTTCAGGGTGTAGGACAACGGACGTTTTAACTGCAATAGATACATCCAAGCGAAAGTAACCAGTACCTAACCTGATTGGGGAATCCTAGATATGTTGCTGATTTAATCAAGTCACCCCTAGTGAAACTGTCGCTACAGGTTGCCTCCCCAAATAAAAAGAAGTTTTACAATCCAAGATATAGGCCCCAAGCCGATTATCGTTCAATTGTGTCGGATGTAAAAAGTGGCCATATAAATTGTCCTTTATTATTAAAATGATATCACCCTAAAATTCCAATTTTTTTCGCGCATAAGTTTCTTGCATCAAGAATTAATAAAATAAGTTTTAAGTGATTAAAAATACGTATAGAACGAAAATAGCTCCGAAATTCAATTAGCCAATGAGATTACAGATTTTATCTGGAATGTAAACATCAGCTGGTGTTCTGTGTTTATGAATAAAAATATTAATTTAGAATGACCCTCAAAACACCCCCCCAAAAAAAATTCCTAATAATATGCTTTAGTAACTAAAGCAAACAATTTTTTTCTTCAGGAAAAATTTTAAAATATAATTTTCAATTAAAGAACTGGCTTTTTAGAAAATCGGCGGGAAAAAATGAATAGTATTTCGTATACAGATATTAAAATGCTCATTTTATACTAGCTACTGGCAAAATGAACCTAAATGCGTATGACTTTAGCCCCCCTACAGAAAAATAATTTACCAAAAATCAGGGAATTATCAGATTTCAATGAAATTTTCAGTGTTTATTTATCAATGAACATCTTTATAATGCATTATTTATTTTATTTCAAAACTTTCTCATTTTTTTCAGGTAACTTAATTTTGACCCCCCCCCCTTAATGTTGGGGGCGTAAATTGTTTTTGCGAGTTGGTCATTTTCGATACTAATTACAGTATAAATAAAGAGATAAAAGACCGAACTTATGAATAGAAACAACAAAAATTTACCGTGATATGCGAAATACTATTATTTTTTAAAATTTTTCTAAAAGCAAATTCGCTTATTACTATTTTATTTATGTGACTTGTTGTCACATGATGCGAATACTATTATTTTTTTCTTTTTTCTAAAAGTAAATTCGCTATTACTCATTTTATTTACGTGACTTGTTGTCCACATGCTGCGAAATACTATTATTTTTTCTTTTTTCTAAAAGTAAATTCGCTTATTACTCATTTTATTTACGTGACTTGTTGTCACATGATGCGAAATACTATTATTTTTTTATTTTTTTCTAAAAAGCAAATTCGCTATTACTCGTTTATTTACGGGACTTTTGGAAGGTAAAATGCACATATAACATTTTTTTGTCGCTAACAACTGTTGCTTCTTCTTCGCTGGAGGTGGCCATTTTCTTTACTTATTTATATTTCGAATACACGATTCTCATTCGCTAATTCTGTTTCGGAGCTACTCCATTTTGTTTCGTATTTTTTTTTACAAAGTAGTCCGTTTAAATTTTACTTTTCGCATAATATCAAGAAAGGCCACTGATTGCGAAAACTTTTTATTAGCCTTTTTTGATTTTTAATTAATAATTACGCTAAAATTATTACCACTAATTGTTTTGGCAACGTAATTCGAAAACTAAGCCTCTTTTGACGTCTGGGACTGTAGCCTAATATGAAAATCGTAGTATCATTCACCTTAACACCAAAATAAATATCATACCGTAAACCCGAAACGAATGCATTATGTAAATACTTCCATTTACATGGGTGTTCGATCGTGCTGTAATAGTTAGCAAACTAGTCTCGTAGATCCATAACGACTGAATAGGGAATTCGATTCTCACCGGATGCCCCATACTTGCGAACGTGTGTCACATCCAACACTTTTCGAACAGATAACGTAAATACCCTTCGATGGATGCCTCATACGAGCAACTTTGTGTCACATGATACACGTTCCGAACGAATTGGGCAAATACTTCAATTTGCAAGGTTATTTGATCTCGAAGTAATGGTTAACAAGTTAGACTTTCAAATCCATTACGACTGAATAGGGTGTTTGATCTTCTTTAGAGGGATAAAATCAATTTGGCGGAATTGGGAGGGGTTATTTCAGGGTGTAGGACAACAGACGTTTTAACTGCAATAGATACACCCAAGCGAAAGTAACCAGTACCTGGGGATTCCTAGATATGTTTGACGATTTAATTAAGTGTTGCTATCGGTTGCATCCCCAAATAAATATTTTAGCGCCCCGAGATGGGAAAATCGTAATATCATCCGGCTTAACACTAAAACGAGTGTCATATCCCACCAGAAGCGAATGCAATATGCAAATACTTTTAATTTTCATGGGCGTTCGATCGTGCTGTAATGGTTAGCAAACTAATCTCGCAAATTAATTACGACAATATAATGAGTTTGATTCTCACTGGACGCCCCGTACTGGCAAACTTTTATCAAATCTAACCCATGGCGAAAAGATATGGTAAATACCTTTTGGTGGATGTCTCATACTTGCAACATTGTGTCACATCCTACACGTTCAGAACGAATTAGCCAAATACTTCCATTAGCAGCGTTATTGGATCGTCTTGTAATAGTTAACAAGCTAGGCTTTCAGATCCATTATTATTATTTAATAGGTGTTCGATCCTCGTTCAATGCATCATACTTCTGTCTTTGTGTCACATCCTACCCGAGGCGAACGTGTCGGGTTATTATTTTTCACTGTAAACCCCACACACGAGAGCTTGTGTCACATCTGTAAGATTCAACGTTATAATATATGGTATGTATATTTACCAACTCCTCCGCACGAGCAGGATACGACACATGGTCAATTTCTTAAGCGGAGATTTGAGTTCAGAATTTTCCTTCTCCTAGACTGGTTACCTAGCCATGGGTTAAAGAACCCAGTATGCCCTGCTATTTACCCATAGCTGGAGGAAGAGTAGGATTCATACCTTTCGCAAGGGTATTAGCGCTAAGTGAAATGCAATTATCACGTCCAGGATTTGAACACGGGGTGACAAGTCCATTTCCCATGACTTTAACCATTACACCACGCACTTCCTACAAATATATATAATATATGGTATAACTTGTTGAAACGAACAAACCCCTACCTGGTGGTCCAAAAGTCTACATATTGTTGAATATCATATTCTGAATTGTAGAATAAGTTCCAATTACCGTCGAACTGGGAAGACAAGGTGGCATGCGATTGTAACTTAATACAAACTCGAAATGACACAAGTATATATAAGTGACCAAGTATATATAAGACTCCACAGTGTCATGCAAATCAACCAGTCAGGCAGCCAATCAGGACTCAAGGAATGAAATGACCCAAATCACCTTGATTCATGAATGGATCATTCTTCATTCCTATATATACCAGCTGTATTGGACACCTGCTTTAGTTCCACTTAGCTGATGTTATTAAAACCAACAGTAGGCTAACTGACCTCAATATGAATCTATAATTATTTTATTACTCTCATGTTAAATAGTTAACTTGCTTCTTATTTATCTATCCATATGGTGTTTATGTAGCTCAGTTGATAGAGTGTCGGCCTGGACCACAAAATTTCTGGTTCGATACTGGGCCTTGCCAACTCAGTATATGAGTAGCACAGGGATCTTTGCAGTAAAGTGAGAAGCTGATGATAGGTGTGGAGCTTCATGTCAGATGCTAAAAATAATCTACTTGATCTAGCACTAGTGAAAAGGGTGTTTGGCTGATACCAATTTAGGCCATCCCAACGACTTTACTTACTTTTATATAGTGTTAATAGTTGTAGTAACATAATATTCAGGGTAGATACTTGTTACATATACACGGCGGGAAATAAACTCGGTAAGTAAAGTATATTCATATCCGTCATACTTGATAATACATGTTCTTAATTGATGAGCCCTAAAGTCTATCTGTAGCTATCCTTGATATAGGTACAAATTTGCGTAAATACCCTTCGATGGATGTCCCATATTCTCGACTTATGTAAGGGTTAACAACTGTTAGTTTCGGGTATCGATTACTACTCAATAATAAATAGGATCTCGGCTGGATGCCCCTTACTAGCGAGTTTGTGTCCCATCCTACCCAAAGGGAACACATTAAGTAAATACTTCCTTTAGCAATGTCGTCAGATCGTGTTGTAATAGTTAGTAAGGTAGTCTCACAGATACATTACTAGTGAATAGTGAGTTTTATACCCGCTGGCCACCACACCCTTTCGAACTTATGTTACTTCATGAACCTTAGCGAACGGATTGAGTAAATATTTCCTATCATTCTATATTATTAACAACGTAGTCTCACAGATCTGCTATTACTGAATAAAGAATTCCATCCTCACTGGATGCCCCATACTTCGACCTTATGTCACATTTTCCCCATGACGAACGGGTTGGGTAGATACAGTCTACTTCTGGTTTGAATTCAGAATCTACCTTCTTCTTGACCGCTGGTTATACCAAGGTTGAAGAACCCACTCTGCCCTATTATTTACTCGTAGCTTCGAATTATCTTCACAGTAGGGCTGAATTAACCCGTGAAAGATTTCAAAAAAATTATTGTCATAATATATGAAAATACATTTTCAGAAAACGAGAAAGAAAGTTTAAAAATAACAAAACACAAATGTCAAATGAATTAGATTTTTATATTCATCAATAGAAAAATTTAAAAAGTACACATATACATATATACATATATACATATATGTATATAGGTATATATAAAATGATTATTTACAAGAGACTGATAACGAAATTACAGTTCGTAAAAGTAACTTTTAGAAAGGTCCATTGTCTTTTCTTTCTTCTTTATTTTTCTTCTCTTGTTTTTGTAGACTGTTGTCTGTCTTCTGTGGGTCCTCAAATGAAACGACGAAAAATCGAAAAAGGGTTCAACAAGGTGTCGAAAGTTCTTCGGATGCCTTTTGAGAATTCTGTTGAAATGTTGGAAATCTGATTCCATAGAGTTGGAGGATTGAGCGGGGCTGGGCGGAGAGACCTGCGTCTTTTGTACCCTCCGTCGATCTCCAGCCAGAAATAGGCAGGTTGAACGGGAGTGCTGCAAGGACGTGGATCGACCTTGCTTTTTATTAGACCGGATTCCACGTCCGGAACATAGCAGCTCCCGTTCGCGAAATAGTGTTTTTCCCGCTCATCCTCCATATTATAGTACACGGTCTGCGTTGCTGCTGTGGAAGGCGAAAACGTGTGCCCATTTTTGAGCAGACCACACTCAATGTCGAGCTGTGGTTCAATCGGTTCCCAAGAATGAAAGAAACGAATTTCGTTCTTCCATTCTTCGATGCGGACTCTTTTTTTCGGACGTGCGAAAGTTGAATGTTGATAATGAGTATACATGGTAGAGTAAAATGAAATTATTTGTTTCTGAAGCAGTTTTCGGATAAAAATTTCCAGTGATCTGTACGTTTAGAAAAACGGCCAAATATGAAGTTTTTTTCCCGATCACGTTCGGCTATTTTGACGTCAAAATAAAATAAAAAACACGTCATCGCGTTTTATTTTCTACTACAACTATTCCCCTTGATTCTCCCTCCCACTACCGATATATTTTTGTAAAAAAAAAGTATTTTAAACTTTTTTCATTTATTTTGGTATATATTTTTTGTAAAAAAAAAAGTATTTTAAACTTTTTTCATTTATTTTGATAGGGGAGAAAAATTCCTGTGCCTACTTTTAAAGAAAGACAATTTTTCTACTTTACAATCCCGGCTGAAAGAAAATAAAATGTCTTGACCCAAAAGATGGAAGAGAAATCGTTTTCAATCATCCCATCCAACCTCACCGGTCTGGTTCTTACGACCAGCAGGGATAAGACAAATATGGCGGAATTGGGAGGGGTTGTTTCAGGGTGTAGGACAACGGAAGTTTTAACTGCAATAGATAAATCCAAGCGAAAGTAACCAGTACCTAACCTGATTGGGGAATCCTAGATATGTTGCCGATTTAATCAAGTCACCCCTAGTGAAACTGTCGCTACAGGTTGCCTCCCCAAATAAAAAGAAGTTTTACAATACCAAGATATAGGCTACAGTCCCTCGTTCAATGCATCATACTTCCGTCTTTGTGTCACATCCTACCCGAGGCGAACGTGTCGGGTTATTATTTTTCACTGTAAACCCCACACACGAGAGCTTGTGTCACATCTGTAAGATTCAACGTTATAATATATGGTATATATATTTACCAACTCCTCCGTACGAGCAGGATACGACACAAGGTCAATTTCTTAAGCGGAGATCAACAGGTTTGAGTTCAGAATTTTCCTTCTCCTATACTGGTTACCTAGCCATGGTTAAAGAACCCAGTATGCCCTGCTATTTACCCATAGCTGGAGGAAGAGTAGGATTCATACCTTTCGCAAGGGTATTAGCGCTAAGTGAAATGCAATTATCACGTCCAGGATTTGAACTCGGGGTGACAAGTCCATTTCCCATGACTTTAACCATTACACCACGCACTTCCTACAAATATATATAATATATGGAATAACTTGTTGAAACGAGTAAACCCCTACCTGGTAGTCCAAAAGTCTACATATTGTTGAATATCATATTCTGAATCTATAATTATTTTATTACTCTCATGTTAAATAGTTAACTTGCTTCTTATTTATCTATTCATATGGTGTTTATGTAGCTCAGTTGATAGAGTGTCGGCCTGGAAACCACAAAATTTCTGGTTCGATACTGGGCCTTGCCAACTCAGTATATGAGTAGCACAGGGATCTTTGCAGTAAAGTGAGAAGCTGATGATAGATGTGGAGCTTCATGTCAGATGCTAAAAATAATCTACTTGATCTAGCACTAGTGAAAAGGGGGTAGACTCACTCGGTGTTTGGCTGATAGCAATTTAGGCCATCCCAACGACTTTACTTACTTTTATATAGTGTTAATAGTTGTAGTAACATAATATTCAGGGTAGATACTTGTTACATATACACGGCGGGAAATAAACTCGGTAAGTAAAGTATATTCATATCCGTCATACTTGATAATACATGTTCTTAATTGATGAGTTCTAAAGTCTATCTGTAGCTATCCTTGATATCTTATTATAATGGAGATTGTGTGTTTTTCTGTCTGTAACCGAAACTATATTCCTACTCAAGTCACAATTCTCTTAGTTATTGACATCACATTCTCCATGATTTTATTTTAATCTAAACCTCAATTATTAATAAAATTGTCTTACATTATTAATACTGTTAACTATGTCTACATACTAACAACATGCAATTATATTTATATATACAACAAAATAGCGCTTTACAATGTGAACGGGAAGGCTAATTTGCATATTAATATTAAATATGTGCTTAGTATTATGGATTTCTAACTTGTTTGGTTTTATTTTAATGAATATAAGCAAAAATCTCTTCAATGCGTCTTAAAGGAAATCCATTAACAAGATAAAAATAACTGTCATTTTATTCTTCACTTCCTCTTTTAACTAAATACTTAAATTAGAAAAAATAACAATGAAAGACGAGAGTGATGGAAGAGTAAGTTTCAGTTGTTCCATTTTTTATTATACTCCCTCTGTTTCAAATCTTTTATTATACTCCCTCTGTTTCAAATCTTTTTATCTGTATTCTTATTTAGTTTCATTAGCCTTTCTAATTTAATACAATATTTTATTACATCAAGACTTAAATACTTGCACCAGGAGGGTGCATATATTTGCTAGTAGGTACAAATATATCTTATTATAATGGAGATTGTGAGTTTGTCTGTCTGTAACCGAAACTATATTACTATACAAGTCACAATTCCCTTTGTTATTTACATCAAATCCTCCATGATTTTATTTTTATTTAAACTTCAATTATTGATAAAATTGTTTTACATCATTAAGACTGTTGACCATACCTACATGCTAATAACATGCAATTGTATTTATATATACAACAAAGTAGCGGTTTACAGTGTGAATGGGAAGGCTAATTTGCATATTGATATTAGAAATTTGATTTTAATGAACATATCCTTAGTATTATTGATTTCTAATTGTTTGGTTTTATCTTATTGAATATGAGCAAAAATCTCGTGGATAAATCTTAAAAGAAATTCATTAACAAGAAGAAATAACTGTAATATTATTCTTTACTTCCTATTTTAACTAAATAGTTGAATTAGGAAAATTTATCAATGAAAGACGGGAGTAACGGAAAATGATGGAAGAGTTAGTTCCAAAGTTGTTCTATTTTTCAATCATACCCTCTCTGTTCCAAATCTTTTTATCTGCATACTTATTCAGTTTCATTAGCCTTTCTAATTTAATATGATATTTTATTATATTAAAACTTAAATACTTGCACCCGGAGGATGCATATATTTGCCAGTTACAATAATGTTTATAGTGTTGATAACAATGTTCCATCTAAGGTTGCAGCTGTGCAGCCATACACAAGTAAAATTGTGATGACATATATGAATTTTGAAAATTTCAAATTAAGAACAAAAAGTTCAAAAGTGTAGTTCGAAAGTCTTGTCATCCCTACATATTATTTTAATTTTCATTATTATTTTCTTTTAACATTTAGAATCAGAAACATTTGGGGTGCGGGTCCGGTGTGCTTCGGCCACTGGACCTGTGTTATTAATTAACATCGAGAGAAAAGAGAGTGAGAGAGTTTGAATCAGACGCTTAAATACTACAGACCCCTGGTAGTCGGAAACGGAAACCCAGCGGGAAGATAACTCTTCCAGGCAAAAAGCAGACAATCCCAACACTATGTGCAGATTGTTTGAGTAAATACCCATTACTAGATTTCCCATATTCTGAATTTATTCAAGGGTTAACAAAGGTTAGATTCGGGTATCGATTACTAAGGATTAATTGGATCCCGGCTGGATGCCTCTTACATGTAAACTTCAGTCACATCCTATCCGAAGGGAACATATTAGGTAATAATACTTAATTAGGTAAATAATAAAATAATAATAATACTTGCAAGCATTTGGTAAATACTAGGCATATCCAATTTTGTCAGTTTATTTTTAAAAGATTTAAAACGATTTGTTTTGGTCAATTTCGACGCGATCCGCCATTCTGTCTCTTTTTCAATGGTTTTAGGCGCTTGTTTACAATTCTAACATAACACTCGCGATTGCAAAAAAAAAATTACCAAAAATCAGGTAATTATCCGATTTTAATGAAATTTTCAGTATTGATTTATCAATTAATGAATTTTATAATGCATTAGTTATTTTATTTAAAAACTTTAATTTAGTATTTTTGCTATTAAAAATTGATATATAAAATTCATTTAAAATATGAAAAGCCTGATGTGAAGATTAAAATGTTATATTTTTAGATTCTAAAAATAAATATCTATTTAATGCAAACCTTTATTTTATTACATCAAAGTATACTTTTTGAAGAAAAAACTCGATTGAAAATGTACCCCCTCCTTTTTAAGCAGAAAAAATATCGATATATATATATTTTCTTTTATAAGATAATAGCCAATTAAATAATTATTGAAATGAGTAAAAAAGAAATCTCCAAAAAATTAATTATCTATTTTTTTTTACATTTTATTTTTCGATTTTCGGTACTTATTTTCTCATAGAAAAGCCACCGTAATTTTTTTTTTGTTTCTATCCATAACTTTTATCTTAGTGTGTTAAATGTATTTTTTTTTTGGGGGGGGCTACTCTTTTTTTGTCGTAATTCTTATTTATTTATCGTAATTTGTCGTAATTCTTGTTTATTTATCGAATTTGTCATAATTCTTGTTTATTTATCGTAATTTATCGTAATTCTTGTTTAGATATGAAGATGGATATCTATCTATCTATCTACCTCAATTTATTCATTTTTTACTTTGTTTAAATGAACAAGAATTACGACAAAATACGATAAATAAACAAGAATTACGACAAATTACGATAAATAAACAAGAATTACGACAAATTTCTATAAATGAATAAGAATTACGACAAATTACGATAAATTGATAAGAATTAAGACAAAAAAGAGAAGCCCCCCCCCTAAAAAAAACAAAAACATTTAACACCCTAAGTTGGTTGTTTTCTTTCAAGTAACACCGTAGCTGGGGTCGTTATTTCTCTGAATGTTTGAGATGAGTCTTGATAATTACTATTATCTGCGTTATTCGGGCTATTGTCCTCATCACCATTGTCATCTGTACAATTTTTCAGTATAAACAAACGTCATGTGTGAGATCTATTGCCAGCGGCCTACGTTGTGGAAGAGCCGCTGTGAACATCTTAGGCAGTCAAATATTTAAAACTAAGTAATTAAACCAAACCAACTATTCTCCCTCCAGCTATGGGTATATATCAGGGCAGACTCGGCTATTTAACCTTGGTATGGCAACTGGTCAAGTAAAAGGAACACTCTAAATTTAGACCTGTAAAAACCCCGCTTAAAAATTCGCCTTGTGTCATATCTTGCTCATGGGGGAGGGGTTGGGTGAATTCATATTAGTAGCAAAATGGTTTATTTCTGAAAACCCAATTCGGACAATTGTCGTCATCTTCATTGTTTTCTGTACAACGTTTCAGCCGATTAGACACATAGCCTAGTGAATAAAGGAGATAGGTTAAGACAGTTCTAAGTGACAGTTACCTCTAGATTGCAGGGTCAATCCTGGTCAAGGGCAGCAGTAACATAGAATAATAATTAACACAGCTTAACGCATGTACTCCAACTATGGTTAGCAGAATGATAACAGGATACCCCCGTGGATTGAATAAAGAGTTGGGTTCAAAATTCCGTGGTGGCTCCCGATTACGACAAGAAGGTTCCCGAGTCTGAAAAGAAGGTTACCGAGTCTGAAACGTTGAACAGATAACAATGAAGACGAGGACAATAGTCCGACTAACGCAGATAATAGTAAGACTCATCATGTCTAGCCATTTGTTTGAGCAAATACTCTTCGTTGGATGTCTCTGAAAAAAAAAACTCCACAGACTCGTTTTGTTACATAATTATTAGATTCTTAATATTTATGTACAGTAGTGTAGAAATCAAAATGGCTGTTATAAGTTGCAGCCCACGGCCTTGAAGGATGAGTGACAAGGCTTGACCTCATCCTGATCCTTTCCAGTGGATACCATGAGAATCGGTGGAGAAGACCCTCTTCCGGTTTAGATTAGAAATAGATTTTAGTCAGTCGGCGAGAAACCACGACGGTGGTGAGTCGTGTATTGCACGCGCCGACTCGATCTACGCAGGTGGTCTGGTGGGGATTTCGAAATAAAATATGATCTAAGTAAATCAAAGTCTTGTGTTATTATCTAAAAACTACCAAAGACACAGGGCTTCTGATAAAGAGAAATCCCCAATGGAAGACCAGACACGAAGTCCCCAAGAGAAGTCCAGATGTTAGAAGAGAGGCTAGAAGAAGACGTAAGATAGAACAGATGAACAGAAGAAGAATAGAAGTAAGTAAAGAAAAAGTTATACAACAGTTTTGGTTGATCGGAAATTGAAGTTACGTGAGATAGCAGAGGAGTTGAAGATATCAGAAGACAGTGTATTCATCATTTTGCATGAACTTTTGTCAATGAGAAAGCTGTGTCCAAAATGTGTGCCGTGTTTGCCCACAGTCGATCAAAAGACTTTCTTTTTAACTATCCTTGTTGCGAGGTAAAGACTGGCTTAAACTATCTAAGGAAATTATGTCGAAATTTCACATTCAAAGTTTTCTTATTTTTTATCATTAAACAAGAAAAAATGTCTTTAACTTATATTTTGAAAATATGATTTAAATGCTGAAATATTAACAAGCCAACGCTTTACTTGAAAAATTTGACGCAACATAGTCTTCCTATTTTTCTCTATTTGACAAAATTTAATTTAATTTAATACTGACAGCATTCACTATTGAATTAAAAAAAAGGAGAACGATTTCAATTTCTAGACTAGCACATTTTACTTTTAAAAACTTGACGCTACACGATCTTCTTACTAACACACGCCTCTTACAATTTTTTCATTGGGCTTAATGAAGCAGGCTTTAGTCAATAATGACAACATTCACTTACGAGTTAAAAAAAAGGGCAGAGAATATTAAATGCTAAATTCTTAGATAAGCACATCCTTTACTTTAAAAATGCCGCTACACGATCTTCTCACAAAAATATTTCTCTCTGTTCTTGTTGCTAGATAAGGACAAGCATAATCAATCTAAGGAAATGATATGAAATTTTAAACTCCATGTTTTATTTGGTGTGTGTGTGTGTGTGTGTGTGCATGTGCGTGTGTTTGTGTATGCGTTTGTGTGTATGTATTTGTGTGTGTGTTTCTGTTTGTATTTCTGTGTATGTCTCTCTGTCTGTTTGTGTGTATGTGTACGTACGTGTGTGTTTGTATGTATGTGTCTGTGTTTATATATGTCTGTGTGTGTGTGTGTGTGTGTGTGTGTGTGTTTGTGTATGTTTGTGTATGTGTGTATGTGTGTGTGTGCGTGTGTGTGTCTGTGTTTGTGTGTGTATGTGTGTGTGAGTGTGTGTGTGTGTCTGTGTTGTGTGTGTATGTGTGTGTGAGTGTGTGTGAGGATATTAGATGCTGAATTTTTAGACACGGCACATTCTTTACTTAAAAAAAATGCCGCTGTACGATCTTCTCAGAAACACATTTCCCTGTAAGTATCCTTCTTGCTCGACAAAGACAGGTTTAACCAATTAAAAGAGATGATGTTGAAATTCTACATTTCAAGTTTTCCAAGGAGGGTTCAAATGCTGATTTTTTAGGCAATCACAGCGTTGAATTGAAAAATTCGGCGCTACCTAATCTTCCTATTTTTCTCACTTTTGAAGGAGGAGGATTTCAAATGCTAAATTTTGAGGCCAGCACACTTTTATTTTTTTTAAAAAAATTGACGCTACATAATCTTCTTACAAACTCAAGTTTAACCAATCTGAGGAAATGAGTTTGAAATTTTACCTTTCAAGTTTTATTTTTTATTTTTTTTATTTTTTAAGATCACTAATTTGGACTGAGTCTATTCTAGTTTGAATTCAGAGTTTTCCCTCTCCTAGACTGGTTGCCTAACCAAGGTTAAAGAGCCCAGTGTGTCCTACTATTTTCGAATAGCTGAAAGGAGAGTAGTTGGATTCATACCTTTCCCAAAAGTATAGTGCTATGTGAACTGTAGCTTCGTCCAGGATTTGAACTCGGATCGACTAGTCCATTTCCGGCGATTCTAACCATTACACCACGACCTCCAGCTTATTTGTTTTTGTGTGTGTGTGTGTGTGTGTGTGTGTGTGTGTGTGTGTGTGTGTGTGTGTGTTGTTTATATGAGTATATATGTGTGTGCATGTGCGTGTGCGTGTGCATTTGTGTTGTTTATGTAAATGTGTGTGTGTTTGTATTTGTGAGTGTGTGCTTGCGTGTGTTTACATATGCGTGTCTTTGTGCGTGTTTGCGTGTGCGTGTTGTGTGTGTAACTGTGTGTGTAACTGTGTGTAACTGTGTGTGTGTAACTGTGTGTGTGTAACTGTGTGTGTGTGTGTGTGTGTGTGTAACTGTGGTGTGTGTGTGTGTGTGTGTGTAACTGTGTGTGTGTGTGTGTGAGAGAGAGGGGGTTGCAATTAAATAAGACACAGAATAAAAAACTTCTTCAAGTTTCTATTTTGCGAAGATGTTCGTTGTTTTGCCGGGAAAAGTTTGCGACCATTCTGAAATGGCCGAGGCTTTTTAAAGATTTAATCATTATAAAACGAAAATTTTAATACTTTGTTGACATTAAATGATCTGAACAGGCGGCGTTCATTTATTCTCTTAATTAGATGCGTAAAATAATTGGCCGATAATTAAATAACAGGGCGTTTTAAAAAAGAATACCTGTATCCATCGGACATTTCTGGCGCGAGAGTAACTTAACATCGATTTGCTCGAATGAGATTTAATGGCGACTGGCGTATTCACTGGGAGGTTATGTTTATTTTATGCCATTGCAATTCCTGGTTTTTATATCTCTTTTGCTAGTGGCGGGAAATTCTTTGTAGACAGAGTGTCAGACTGGAGACTGCGAGGTCGAAACTTCTCCATCTGTTTTCTTTAACAATACACTGTCATAGTACAATTATAGTTACAAGAGATCAGAACTTCTATCAAAATGTAGACACGAAAATAAATACTTATTAAGCCAACTGAAAACTAATGTTCCTCTGAACTTCTGAGATGAGGAATTAGTAATATTTGGATTATTTGGACTTTTGTTCTCATCTTTTTTTGCCATTGTAATTCGTGTTTTTATATCTCTTTTGCTAGTGGCGGGAACATTCTTTGTAGACAGAGTGTCAGACTGGAAATTGCGAGGTCGAAACTTCTCTATCTATTGTCTATTTAAAACAATATTTACAAACGGTCAGAACTCCTATGAAAATGTAGACACAAAAATAAATGCTTATTAAACCAACTAAAAACTAAAGTCTCCGGTCATCAGTGGCTTCGGTTGGTGGGTTGGTTGGTTTTAGGGCATGATAACCCTTGTTGGGTTATTCTATGACGAAGACATTTTTAATACTCATTTTTTCATCTATTTAACAGGTATTTCAACCCCGGGCCATATCTCTTTTGCTAGTGGGGGGAAAATCTTTGTAGACAGAGTGTCAGACTGGAAATTGCGAGGTCGAAACTTCTCTATCTGTTTTATTTAACAATACACTGTCATAGTACAACTATAGTTACAAGAGATCAGAACTTCTATCAAAATGTAGACACGAAAATAAATACTTATTAAGCCAACTAAAAACTAATGTTCCTCTGAACTTCTGAGATGAGGAATTAGTAATATTTGGATTATTTGGACTTTTGTTCTCATCTTTATTTGATGTTTATTTTATGCCATTGCAATTCGTGTTTTTATATCTCTTTTGCTAGTGGCGGGAAATTCTTTGTAGACAGAGTGTCAGACCGGAAACTGCGAGGTCGAAATTTCTCTATCTGTTGTCTTTAACAATACACTGTCATAGCTGTTTAAAACTATATTTAGAAACGGTCAGAACTCCTATCAACAATGTAGACACAAAAATAAATACTTATTAAACCAACTAAAAACTAATGTGTCCGGTCATCAGTGGCTTCGGTTGGTGGGTTGTTTGTTTTAGGGCATGATAACCCTTGTTGGGTTATATTACACCGAAGATGTTTGGTTTTATTCATTTTTGTTGGGTATACCTGTTGTTTTTAACAATACATTATCATAGTTGTGTTCAAGTATAGTTACAAACGATCAGAACTCTCGTCAAAATGTAGTCACACTTGCATGCACTCCTGGAAGGATTCTTTCGGGATTCTCCGTAACCCTGTCGTCACGGTCTTTTTGATGTCGTACACATCCTCAAAACGAGTTCCCTTAATGATCCTCTTGTGCTTTGGGAAACGGAAAAATCACATGAAGCCAGGTCGGGCGAGTAGGAGGTTGCTCAAGCAAAGTGATGTTCTCCTGTGCCAGGAACTCTCGGATGACAGTATGGACAGGTGTGTGGTCATGGTGAAGTACCCACGAGTTATCCTGCCACATCTCTCGCCTCTTCTCGCGCACTGAATGAAGCAAACCCCAGAGTATATCTTTCTAGTCATGCTGATTGATCATCTGGCCCTGTGGCAAGAACTCACAGTGGACAATATCGAACTTTTCTGACATACCTCGTACAAACAATTAGAACTTCTATCAAAGTGTAGACACGAAAATAAATACATCTTAACCACCCCCCCCCCACCCCCAAAAAAAATCAGTGGAATATGAAGGTAAAGGTTGTAATTGGTGCCTTTGGAACGATTCTCAAGAGTTTGGAAAAGAGTCTGAAGGAATTGAAGAGATCAGCTAGAATACTCAGAAGAGTCCTGGAAAATTGAGGAAACTTGCTGCCACTCAACCTCCAGGGAACCACCAGCTAAGGCGAATCTGAAAAAACTCTCATAGAGTGAAAAACGATAAATACAAATCTATCCCATTGTTCCATTGAAATAAAAAAATAAAATGAAAATAAAAAAGTGTGAATGGTCCCTATATTAAGTTTTCTACTCTTAACATCATGTTCAGATCCCCTTCCTATAAGGATTTATCAAAAATGGCTAAATTGGCATTTTCATTTAAAGTTACCTGTTATTTCTCTCAAAATAAAGACTTCTAAATATGTTTAATATTACATTTAAACAAAGTCCAGGGCCCCATTCCTATAAGGATTTATCAAAAATGGCTAAATTGGCATTTTCATTTAAAGTTACCTGTTATTTCTCTCAAAATAAAGACTTCTAAATATGTTTAATATTACATTTAAACAAAGTCCAGGGCCCCATTCCTATAAGGATTTATCAAAAATGGCTAAATTGGCATTTTCATTTAAAGTTACCTGTTATTTCTCTCAAAATAAAGACTTCTAAATATGTTTAATATTACATTCAAACAAAGTCCAGGGCCCCATTCCTATAAGGATTTTTCAAAAATGGCTAAATTGGCATTTTCATTTAAAGTTACCTGTTATTTCTCTCAAAATAAAGACTTCTAAATATGTTTAATATTACATTTAAACAAAGTCCAGGGCCCCATTCCTATAAGGATTTATCAAAAATGGCTAAATTGGCATTTTCATTTAAAGTTACCTGTTATTTCTCTCAAAATAAAGACTTCTAAATATGTTTAATATTACATTTAAACAAATTCCAGATCCCCATTCCTATAAGGATTAATCAAAAATGGCTAAATTGGCATTTTCATTTAATGTTACCTGTTATTTCTCTCAAAATAAAGACTTCTAAATATGTTTAATATTGCATTTAAACAATATTACATTTGGGGTAGATTAGGAAAATGAATGTGACTTATGGCCAGGTGGAATGAGGTGATATAGGATATTTTAATTAGTATCTGATACAATCTCTGAGACCAAAATATGAGGCTTACAATGTATAGTAAAATAGCATGGATCATGAAATATGAAGTTCACAGGTTCAAAAGATTAAAGCAATGAACATTTACAAATAGAGAAAGAACTTCATATGAAATGCTTATGCTTCATTAGAAGACTTTTCTTGGTAAAAGTTGTGAAATAAATTCATTCTTAATGCATAATACAATTTTGTTTATAAACTCATGTTTTTCTATTTAACCCATAGATGGGACCCTAACAGGTACTACCACTCCGGGTTAGAGTGGACCAGGGAGAAATGATGATGAAAGGGTGCTCCACCTTCCCCAAACCTCCAAAACTGGAACCTCACCATCAGATAGAGTTTAACGTCATTCCCAGGACATGTAGACCCGCAGCCACCGCCTTCTAGCACCCATATGATAAAAAGGGGTTGGGGCTTGCCATAAGGGTAAATATGAGGAAGCTGATTACTAACAACTAAAGTATTTGTGCGTTTTTAGAAAACAAAGCAAACCGAATATTGGAAAAATAAAGTTGTAAATAAAAAACAATAAGAAAAATATGTCATACCTTAAAGAACGTCGCAAACCAATATTCCCAGCCGGCAGCACAAAATGGATAAAAATCAAGCGGATCAAAACTTCCCACAATGCACTACACTACAGTATATAAGGCAAAATAGAAACAAAAACATCCATTTGGTTTGAAAATCCCAGGGGTGAGAAACTGTCAGTCACCAAATGTCGTTAACTTCATATTCACGCTTCCCTAAGACATGCACACACACACACACACACACACACACACACACACATATATATATATATATATATATATATATATATAGATGTATATAACTTAGCGTATCGTACATATAAAGCCAACGTCAATTGTGCTATATATCATCATCATCATCATCATCATCATCATCATGTCGCGCTGTTAGCACGGATATCCATGACAATCTCTCTCCATCCGTCCCTATCACTCATCATTCTCGGGAGGTCCTATATGCAGCATCCTGTATCCGCACAGAGGTGATCAATGTACGTCTTTGCTGGTCGGCCCACACTGGCGTGCCCATGTGCTGGCTTCCACAGGAGGACGTCGCTTATGAGTTCGTCCTTGCTTCTCCAGCAGTGTCCGGCGCGTCTTGTCCGTCTTACTCGGATGGTTTGGGTGATATGTGGCAGGTGAAGTAAATGGAAGTGAATCCGACAGTATGAATAGAAAATATTTAGAAAAAACAAAATATGTTATTAGTTTGCTGAAAGATCTGTTTCGACCTTTTAATAAAGCGGTCTTTTTCAAAGCAACTATATTTATGAAGGAAAGACAGAATAAATAAACCGTTAATCACGAGGTACAAACAAACGCTCTCGTTCAGGGCTGGAATTTTTTGAACATTTTTTGAAAGTGCGTATTTTGTGTTAAAAATAAAATAAATTTTACGGATAAAAATGCTTCTGATTTTTAAAAATAAAATTTATTTTATTTTTAACACAAAATACGCACTTTCAAAAGATTTTTTAAAAATTCCGGCCCTGAACGAGAGCGTTTGTTTGTACGTCGTGACTAACGGTTTATTTATTCCGTCTTTCCTCATAAATATAGTCGCTTTGAAAAAGACCGCGTTATTAAAAGGTCGAAACAGATCTGTCAGCAAACTTTTGTTTTTTCTAAAAAAAAATCTATTCATATACATATATTGGGGGGGGGAGAATATGTGCTTAATATATTTTGAAAATTAATTAATTAATAATTAATTAATCAGGCGGGCATACCTATTCAAATGTAAGGCTAAACAAATTGAGAATTTGTTTAGCCTTACATTTGAATAGGTATGTCCGCCTAATTAATTAATTATTAATTAATTAATTTTTTTAAATTAGGTACGACTTCAATTAAGCACATATTCTCCCAAAAATTGTCGGCTAAAAAAAAGCCATATCAAAACACATCGTTGTTTATTTACCTCTCATATATATATATATATATATATATATATATATATATATATATATATAGTTCAATGAGAAATCAAAACAAATAAAAGTTTTTGCTTTTATTTATTTAATTACGGGAACGGTATTACGACCAGCGGTTTCTTGCTGAAAGCATTCATCGGGTAATACGAAAAGTTCCTTTAAAAATGACAGAAATTGTGTAAATTTACACAATTTCTGTCATTTTTAAAGGAACTTTTCGTATTACCCGATGAATGCTTTCAGCAAGAAACCGCTGGTCGTAATACCGTTCCCGTAATTAAATAAATAAAAGCAAAAACTTTTATTTGTTTTGATTTCTCATTGAACTATCAACGCTCTATCACAGATATTGAGCACTCTTCTAATAACACTGTCCGTTGGATTAATATTACTTTTTCTAGTATACTAGTGCCAACCATACACATTAATAATATATATATATATATATATATATATATATTAGTAGATGAAAAATTAAGGGTCTACTATGGTTTCAATCAAAATGATTCCATCAGGACCCTATCCTACGCTTAACTTAGTCGAGGTAATTCCTTAGTTAAACTCAGATGTATTTCGGATAATTAACTAAGTTTAACTAAGGAATTACCTCGATTTAGTTAAACGTAGAGTAGGGTCCTGGTGAAATCATTTTGATTGAAACCATGGTAGACCCTTAATTTTTCCTCTAAGGATAATATTATTATCACTGCTCTAAGTTTTTAACATATTGAGCACTTTTGGGTTATTTACTAATGCCAGTGCAACGGAAAAGTTCAAGCTGCTATTGGATATTATATATATATATAATATATATATATATATATATATACATATATATGAAGATAAGGTGGGGGGAGTAAAACTCTCCCCCACACATTATATCATGTTATTCTCATTCCCCAATTCTTACCTAACCTTCCACCCATCAATTCTGCTACTACTCACTTTCTCGTCTCAAGATATAAATGTACGTAATTTTGCTTTGAATAAATGTCAGATGACTGAAGAAGTCCTTCGCATCAAGTAAGGACGAAATATTTCTCCCCCACTCAGACTTATTTGATTTTTTGATTTTTGATTTTGTTCTTGTTTTACGGCATATCAACCTCAATGGGTCATTTAATGCCGACTACGTTTTTGAAATGAATTGGTGATAATGTTTAATTTTCTAAAGATTTTTTGTTTTTGACATATTTTTTGTGAATGGAACTTTTAGATGATTCTTTTTAACATATATTTTTGTGTTTTCATTTTTGGGGAAGATTTTTAGATTTTGTTGTAGATGTGTGCCTCTTTTATGTATCCGAGTAGTTTTTCTGGGTTTATTTGATAGAATATCTGTTTTAGATTTGTTGTTTGGTAGTATTTTTTTTTCGTATTTGTTTTAGGTTGCTACATTCTGTTAAAATGTGTTTGATTGTGTAGGGTTTTTGGCATGGTATGCAATATGGGGCTGCTTCTTTTTTGAGAAGGTATGAATGGGTAATGTATGAGTGTCCTATTCTTAGTCTGGATAATATTACTTCTTCTTTTCTGGATATTTTGGTTTGATTTATTTGAAGTTTTCCTATTTGTGGCATTATTTCATGTAGTTTGTTGTTTTGGAAGTTATTCCAATATTTTGCCATTTTGTTTTGTGTATATGTTTATGGTTCTTTTTAAGTCTGTAAAAGGTATTTTAAAGTTTGTATCAAGTGGGTTGTTTTTAGCTGTTTTTGCTGCTGAGTCTGCTATTTCGTTTCCTTGGATTCCGATGTGACTTGGTATCCAGCAAAGTATAATTTCTTTTTGGTTGCTATTATTGAACTTGGTGAGTAGTCTAGCTATTAATGGGTTATTTATTTTTTTGTTCATGATTGCTACTATAGCAGATTGGGAGTTAGAAAATATTATGTGTTTTGAGTTCTTGCTTTTGGTAATTAAGCCAAGTGCCAGGTCTATTGCATAAGACTTATTTGAGTTATTATTTTTGTTCACTTTCCTTTTCTCATATATATATATATATATATATATATATATATATATTATATATTGACCTTGTGTCAATTCCTATTCTTTGTGAAGAAGTGATACCTCATAAAAGTAACATAGTAACCGCTGTTTAATATGAAATTTAGCCGACGACTAACAATGGCCTTCATGTCGTGATTCGTGACACAGATGCACCAGCGTAGGTGACTGACTTTATTTCACAGCAGCAGCGATGGTGTTGTTGTATGGAAAATCTTCTAACTGGGGCTGACAGCTGTGACATCTGTCACTGCCTGAAAGAAATTGACTAGCGCCTTACTGTGCTCACTGTTTGTTCATTGCAAACTTTCACTTCGCCTGGATATAGAGCAGCGGTTACAGTTTTCCCGCGTTAAGAATTCTAGATAAGCACTTTTGGTTTCTTCGCAATGTCGAAGAGGCATAGAATATGCTGATTGTATCACGTACAGAAGGTGGAAAAACACCTACATAAAGAATTGGTTTATTTCCTATAACTCCAACTTTCACACCAAGGACAATTCTTGGTTATTTCCTATAACTCCAACCTAAACAAAGGGGAAACCACTCTTGGTTGATAAATTATTTATTTTCCCATCGAACTAATCCTAAACCCTAACCTAACCCCGTCTTCCTTTTTCCTAGTAGATCAATAAATAAATATATAATCAGCTTGGACTTCTAGTAAATAACCAAGAATTGTCTTTGGTATGAAACTATAATGATTGATCGAAACAGGCCTCTCCTAAGTAAGGGCTAAAGTACAGTGTTGCATGTCATGGGCTGCTCAGTAGGGCAGGTCGATTTTTAACTTTTCGTAATATATCATATTCTCTCAAACACCGAAATTTGTGTTGGTATAATGAATACTGATACCAAAAGCTAGATCTTTTACTTGACCATTGTTTGAGGAAATAGCATGAAAGATCGCCTGCTAAAATGCACCAAAATTCCTTGTTTTCATATATTAAGCCTGAATATTGGTTAGAAAATTCAGCAGTTTAAATATCTAAAACAGAAAAAAAAAATTGTCATTTTAAACGAAACGAATAAAATAATATAACTAGAATTCAAATTGAAAATGTGCCGCCTCCAATCACCTGCTTTTTACGTAATAATTAAACTGTAAATATTATCTGCGTTATTCGGACTATTGTCCCCATCTTTATTGTCATTTGTACAACGTTTCGGTCGATATGCCCTCCGGCCTTCTTCAGGTATTTCTTGTCGGACTCGGGAACCTTCTCGGACTCAGGAACTTTCTTGTCGTAATCGGGAGCTATCACGGAACTTTGAACCTAACCCTTTATTTATTCCACGGGTGTATCCTGTTCTCATTCCGCTAACCATAACTGGGGTAGGAGTTGTGTTAATTAATTATTTTTCTAACTGCTTTCACTCAGGATTGAACTCGGGTTCCAGAGATAACTTTCACTTAGAACTGTCTTAACCTAACTACCTTATCCACTCGGCCATGTGTACACTATTGAGTGTGAATTTTGGAACTTATAAAAACCTAATGTCTTGATTTGGCTAGAATATCTACCTATTTACTTATGTATGATTTTTTTACCTAGACTCATATTGTTTTTTTTTTTGTTTTTTTTTTTTTTTGTTTTTTTACTAATCTTCAAGCCTCATCTCAAACATTCAAAGAAATAGTAAACTGTAAGTGTGATAACATTTTAAAAGATTGAAATCATATTTTCTCGGTAATCATGAACTTCGGTTAAGTAAATTCCTACCTTAAAATTATGCTTGCGTATTATCTGAAATGAACTTAATTGGGCTGACTTCTGATTTAGGTCGGAAAAATTAAAACGGAGACTTTTTTGGTGATCCCCTATGAAAGTTTAACTGTAGTCTATGAATTAACATTTTGCGAATTGGGTAACGGTTTTAGGGGATTAAGGTTGTTTTTAATTACGTATTGCTTTAAAAAATAAACAAGAAAAAAACCCAAATTACTATACATTTAATGCTGAACAATATCTTTTTGAAACTAAGTTTAATTGAAATTATACATTGCAATACTAACACAAACAACTGTCTCAATAATAGATTCAATAATTAATTTCAATGGTTAATTAAATGTATAGTAAGTCAGCCCTTAATTGTTATTACGAACACAGTTTATAATATTTTTGTGTTAAAGCATGCAGTTGTATTGATTCGAACAAGTTTATATCTTTTTGCTTATATCGTACGATAATTCAAAATGTGTTCTTAATAACAATTAAGTTAATTTCAAATAATGCGCAAGCATAATTTTATGGTTGGAATTTACTAAATCAAAGTTCATGATTACCATTTTCTCAAACGAAGCCAAAGTTTTGAAAAAAACTATTCAGTGTCGTTTTTTATATGTTAATTTGCAACTTTCACCACATGGGAGACGTTACAGTTCCAAAATCGACTTACCCTACTGCTCAACCACCGGTTCAGATTATTTACCTCGTACCCCACTTGTACGGGTTAGGCACAAGGCCCTATTGACGTGGGACCGCCCACAAGCCGAGACTCTTGTGTGGCAGGTGGAAAAATTGCGTTGATCCCGTCGGCATTCCCCCTCAAGGGGGGCCTCAGGCACTGGGCAATAAACCCAGCCCTGCCCCTTTAAATCAAGGGGACAGGTGTTGCTATCATTGCTGGGATCGACGCTATTATTTTACTAAATCTGTTCCAGCGGCCGAAGCTCACTGGACCTCCCCGGTGTGGAGTTACAAATCCACCAGTTCAGAGTGGATCTGGGAGAATTGGAACTTCATAATTGTAGTTTAATGTCATACCAAGGACACCAAGACCTTCAGCCACCGCTTTCTAGCACATATATGGTAAAGATGGTTGGCGTTTGACATAAGGGGAATAGGGTGGGGACAATCATATAGACATGACCGATTAATCGGGGTGGGGGGGGTCTCTCCGACTGCCCGTCTATGCAAGGGCGAAAGTAGAGTGTTGCAAGTCATAGATTGCTCGGTTACCATGATTTCATCCTTAAGTATGATGGGTCGCTATTGGGTGGGTCTTACACCTCTGCAGAGGTACAGTCGGCGTATTCTACAGCACCAGCCGACAGGGCGGGCTGTCGGTGGAAGAAGCTAATGTGTTTCCTGTGTTCGTTGTCGTCTTGGCTATAAAATGCAATAATGTCAACATTTTATAATCTTTTAAATGTCGGCCATCATGGCGGGTTTAATATTTCATTACTCAAACCTCGGCAATAAAATGGCGTTTATCATGTGACATGGCCACTTTAGGCGGGAAATTACAAGGGTATTTCAATTCCTAGTTTATAAAAGGATGAGTGCTTTTCTTTTTTCAATGGGGTTACACGAACATAGCAAATCAAATAAACGCGAAGAGATGCATTTATTTCTTGGGGATGAACTCGTTAAACACGGACGAACATAGAACAAAAGAAACAATACCAACTAGAGGAAAAATAAATGAATATGATAAGATTAAGCAGCTCCAAATGTGTACTTATGCACACACGACTACATATTCAAACATAAATATACAGGAACACGTACAAGATCTCCTGGCGTAACGGTTATCAACCTTGGAAATGGATACGGTGACTTGAGATCAAACCCTAGAGTTTCCCTTCGTGCTAAGACCTTCCAGGGGTAGGGCGTCCCATCATGATGTAATATTTAGCAAGCTACATCCATTACAGTTGAAAAACGAGTTCGGTTCTCGCTGGATGCCCCATACATGCGACAAGAAGTTAATGAAAATTTTTTGCTAACAAAACAATTTATTAAAGTTAATGAGAATTATTTCTACCAATGAAGTTAATGAGAATTATTTCTACCAATTTATTAATACACATGAAGTTAATGAGAATTTTTCTACCAATTTATTAATACACATGAAGTTAATGAAACTATTTCTACAATTTATTAATACACATGAAGTTAATGAAAATTATTTCTACCAATTTATTAATATGAAGTTAATGAGAATTATTTCTACCAATTTATTAATACACATGAAGTTAATGAAAGCTCTAAGATAAAAATGATTTATACCAATATATTAATAAATATTGAATAAATTAAAATTATTTCTATAACTTCATAAAACCAAATCGAAACAAAATAATTACCAAAAATCCATTTGTTTACAAATCTAAATACACAAAACAGGATTTGGTATTGGGTAACCCTCAATGGTTGGTTTGCTAATAGAAAAATAAATATATAAATATTTATATATAAATATATAAAAAAAACTAATATATGAATAAAATAAACCAAATTATTTCTACCATTAAAAGGGAAGGATATTCTTTTGATGATTTTAGGGCCTAGCGTAGCTCACTCGGTAGAGCATTCGCCCTAGAATCACAAGGTTCCGTATTTGATACCGGTCCTCACCAACTCAGCACATGAATAGCACTGATTGGGTAATCTGATCTGTGCGGTAAATGGGGAGCATATGGTGTATATATATTCATTTACGTGTATGACTATGTAAATATTTATATACGTGTGTCTGTGTGTGTACATGTTTTATGAACGTGCATGTGTGTGTGTGTGTGTGTGTGTGTGTGTGTGTGTGTGTGTGTTGTCTGTGTGTGTGTGCATATCTATGAGAGTCTCTATTAATTTATTAGTACACATTAAGTTAAAACAATCATATAGAGAGAGAGGCGCGTGGTGTAACGGTTACCCACGTAGGAAATAGACCAGTGACTCGATATATATATATATATATATATATATATATATATATATATATATATATATATATAGTTAAAAATTAATGGTAAAGTAAATGAATAGATGAAATAAAAATGAATGAAATGATGGGGTAAATGAAAAATCCTTCCAAGGGACCCCTCTCAAAAGTATTAAAACACTTTTTGTGAGTGGGGTCCCTGATAGAAAGTTTTTTTCTCATCTATTATTAGACTCCTTTGAAGCATCAAGTTAATATAATTATTCTATAAGTTATTAGAGAAGATAAAATCCGTCTCTTACCTTTGTAATATCTGTTGAGAATGGGTTTGAATCTCTCTCTCTCTCTCTCTCTCTTCTCTATATATATATATATATATATATATATATATATATATATAATCGTGTCTGGTTAACTTCCGGTAAATATTGCTACATTGTACTATATTGAATTCAAATAAACACGGTCAAATGGAAAATTATATATATATATATAATATATATATATATATATATAGTCGTGGAAAATGGACTCGTTGATTCGAATTCAATTCCTAAACGAAGCTGTTGGCATTTCACATCACGCTATTCACCTTGGGAAAGGTATGAATCCATATATTCTCCCTCCAGCTTTGGGTTAAATAGTAGGGCAGATTGGGCCCTTCAGCCTTGGGTAGGTAACCAGTCTAGGAGATGGATAACTCTGAATTCAAAATTCCTGAGGTCGGTCGTTGATTGGGTTTGTGGCAACCCTTGATGCACCAATTCTTTCCAATCGACTGTGCCAAAAAGTGTGGATGGTCCAACACAAGCCTTCACCACTATAAACAAATCACTGTGTGGATGTTCATTGTATGAACACTTAGACGGGAGAATCCATCATGTCCATACACTTGCAAGCAGCCATTATTCCTAAATGATAGAATTTTATGTGTGAACCCTCATGCGTCGAAAATCGACGAGAGAGTCTATAAATATATATATATATTATATATATATATATATATATATATATATATATATATATATAGTTTTGGCATTAGATAATTCACAAATGTTGATATGCCATTAAATCGCAACCAACTTCCATGGTATTTGTTTGTTTGTTTGTTTTGTTTTACGGCGTATAAACCACGGTGGGTTATTTAATGCCGGCAAAGTTTTGAATTAAATTCAGTCTTAATAGATACTCAGTTTTTTTCTTTATAAACACATTTTTCTATTTAACAAATAGATGGGACTTTAACAAGAACAACCACTCCGGGTCAGAGTGAACCGGGGAGCAATAGTTATAAAGGGGTGCTCCACATTCCCCAAACCCCCAGAACTGGAACCTCACCATCAGATAGAGTTTAACGTCATTCCCAAGACGTGAATATCCCCAGCCACTACCTTTTAGCCCCCAGATGATAAAAAGAGTTGGGAAATAGGGTTGGGGCAATCATATAGTTGATAGGGCTTGACATGACCTGCCGATTTCCATGGTATTTGTCTTAATTCATAATACTAGCAAATTTATGCACCCTCCGGGTGCAAGTTTTTAAGTTTTAATATAATAAAATATCATGTTAAATTAGAAAGGCTAATAACACTAAATAAGAATGCAGCTAAAAATATTTGGAACAGAGGGGGTATGATTGAAAAATAGAACAACTTTGAAACTAACTCTTCCATCATTTTCCGTTACTCCCGTCTTTCATTGGTAAATTTTCCTAATTTTAACTATTTAGTTAAGATAGAAAGTAAAGAATAATATTACAGTTATTTCTCTTGTTAAAGGGATTTCTTTAAGATTTATTGAAGAGATTTTTGCTCATATTCAATAAGATAAAACCAAACAATTAGAAATCATAATACTAAGCATATATTTATTAAAATCAATTTTTAAGATCAATATGCAAATTAGTCTTCCCATTCACACTGTAAACCGCTATTGGTTGTATGTATAATACAATTGCATGTTATTAGTATGTAAATATGGTCAACAGTATAAGTAATGTAAAACAATTTTATTATTCATTGAGGTTTAAATAAAAATAAAATCATGGAGAATATGATGTAAATACAAAGGGAATTGTGACTTGTATAATAATATAGTTTCGGTTACAGACAGACAAACACACAATCTCCATTATAATAAGATAACAGAATCTTGTTTTCTTTAAAAAAAAAATATAAAAAAAGAATAAGATACCCAGTATTTAAACTTGACCCCTCCCCCCCCGAATGAGTAATCCATTCAATAAATCAACATCCAATATCCAATACCAGATGGCGAGCATTTAATTTGCGATCACAGCCAACATCCCACTCTTCATTCACTCCACCCTGCTGACTAAACATCCAATAAAACCTGCTTCCAGCTTTGTAAACATTGTATCGTTGGTAACACCTTTGTCCACCCTCAAATTCATCCCTCTCTCCCCATCTGACTCGTGACAGTTCAATCCTCATCCTCATCCTCATCATCATCAAGGAGTATCTCGCCATCCGTCCCTATCGGATTTGTTAAGTCCTCTTGACGGCAAACAGTCTTCGTACAGAGTTGTATCAAGCTTGGTTTTAGAATCGCATGGACTTAGTTACCAAGCGCTGTTGACTTCATGTCTACGCTACCGTTAGATATGCATGCTCTATCCACGGCTTTGAGCACTATTTACTTATGAATACAGCTTGTGGGTTTGTCTGTCTGTAACCGAAACTATATTACTATACAAGTTACAATTCCTTTTGTTATTTACATCACATTCTCCATGATTTTATTTTTATTTAAACCTCAATTATTAATAAAATTGTTTTACATTATTTACACTGTTGACCATATCTACATACTAATAACATGCAATTGTATTTATATATACTACAAAATAGAGGTTTACAGTGTGAATGGGAAGGCTAATTTGCATATTGATCTTAAAAAATTGATTTTGATAAATATATGCTTAGTATTATTGATTTCTAATTGTTTGGTTTTATCTTATTGAATATGAGCAAAAATCTCTTCAATAAATCTTAAAAGAAATCCCTTAACGAGAAGAAATAACTGTAATATTATTCTTTACTTCCTATTTTAGCTAAACATTTTAATTAGGAAAATTTACCAATGAAAGACGGGAGTAACGGAAAATGATGGAAGAGTTAGTTTCAAAGTTGTTCTATTTTTCAATCATACCCCTCTGTTCAAAATCTTTTTATCTACATTCTTATTCAGTTTCATTAGCCTTTCTAATTTAATATGATATTTTATTATAAAATTTAACTAAAATATTTGCACCCGGAGGGTGCATATATTTGCTAGTATATATAATATATATCAATACAGAGAATCTTTAAATCCCTACAGAGAGCTCAATGCATAATAATCTTTTTAGATTATATACAGAGCAATATTTATCTGTGAAAGGAAGAAAAAACTCAATACCGTTATTCCATGATAAATGTCAAATTAACAACTATGAAAATTGAATAAGTCTGAATAAGTATGAAGCAAAGATGAAACAAAAAAATATAAAATATAAAAAATATATATAAAAAGATAATGAATTATTAGATATTATGATATATAACAAATATTATTATTATTAAATAAATAAACATATTAAAACCTTAAAATATAATAGATAATATGATATTGTATAATATCTTATTATAATGGAGATTGTATGTTTTTCTGTCTGTAACCGAAACTATATTACTATACAAGTCATAACTCCCTTCGTTATTTACGTCACATTCTCCATGATTTTACATTTATTTAAATCTCATTTATTGATAAAATGGTTTTACATCATTAAGACTGTTGACCATATCTACATAATAATAACATGCAATTGTATTTATATATACAACAAAATAGCAAATTACAGTGTAAAATCAAATTTTTAAGATCAATATGCAAATTAACCATTTGCATATTCATCTTAAAAATTTGATTTTAATAAATATATGCTTTGTATTATTGATTTCTAATTGTTTGGTTTTATCTTATTGAATATGAGCAAAAATCTCCGGGATAAATCTTTTAAAAAATCCATTAACAAGAACTGTAATTTTATTCTTTACTTCCTATTTTAACTAAATAGTTAAATTAGGAAAATTTACCAATGAAAGACGGGAGTAATGGAAAATGATGGAAGAGTTGGTTTCAAAGTTGTTGAATTTTTCAATCATACCCCCTCTGTTCCAAATCTTTTTATCTGCATTCTTATTCAATTTCATTAGCCTTTCTAATTTAATATGATATTTTATTATATTAAAACTTAAATACTTGCAGTCGGAGGGTGCATATATTTGCTAGTAATATTAATAAAAATATACACATATCCTACATAACAAATATATAAACACACACACACACACACACACACACACACACACATATATATATATATATATATATATATATATATATAGAGAGAGAGAGAGAGAGAGATACACACACATCTACACATACACATACATGCACATACATATATGTACACTCTACATATATAAAAAAAAATATTTAAAAATTAAAAATAAATAGATAAATAAAAATGATAATAAAAATATATATATAAAAATTATTTACAAAATGTAATAAAATAACAATAATAGAAAAAATATAGAAATGTTTAGTACAATAAGGATTTACTCTGACGAAGGTCGCTATTTCTTTGTGTACTAAACATTTCTATATTTTTTCTATTATTGTTATTTTATTGCAATTTTGTATTCAAAATAATAATAGACAGAATACATGTATACATAGATAAACTCATGGCCGAAACACGTGACAGGTAAATAAAATAAAATAATCCTATTTTATCCATTCAACATTTTCTTTCCTTTATTTTTCTTTTTAACACACATATATATATATATATATATATGAAAAATGAATGGAAGTGAATCCGACAGTGCGAAATAAATATTTTAGAAAAAACAAACACATGATGTTAAAATTCGCTGACAGAAATCTGTTTCGACCCTTTATTGAAGTGGTCTTCATCAAGAGCGAGGTGTGTATGATAGAGAGAACGGTGTGAGTGGACCGTTATGAGATGAAAGTGGTGCAGATGAAATGTTCAATATTATAGCCGAAATTTTTTTTAAATTTTTAATATATATATGTATATATATTGTTATGGTTATTGAATATATATATATATATATAATATATGTTATGAAGGTTATTGAATATATATATATATATATATATATATATATATATTCTTATTATAATGGAGATTGTGTGTTTTTCTGTCTGTAACCGAAACTATATTCCTACTCAAGTCATAATTCTCTTAGTTATTGACATCACATTCTCCATGATTTTATTTTTATCTAAACCTCAATTATTAATAAAATTGTCTTACATTATTAATACTGTTAACTATGTCTACATACTGACAACATGCAATTATATTTATATATACAACAAAAATAGCGGTTTAAATGTGAACGGAAAGGCTAATTTGCATATTAATATTAAAAAATCGAATTTAATAAATATGTGCTCAGTATTATTGATTTCTAACTGTTTGGTTTTATTTTAATGAATATAAGCAAAAATCTCTTCCATGAATCTTAAATAAAATCCATTAACAAGATAAAATAAGTGTCATTTTATTCTTTACTTCCTCTTATAACTAAATACTTAAATTAGAAAAAATAACAATGAAAGACGAGAGTGATGGAAGAGTAAGTTTCAGTTGTTCTATTTTTTATTATACTCCCTCTGTTTCAAATCTTTTATTATACCCCCTTCTGTTTCAAATCTTTTTATCTGTATTCTTATTTAGTTTCATTAGCCTTTCTAATTTAATACAATATTTTATTACATTAAAACTTAAATACTTGCACCCGGAGGGTGCATATATTTGCTAGTATATATATATATATATATTGTTATGAAGGTTATTGAATATATATATATATATATATATATATATATATATATATATTGTTATGAATGTTAATTTATATATATTGAATATATTGAATATATATATATATTGTTATGAAGGTTATTGAATATATATATATATTGTGATGAAGGTTATTGAGTTCACATTTGTTTCTTTGTTGTGAATAATGTTTTAGGTTGTCATAGAAGAATGGAAAAATGGCCTACCACGTGACTCCAAAGATATTAGCACATAAAAGTAAATGAACAGTCAGTATAAGAATAACACTTTGAGAAATTGGTAGAAACCTCGATATATTAGAAACTAAACAAGTTTAAAAACACAATTTTCTACATTTCTGTGTTTCTAAAAAAGTTCCTATGCAGATATATAGATAGATAGACCGATAGATAGAAAAAGACTGAGATATAGATAGATAGATAGATAGAGAGATAGATACATAAAGTAGATGGATATATAAATGTGTATGGGAGTGTGTTTGTTTGTGTGTATGTGTGTGTGTGTGTGTGTGTATTGTTGAATAGATAGATTTAAACAGATATAGATAGACATGATATGATGGACTCTCCCGTCGATTTGGACCCTATGAGTGTTCATACAATGAACACCCACACAGTGATTTGTTTATAGTGGTGAAGGCTTGTGTTGGACCATAAACACTTTTTGGCACAGTCGATAGGAAAGAATTGGTGCATCAAGGGTTGCCACAAACCCAATCAACGACCGACCTCAGGAATTTTGAATTCAGAGTTATCCCTCTCCTAGACTGGTTACATATCCAAGGCTGAAGGGCCCAGTCTGCCCTACTATTTAACCCAAAGCTGGAGGGAAAATATATGGATTCATACCTTTCCCAAGTGTATTAGCGCTATTTGAAATGCTTCTCTAGGAATTGAACTCGAATCGACGAGTACATGTTCAACGACTCTAACCACTAGCCCACGCGCCTCCATATAGATAGACATACAGATATGATAAGTTGTAAACACGGTGTGTTTGGAATGGCTTTTTTGTCGACAATTTTTGGCAAAAAGCCATTCCAAACACACCGTGTTTACAACTTATCAATCGTCGTGTAATAAAAAAAAGTCACTAGAAGAGGAATATTAACCTACTCTAACAATCGTAAAATCTAAAAAGTCCGTTTGGTGTAGGGGTTGTGGTATCGGCCTGTTAGCTTGGCAGTCCGGTTTCAAATCACGTACAGGGCGGCCTTCCTATCTATAGCTCTGCTGATGAGGCCTAATAGGCCGAAATGTACATACAGGATTGATTTTTTCTCGATTTGTTTAGCCATACATTAAATAGGCATTCCCGCCTAATTCATTATTAATTAATTAATTTTCAAAATTAGGTACGACTCCAATTAAGCACATATTCTCCCTAAAACATACAGATATATAAACAGGAACAGACTGATAGGCACATAAATAGATTCAGAGACACAAACAAACAAACAAACAAACAAGTAAACAATATGTATGCGCTAACTACATATTTTTTTGCTAGGGGTAATAGTATTATATGTGGGTTTCTGTCGTCCACATCTAAGGAGGGAGTCTTGAAACTTTTTGCTTTGGATAAAAGAACCTCTGTTATATTTGTTATATTCAGCATCCTTGTGTTCCTTAATGTTAGGTAGAATCCTTGTGTTCCTTAGTGTTACGAAGAATCCTTGTCTTCCTTGGTGTTAGGTAGAATCCTTGTGCTCCTTAATGTTAGGTAGAATCCTTGTGTTTTTTAGTGTTATGAAGAATCCTTGTATTCCTCAATGTTAGGTAAAATCTTTGTTTTTCTTAGTGTTAGGCAGAATCATTGCTATGCTCAGATAGACAACTAAAAATTCAAGAAAACCGCAATAAGGAGGAGAACAAATCCAAAGAATCAAAATAAAATGTCCCTAAAATATTAAACAAAAATTATTAAATAATTCATACTGTTTGTATTATTTGTAGTATTATTTATATTATTTGTATTATTTTCCTTATTTCCTTCGCCGAAGAGCATAAGGCCCGGGTTTGTTATTATTCACTCAACGTCCCCTTACCTCATATGGTAGAGACGTATCAGTATCATTGACAGGTTAATTTCGCAAGGATTGTCCTGTGCTGTATCGTGGCCGCAGCAGTATGGTTTCTGACTATCCTGCTGAAGTCTCAGTTTCGATTTCTGTCGGAGGGAAATCGTTAGTATACATCGCTGATGAGACTTAATAAAGTTGAAACAGTCTGTACGATATTCTACACACCGAATAATTCTTTACCGAAATTCACTTGTCATTATTATCTTCTATAATTGTCGAATTTTATGCGATATACGCATTGTAATTGCCTTCAAGCAAAATATGAATAATAATATATACTTTATTCAACAATGCAAAAAAAAAATTCACAATAACTAGATAGCTAGTGAGGTCCCAACTCATAACGCCAGCAGATCAGGCTTCAAACCCTTTCCCCTTCTCATTAGGTTGGTTGGCTGGCCCAGTTGGATTTTACGGTATGTCATTCCTTGTTGGGTTATTTTATGCCGAAGGCATTTTGTTTTATTCATTCTGGATGGTATAAACTTTTTTTTTCAAACTCAATATTTGTAAAAACATTTTTAAACCTCATTTTTTTTTTATTTAACCCATAGATGGGACACTAACAGGTAATACCACTCCTGGTCTAAGTTTACCTAGGAGTATTGGCGATGAAGGGGAACTCCACGCTCCAAAATTAAAACTTCACGATTAGATGCAATTTAACTTCATACCCAATACACACCATTATATTAGAGAATTCATAGACTGATCAATTTAAATATAGCTTTCTCCGGTATGACGCTTAAACAACCATGCAGCTGGCGAGGTTCGAACTCACAACACCCACGCCCGAATCGTGAGCTCGCCAACAACAACGCTATGGTAGGTCCCCTAAATATTTCCATACGCTCTCACATGGGAGTTCAATCATCATCATCATCATCATCATCAAGGAGTATCGACTTTCTCTCGCATCCGTCCCTATCGGATTTGTTAATCCTCTAGACGGCAAGCAGTGTTCGCACAGAGCTGTATCAGACTTGGTTCTCGAATCGCATGGCCCTTAGTTACCAAGCAATGTTGACTTCATGTTTACGCAACCAGGCAGCTGGCGAGGTTCGAACTCACAACACCCACGCCCGAATCGTGAGTTCGTCAACCACAACGCTATGGTAGGTCCCTAAATATTTCATACGCTCTCACGTATAAATCATAAACAATAATTTTCACACAAGCAAGCTGAAAAAAAAACAACAAATATTGATAACCCCCTTACCACCACTCGAATATATTTCCTTTCACCCCACCCACCCAACTCCGCCCCTTACTTCCCGACCCCCACATCGCCGGCGGGGGTAAGCAGCGACCCCTGTATTTCACAAACTCGCTGTTCACAACAAAACGCAGCTCGCGGCGTCATTTCCGTCTCCCCAAAGTCTCTCTTGTTCCTTGTCGCGTCAAAGTGTCGGTTCCTGCCACCAGGAGACGCTGTCGTACAATTGCCCCCTTCCCCCCCGCCTCTAGTTCAATGAAGGATGGCTGTGGTGATGATGGCGGTTGGTGGGGGTGAGCACGAACGTGTTCCTCCCCACAGAAAGGTTTTTTCTGATTGTTTTAAATTCCAATATTTACAATAAAGGTCCCCAATTCTCAAATGTAATTTCTCATGTCTGGTGGAATTTTTACAAGACGGAAAAATATTTCATCTTTCCCGCCAAGGGAATTCGCATCAATTTTTATATTTCGCGGGAAACAACGACTGAGATTTGGACGATGTTTTTAAAATGGCCGCCGGAGATGAACCGGTATCTTTTTTTTTCTCGGAAGAAAAAAGATTGAAGACAATCAATGGTTATATATATATATATATATATAATAAATATAATATATAGCGTGCGAGGAGAGAGAGAGAGAGAGAGAGAGAGAGAGAGAGAGAGAGAGATCAAGTTAGTGCCAAAGATAGAGAAAGAGTGAGAGTGTGAGTGACTGTGTGTGCAGATGTGTGCGTAAATAGAAATATATATATATATATGTATATTGAGTGCATGAGTGAAAGAGAAATGTATATATATATAATATATATAATAATATATATATATGTGTTGTGTGTGTGTGTGTGTGTGTGTGTGTATGCAAGTGTGAGAGAGACAGAGAGATCGAGTTAGCCAAAGAGAGAGAGAAGAGAGAGAGATTGTGCGCGTGAGTGTGTGCAGGTGTATGCGTAAATAGAAATATATATATGTGTGTGTGTGTGTGTGTGTATGTGTGTGCATGTGTGTGTGTGAGTGAGTGTGAGAGAGAGAGAGAGAGATAGAGAGAGTTAGGGCAAAAAGAGAGAGAGTAGTTGTGTCTGTCTGTGTGTGCAGGTGAATGCGTAAATATATATATATATATATATGTGTTGTGTGTGGTGTGTGTGTGCGTGTGTGTGTGTGGTGGAGTTTGAGAGAGAGAGAGTGTAGTGCAATAAGAGAGTGTTTTTTATGTCTGTGTGTGCAGGGGAATGCGTAAATATAATGTGTGTATATATTATAATATATATATATATATATATGGGGGTGTATATGTGTATGTGTGCATGTATGAGGTTGATAGAGAGAGTGAGTTATTATATGAGAGGGAGAGTGTGTGTGTGTATGTGTCTGTGTAAGCGAGATATTGTGTGTATATGCGAGAGTGAGTGAGTGAGAGAGAGAGAGAGAGTGAGAGAGAGGGGAGAGTGAGAGAGGGGGAGAGGGGGAGAGGGAGAGAGAGGGATGGGGAGAGAGATGAAATTCATAAGAACATCATAATGATTTGTATGCATGTATTATTAAAAGATAGGAATTGTTAGTTTTACATATTTATGTAACTCATTCAGCTTTTACATATTTATTCATTCACCTCAGGCCTTTATCTATCTATCTATATCTATCTATCTATCTATCTATCTGTGTATGTATACAAATTGGCTGACGGTACAAATGCATTTAAAAAGATCTGAAATACGTGCTACACCGTCAAAATATGATAATTACTATATATATATATATATAATCTTATTATAATGGAGATTGTGTGTTTGTCTGTCTGAAGCCGAAACTAAATCACTACTCAAGTCACAATTCCCTTAGTTATTGAATTTCATGAATTTATTTTTATTTAAACCTCAGTTATTGAAAATTGTTATACCTTATTAATACTTTTGACTTTATCTACATTCTAATAACATACAATTGTATTTATATATGCAACAAAATAGCGGGTTACAGTGTGAACAGGAAAGCTAATTTGCATATTGATATTAAAAGTTTAATTTTATTAAATATGCGCTTTTTTTTTTTTAATTGTTTGTTTTTCTTAATGAATATGAGCAAAAAACTCGGGGATAAATCTTAAAAGAAATCCTTTAATATAAAGAAATAACAGTAATTTATTCTTTACTTCCTAAATAGTTAAATTAGGAAAATTCAGCAATAAAAGGAGGGAGTGATGAAAAATGATGGAAGACTTAGTTTCAAAGTTGTTCTATTCTTCGATTATACCCTCTGTTTCAAATCATTTTATTGGGATTTTTTATTTAGTTTCAAAAGTATTTCAAATTTAACATATTTCATTACATTAAAATTCAAATACTTGCACCCGGAGGGTGCATATATTTGCTAGTATTATGAAAAATAGATGGAAATTAATCCGACAGTATGAAATTTAACATTATGAAAAAACATATGATGTTTGTTATGTAATTGCTGACAGTACTGTTTCGACCAAATCGATAAGTTGGTCTTCATCAAAGAGCGACATAGATGGGAAGAGAAGATATCCGTTAAAAAAGACTGTTTACAGAAACGAACGCTGAGTTCAACCGCTGAAATTTTTGAAAAATGCATGTTCTGTTTTAAAAATAGAATAAATTTTATTTTTAATTTTTTTAAAATCAGAAGCATTATAGTTTATAGAAAAACTCAAAAGAGTTTGTTGTAAAAGTTTATATAAAAATGTAAAGTGGGTATCAAAATAGTATAGTATATATTTTTCAGCTGTTAAAGAAAAAGATATACAAGTCCACATGGTAATTTGTAAAAGATGTTAGAGTTCCAAAATTTAATTGTGGCGTTGATAAGTCCGTAGTTATAGATGAAAGTCTTCAAGGTGTAAAAGTCCCAGATATAATGTTTTTTTCATTTGACAAATATGAAAAATAGATGGAAATTAATCCGACAGTGTAAAATTTAACATTATGAAAAAGCATATGATGTTTGTTATGTAATTGCTGACAGTACTGTTTCGACCAAATCGATAAGTTGGTCTTCATCAAAGAGCGACATAGATGGGAAGAGAAGATATCCGTTAAAAAAGACTGTTTACAGAAACGAATCTATGTCGCTCTTTGATGAAGACCAACTTATCGATTTGGTCGAAACAGTACTGTCAGCAATTACATAACAAACATCCTATGTTTTTTCATAATGTTAAATTTCATATATATATTATATATTATTATAATAGGGATTGTTTGCTGTGTACTGTTGCCGAGGCGACATGGTCTTTGACTATGCCTGCTGAGGTCCCAGTTTCGATTTCTGTCGGAGGGAAGTCGTTAGTATACATCGCTGATGAGACTTAATAAAGTCAAAACAGTCTTTACGATGTTCTACTCACCGAGCGATCCTTTGCCGGGATTACACTTGTCAAGTTCATTTTCTATTAAAAAAGTACCGAATTTTATGCGATACATGCATTGTAATTGCCTTCAAGCAAAAATAAATATATACTTTACTCAACAATGCTTCTAAAGAAACAAACATCCAAAAATCTTATATATATATATATATATATATATATATATATATATATATGTTTACTATCAAATATACATATATATATATATATAATATATATATAATATATATATATATATTTATAAGAAGTGTCTCAGATGTCTTATATATATATATATATATATATATATATATATATATATATAATATATAAGACATCCTAGACACTTCTGGAGAAGCAAGGACGAACTCATAAGTTACGTTCTCTTGTGGACAACCACACATGAATACACATGTGAAGGCCGACTAACAATGTGTGTGTGTGTGCGTGTGTGTCTGTGTCTGTGTCTCTGTGTGTGTGTGATATAAGCGAAAGAAAGAGAGAGAGAGTAAGAAGAAAATGAGGGTATGGTGAAGAGAAAGGGAGTAGGTGTGTATGTGCGTGTGTAATATGAGAGAAAGAGAAAGTGAAGTGAAATGGTGGCCTAGCGGTAAAGACGTGACGAGTGAACTAAAAGCGGAAGTGCAATTACACTTGACAAACGTCGAGACATTTTTTTCCCGCTCTTTCCGTTTTCACTTATAAGTAGATTATTACTTATCTCATGACACCTGACCTGGACTCTACAGCTATTATTCTCGACTATTGGAATCGAGCCAGATAAATTAAAGCTCTCTATTGCGCATGATCGAAGAAGAAGAAGAAGAAGAAGAAGAAGAAGAAGAAGAAGAAGAAGAAGAAGAAGAAGAAGAAGAAGAAGAAATGAACGTCACTTTTTGTTTGTAAAACATAATTGAGCACAATTCACGAGAAATAGGATTAGCGGGAAATCTTGTGAGCAGTTGAATATAAGCACAAAATAAATTGCCGCCGTGAAACTCAACGCTCCCTCCGAAACTCGCTCCTTCCGTAACTGCCCCCCCCTCTCTCTCTCTCTCTCTCTCTCTCCTCTCTCTCTCGTCTCTCTCTCTCTCTCTCTCTTCTAGGTAGTTGAATATAAAGCACAAATTCAATTGCCGCCATGAAACTCAACGCTCCTCCGAAACTCGCTCCGTCCCGTAACTGCCCCCCACCCCTCTCTCTCTCTCTCTCTCTCTCTCTCTCTCTCTCTCTCTCTCTCTCTTCTGGGTATGATGTTTATCTGCATCTAGTGATAAGGTTCCAGTTCTGGAGCTCTGAGGTGTATGGAGTGCCCCATCATTGCTATTACTCCCAGGTCGACTCAGCACAATTCACAGAAATACTATTAGCGGGAAATGAGTAGTTGAATATAAAGAACAAAATGAATTGCGACCGAGAAAATCTCAGCTCATAACTCGCCACCCTCTCTCTCTCTCTCTCTCTCTCTCTCTCTCTCTCTCTCTCTCTCTCTCTCTCTCTCTCTCTCTTCTCGTGTATCATTTGACAAGGTTAATTTCGCAGGGATTGTTTGCTGTTACTGTGGCCGAGGCGATATCGTTTTTGACTATGCCTGCTGAGGTCGCGGTGTCGATTTCTGTCGGAGGGAAGTCGTTAGTATACATCGCTGATGACACATAATAAAGTCGAAACAGTCTGTACGGTGTTCTAAACACCGAGCGATCCTTGGCCGGAATTACACTTGTCAAGTTCATTTTCTATTAAAAAAGTATCGAATTTTATGCATTGTAATTGCCTTCAAGCAAAAATATAATATATATATAATGTATATATATTATATATATATATAAAGTGTTGTTCTGGATCCAACGAGAGAAAATTGAATATTTTATAAAAAAGAGGTCCACAAAAAAGATCATTTTTTAAAAATTCTATTATCTTACATTTGCGACACGTGTTTCAGATCTTCTGATTTCTTCTTCAGGCATTAATTAACCAACACACACACACACACGCACACACACACATATATATATATATATAATATAAATGTGTGGTGTGTGTGTGTGTGAGAGAGAGAGAAGAGAGAGAGAGAGAGAGAGAGAGTGTGTATATGATTGATAGATGAAGGTATGAACAAAAAGATGCTTTGTAACCAAAAAAAAAAAAAAAAAAGAACACAAAAATGAACAAAAAGTAAATTACTGGTAGATCATTAAAATACACACTTTGATAAACTTGTTACCGCGTCCTCTCTCTCTCTCTCTCTCTCTCCTCTCTCTCTCTCTCTCTCTCTCTCTCTCTCTCGGTATCTTTGTTGTTTTCCTTGTTATTTGTTTACATTCTTTCTTAAGCGGATGTGTCTTCTTCTTCTTACGCAGAGACCGACTGAAGAGGACTTTAGATAATTAAAGTGAAAATCCATATTCAAACGACTAGAGTAACCAATTCCCATAATTCAACACTAACACTCTTCATTAAAAGACCGTCGTTCCTCCTAATTCCTCCTACTTATAAGACTAATTAGCGAAAAACATACGACATAAGTAGGGTAGCGTAGCTGTTGAATTAAAATCAGAAGAAAATGTTGGTTAACATGTCGGATAATAAAAAAAAACAAAAATGAAACAAGAATTGAAAAAAAAAACAACAAAAAACAGAGAAATAAAAAAAATCATTATCAAGTCGTGCTATCTGCATATTAAGGATGTCCAATATGGCGTGTCAAATTTGATTCCCTATATTTAACACAATAAAACTTGAATAAAGGTTAATATTATCTTCAAAATTTTTGGACTATTCAAAAGAAGAAACATAAAAAAAACAAAAAAATCCTGATGACTTTTTCAAAAAAATAAATCTTACGGTAATAATAGAAGTTATGAACAAAAACAATGTTTACATTTTCGCACCATTAAATCAACTGAAAATTGACCTAGTCAAAAAATATATTTTTTTGGACCATTCAGAAGAAACATAAAAAAAACTGCTGATGATTTTCTAGTCCTCGTCTCGTATTCGAGTGAGCAGTTATACCTCTAAAAGGGACTGCTAAGCCACTCAGTGCTTTTTCTAAACCCAACCCTTTGCCAGTTTGGAAACGACATTAAGATAAGCTCTGTGTCGCCAGTGTGCAGGGTTGAAACTGAATACTTACAGTTAGTTAACCCTATACACTTTGCTACACCTTCATCGCCACTGGCCTTTTATTTTCTTCTAAAAGAGCTGTATATATATATATTTACAACCCTCCGCACGAGCAGGATGTGACACAAAGTCAATTTCTTACGGAATTTAACAGGTTTGAATTTCAGAGTTTTCCTTCTCCTAGACCGGTTGCCTAACCAAGGTTAAAGAGCCCGGTCTGCCCTACTATTTACCCATAGTTGGAGGGAGAGTAGGATTCATACCTTTCCCAAAGGTATTAGCGCTAAGTGAAATGCAATTACCACATCCAGGATTTGAACTCGGGGTGACGAGTCCATTTCCCATGACTTTAACCATTACACCACACACTTCCTAAAAGAGCTGTATAAGGAAATACCTGTGCTGAAGAGGATATTTATGGTGGATATTAGGGACGTCCAATCTGACGCGCTCCTTCCTCTTCTTCTCTCTCTCTCTCTCTCTCTTCTAGGTAGTTGAATATAAATCACAAAATTCAATTGCCGCACTGAGAACTCAACGCTCCCTCGAACTCGCTCCGGTCCTGTAATGCTGCCCCCACCCCCTCTCTCTCTCTCTCTCTTCTCTCTCTCTCTCTCTCTCTCTCTCTCTCCTCTTCTGGGTATGCATGTTTCTGCATCTAGTGATTAAAGGTTCCAGTTCTGAGCTCTTGAGTGTATGGAGTGCCCCATCAGTTGCTATTTACTTCCCAGGCGGACTCAGGGCAACAGATTCACAGAAAATATATAGCGGAAATGAGTAGTTAGTATAAAGAAACATGAATTGCGACGCGAGAAAATCTCAGCTCATAACTTCGGCCACCCCCCTCTCTCTCTGCTCTCTTCTCTCTCTCTCTCTCTCTCTCGTCTCTCGTCTCTCTCTTCTCTCTCTCTACTCATCTTTCGGTATCATTTGAGCAAGGTAATTTCGCAGGGATTGTTTGCTGTTTTACTGTGGCCGAAGCGATATCGTTTTTGACTATCCTGCTGAGGTCGCGGTGTCAGATTTCTGTCGAGGAATGTTAGCTATAACAATCGCTGATGACACATTAATAAAGTCGAAACAGTCTGTACGGTGTTCTAAACACCGAGCGATCCTTGGCCGGAATTAACACTTGTCAAGTTGCATTTCTAGTTAAAAAAAAGTATCGAATTTTAATGCATTGTAATTGCCTTCAAGCAAAAATATAATATATATATATATGTATATATATATATAATATATAAAGTGTTTTTGGATCCAACGAGAGAAAATATATATTTTATAAAAAAGAAGGTCCACAAAAAAGATCATTTTTTAAAATTCTATATCTACATTGCGACACGTCGTTTCAGGATCTTCTGATTTCTTCTTCAGCATTAATAACCACACACACACACACACGCACACACACACACTATATATATATAATTATAGTATATATAAGTGTGTGTGTGTGTGTGGTGTGAGAGAGAAAGAGAAAAGAGAGAGGAGAGAGAGAGAGAGAGTGTTATATGAATTGATAGATGAAGGTATGAACAAAAAGATGCTTTGGTAACTAAAAAAAAAAAAAAAAAAAGAACAACAAAAAATGAACAAAAAAAGTAAAATTTCTGGTGAGATCATTAAATACACACTTTGATGAAAACTTGTTACCCGCGTCCTCTCTCTCTCGTCTCTCTCTCTCTCTCTCTCTCTCGTCTCTCCTCTCCTCTCTCTCTCCTCGGTATCTTTTTTTGTTCCTTGTTATTGTTTACATTCTTTCTTAAGCGGATGTTGTCTTACTTCTTCTTAGCAGAGACGACTGAAGAGGACTTTAGATAATTGAAAGTGAAAATCCTATTCAAACGACTAGAGTAACCAATTCCCATTAGATCAACACTACCTCTTCATTAAAAGACCGTCGTTCCTCCTAATTCCTCCTACTGTATAAGACTATTAGCGAAAACATAACACATAGTAGGTAGCGTAGCTGTGAATTAAAATCAGAAGAAAATGTTGGTACATGTCGATTAATAAAAAAAACAAAAATGAAACAAGAATGAAAAAAAAAACAACAAAAACAGAGAAATAAAAAAAATCATTATCAAGTCGGTGCTATCTGCATATTAAGGTATTGTCCAATATGTCGTGTCAAATTTGATTCCCTATATGTTAACACAGATAAAACTTGATTATAAGGTTATATTATCTTTCAAAATTTTTGGACTATTCAAAGAAGAAACATAAAAAAAAGAAAAAAAATCCTGATGACTTTTTCAAAAAAATAAATCTTACGGTATAATAGAAGTTATTGAACAATAACAAGTTTACATTTATCGCACCATTAAAGCCAACTGAAACATTGACTAAGTCAAAAATATAATTTTTTTGGACCAATCTTCAACAAGAAGAAACATAGAAAAAAACTGCTGATGATTTCACTAGTCTCGTCTCGTATTCGAGGAGCAGTTATACCCTAAAAGGGACTGCTAAGACCACTCAGTGCTTTTTCTAAACCCAACCTTGCCAGTTGGAAACGACATTAAGATAAGCTCTGTGTCGCCAGTGTGCAGGGTTGAAACTGAATACTTACAGTTAGTAACCCTATAAAACACTTTGCTACACCTTCATCGCCACTGGCCTTTTATTTTCTTTAAAAGAGCTGTATATATATATATTTCCAACCCCTCCGCACGAGCAGATGTGACACAAAGTCAATTTCTTAAGGCGGAATTTTAACAGGTTTGATTCAGAGTTTTCCTTCTCCTAGACCGGTTGCCTAACCAAGGTTAAGAGCCCGGTCTGCCCTACTATTTACCCATAGTTGGAGGGAGAGTGGATTCATACCTTCCCAAGGTATTAGCGCTAAGTGAAATGCAATTACCACATCCAGGATCTTGAACTCGGGTGACGAGTCCATTTCCCATGACTTTAACCATTACACCACCCACACTTCTAAAAGAGCTGTATAAGAAAATACCTGTGCTGAAAGAGGATATTTATGGTGCGATATTAGGGACGTCCAATCTGACGCGTAAAATTTAACCCCCACCCCATATTTAACAATGAAACTTGAATATCCTGAAGATTCCTTTGAAATTTTGTTTTCTTGGCAATTCTATTACAATTAAACTGAAAAAAATAAAAACAAGAACAAAAAAAAAGGGGGGGGGAGATAAAAAAAATCCTCATCTGGTCGTGCTGTCTGCATATTAGGGATGTCCAATGTGGCGTGTCAAATTTAATTCCCTATATTAACACAATAAAACTTGAATAAAGGTTAATATTATCTCAAATTTTTGGACTATTCAAAAGAAGAAACATAAAAAAAAACTTCTGATGATTGTTAAGTATCTGGTCGCCATCTTTGGCCAGTTGGAAAGAACTCAAAGAAATAAGTAAGTCCCAGAGTTATGAGAATCCTTATAAGTCAATAAGTCCTGTGATATAATACTCCGTTCCGTCGCCAAGAAGACTCCAAGTAGTAATGATTAGAATGACCAGAAAGGGCCAGTAAAATAATAATATCAGCAGGCAGAGAATTGCCAGTAGATTGGACAAAGTGTTGCCTTCCTAGATCACGTGCTTATCGCGACTCTATAAATAGAAGTAGTCATTTACAACACGCCTTAATATCGCAAAATCCTAGGGCACCTTATATGGTGTAATGGTAACAAGCTAGATTAGCAGACCATTGTTAGCTGAGTTCGATTCTCACGGTGCCCCATTCTGCTGGCCTTGGCCGTATCTAAGCTGCCACTTAGTAAAATAACTATATCCAAAATTCCTAGGGCACCTCGCGGTGTAATGTTAGCAAGTTAGATTCCTCAGACCATGTGTTAGTGAGTTCGATTCTCACTGGGCGCCCCACACTTCTGGCCTTGTGCTATATCTAAGCAACGCTTAGTAAATAAACTATATCCAAAATTACCTAGGGCACCTCCCATGTGGGTAATGGTTAGCAACAGATAGATTTCCTAAACCCATTGTTTAGTGAGTTCGATTCTCACGGCGGCCCCATTCTCTGGCCTTGTGCCCATTCTAAGCTAGCTTAGTAAAATAACTATAATCCAAAAAATTCTGGGCACCTCTGCGTGGTGTGAATGGTAACAACTAGATTAGCAAACCATTGTTTAGTGAGTTGCGATTTCTCACTGGGTGCCCCATTCTGCTGGTCCTTGTGCCAGTATCTAAGCTAAGCTTAGTAAGATACTATATCCCAAAATTCCTGTGTGGTGTAATGGTAGCAAAGCTCTCTTCGGCAACCATTGTTAGCTGAGTTCGATTTCTCTCATGGCGCCCGCATACTTCTGGCCTTGTGCCAATATCAAGCTAAAGCTTAGTAAAATAACTAATCCAAATTCCAAACAAATTAAAAAAAAAAAAATCTTAGGGGGGGCGGGGCGGTAATAATAGAAATTTATGAACAAAACAATGTTACATTTTCGCACCATTAAATCAACTAAGAATTAGCCTAGGTCAAAAAACATATTATCAGTTAGAGCTTTTTTCTTAATTCTTGAAAAATTCAAATTAAGAGTCAAATTGTTTTACGAAAATTCGATAGCTTATTTACCTGTTGAGGAAATTCATGTTTTAAAATAGGTTTTTGCCTAAAATAATAAATTAGGGAAAATATTTGTACGAGGTATGTTCCCTCAGATTTAATTATATCAAATCTGAAAAATTGAAGCGATAAAAAAAGATTTTTAATCCTTTTTTTTCTATTTAAAGATAAATAATTATATTATTATTCCTCATAAATATATTTGCTCTCGATGAAGACCGCCTATTAAAAGGTCGAAAACAGAATCTGTCAGCAAAACTAATAACATCATTTGGCTTTTTCTAAAAATTTCATTATCATACTGTCGGATTCGACTTCCATTTAGCTTCATTATATATATATATAATTATTATATATATAGTATTATATACTATATATATATTATATGTGTGTGTGTGGTGTGGTGTGTGTGTTGTGTGTGTATGTTGGGCCAGCATTTTTTTATCATTTATACATGTGAAGTATAACAAAAAGACACAATCTCCTGTTTAAAACAATTTCTATTTTTGATCTTTTCGAGTTTTCTGGCCTAACTTTTTATGTTTGGGTGGAAATTCGTGGATAAGTCCACCAAAGTTCATGTCCCGATACTTTCAGGTTCTTCAAGTGCCATCATCAGGGGTTAAATATCATGCAATAGAAATATTATACCGAAATATTTCCTAACAAGAAAATACACACATTCTGCACAAAGAAAAAATAAACAAAACTCCAAATATAGATGCTTTATACATAAAACAATACAAAACCTCTTAAACAAAATAATGTTCCTAAATGCAGTACCACTTTTTAAAATTGCCTATAACCCTTTCTGTACCAATTCTTCTCTTCGCAGCTCCACAATTAGTTTAATTTTTTAAAAACTGGAACACATCACCCTGATGATGCACTTCGAAGTAGCCGAAAGTACTCGGGATGTGAACTTTGGTGGACTTATCCACGAAGTCCACCCGAATATTAAAAAGTTTGCCAGAACAACCTCGAAAGATCAAAATAAAATTGTTAAACAGAAGATGTGTCTTTTTGTTTAATTCTACATGATATATATATTATATATATATATAACTATATCTTATATATATATAACTTATCAATATATATTTTATATATATATATATACTATGATATTCATTATAATATATATATATATATATTATATAATTAATATATAATATTCTATATATCATGGAGATGTGTGGTTTGTCTGTCTGAGCCGAAACTAAATCACTACTCAAGTCACAATTCCCTCTAGTTATTGAACGTCACAGTTCAATCATGAATGTTATTTTAATTAAACCCTCAGTTATGATAAAATTGTATACCTTATTAATACTTTGACTTTATTCTACATTTAATCAACATGCAATTGTATTTATATATGACAACAAAATCAGCGGGTTACAGTGTGAAAGGAAAGCTAAATTTGCATATTGATATTAAAAGTTTAATTTTATTAAATACTGCCGCTTGGTATTATTAATTCTAATTGTTAGTTTTTTTCTTAAATGAATATGAGCCAAAAAACTCGGGAGTAAATCTTAAAGAGAATCTTTTAATATAAGAATAACAGTATTTTATTCTTTACTTCCTAATATTAAACTAAATAGTTAAATTAGGAAAATTCCAGCAATAAGGAGGAGAGTGATGAAAATAGATGGAAGACTTAGTTTCAAAGTTGTTCTATCTTCGATTATACCCCCTCTGTTTCAAATCATTTTATTTGGATTTTTATTTAGTTTAGAAAAATAAGATTAAAATTTACATTATATATAATATTGCACCGAGTCAATATATTGTAATATAATATATTAATATATATATCTAGCCAAATATATGCACCCTCCGGCTGCAAGTATTTGAATTTTAACTGTATGAAAATGTTTAAATTTGAAATACTTTTGAAACTAAATAAAAATCCCCAAATAAAATGATTGAAAACAGAGGGGGTATTAATCGAAGAATAGAAACAACTTTTGAAACTAAGTCTTCCATCATCCATCACTCCCTTCCTTTTATTGCTGATTTTCCTAATTTAACTATTTAGTTTTAATTAGGAAGTTAAAGAATAAAATTACTGTTATTCTTTATATTAAAAATTATCTTTAAGATTATCCCGAGTTTTTTTGCTTTCATATTCATTACAGAAAAAAAAACAAACAATTAGAATTAATAATAACCAAGCGCATATTAATAAATTAAACTTTTAATATCAAATATGCAAATTAGCTTTCCTGCTTCACACGTAACCCGCTATTTGTTGCATATATTAAATACAATTGCATGTTATTAGAATGTAGATAAAAGTCCAAAATGTATTAATAAGGTATAACAATTTTATCAATAACTGAGGTTTTAAATAAAAATACATTCATGATGAATGTGACGTCATAACTAAGGGAATTGTGACTTGAGTAGTGATTAGTTTCGGGCTTGCGACAGACAAAACACACCTCTCCATATATATAGATATATATTATATAATGATAATATATATATTCTATATATACATGAGATATATAATATAAGATTATATAGATAAAAGATATATATATATATATAAAGATATATATATATATATATATATATATATATATACATGTTAGAATTAAACAAAAGACACATCTTTCTGTTAACCAATTTATTTTGATCTTTTCGCGAGTTTTCGTGGCAAACTTTTATATTCGGTGGAAGTCGTGATAAGTCCACCAAAGTTCACATTCCGAGTACTTTCGGCACTTCGACAGTGCCATTCATCAGGGTGTGATGTGTTTCCGAGGTTTTAAAAAATTAAACTAATGTGGAGGCGGAAGGAGAAGGAATTGGTCAGAAGTGTTATAGCCATTTTAAAATGTGTTTGTACTGCATTTGGAAATTAATTTTGTTTAAGGCATGTTGTATTGTTTTATGTATAAAGCTTCTAATATTTTAGGAGTTTTTTTGTTTATTTTTTTTCTTTGCTGCAGAAGTGTGTATTTTCTGTAGAATATTTCGGTAAATATTCTATGATGATATTAAACCCTGATGATGGCACTTCGAAGAACCGAAATACTCGGGACATGAACTTTGGTGGACTTATCCACGAAGTCCACCAAACATTAAAAAGTTGGCCAGAAAACTCGAAAAGATCAAAAATTAAAATTGTTTAAACAGGAGGAGATGTGTCTTTTGTTTAATTTCTACATGTATTAAATGAAAAAAAATGCCTGCCAAATACACACACACACACCACACACCACACACACACACACCATACTATAATATATATATATATATATTATATATATTATATATATATATATATTGAAAGTAAATGGAAAGTGAATCCGACCAGTATGAATAGAAATTTTTAGAAAAGCAAATGATGTTATTAGTTTGCTGCACAGATCTGTTTCGTACCTTTTAATAGAGCGGTCTTCATCAGGCAAAATATATTTCTATGAAGGAAAATCAATTAAATTTATCTTTATAGAAAACAAAAGATTAAAAATTTCTTTTTTATCGCTTCATTTTTCAGATTGATTATAATTAAATAGTGCGGTGAGAGGACAACCTCGTACAAATATTTTCCCTTTAATTTATTTTAGGAAAAACCTATTTTAACACATGCATTTCAGGTAATATACAGAATTTTCGTAAAATTTGAAGTGAGCTGCGTCATAGCTATATGACAATTCTATAAGTGATATATAAATGGCCACTCAATCTGATTAATATGTTTACTAGGCTAATTGTCATTATGATTTAATGGTGCGACAAATGCCGCTCGACGTTGCAACTATCCACGTGGTTGTGCTCTCAATTCAATCACGCTATAAGATATCTTCTCCTCGTATCTGTTAAATTTTTGTTGAATTGTGGGATATAGTTATTACTAAGCTTAGCTGAGATATGGCACAAGGCCAGAAGTATGCGGGCGCCCAATGGAAACGCAACTCACTAACAATGCGTTGCGAAGAGGCTTCTAAACCATTACACCACACGAGGAATTTTGGAATATAGTTATTACTAAGCTTAGCTTAAGATACGGCAACAAGGCCAGCAGAATGGGCCACCCAGTGAAATCGAACTCACTAACATGGTTTTGCTAATCTGCTTGTTACCATTACCACACGCGAGGTGACCCTAGGAATTGTGGATATATTAATTTACTAGCTTACTCTAGATATGCACAAGGCCAGCAGAAATGGGAGCGCCCAGTGAGAATCGAACTCACTAACAATGGTTGCAATCTATCTTGCTAACCATTACCACCATGGGAAGGTGCCCTAGAATTTTGGATATAGTTATTACAAGCGTTGCTTAGAATAGCACAAGGCCAGAAGTGTGGGCGCCAAGTGAGAAATCAAACTCACTAACAATGGTCTTGCGAATCTAACTTGCAACCATTACACCCACGCGAGTGCCCCTAGGAATTTTGGATATAGTTATTTTACTAAGTGCAGCCTTAGATACCGGCACAAGGCAGCAAATGGCACCAGTGAGAATCGAACTCACTAAACAATGTCTGCCGTAATCTAGCTTCGTTCCATTACACATATAGGTGGCCCTAGGAATTATGATTTATAAGGCGTTTAAATGACTACTTCTATTTAAGACTCGCCATAAGCAGTGATTCTAGGAAGGCCAACCTATTGTCCAATCCACTGGCAATCTCTCTGCTGATATTATTATTTAACTGGCCTTTTCTGGGTCATTACAATCATACCTACTTGGATCTTCTTGGACGACGGAACGGAGTATTATATCACAGGACGTTATTGACTATATTAAGGATCATAATCGCGGACTTACTTATTTACTTTGAGTTCTTCCAACTGGCCAAAATGGCGACCAGATACTTTAACAATCATCAGAAGTTTTTTTTTATGTTTCTTCTTTTGAATAGTCCAAAAATTTTGAATAATATTAACCTTTATTAAGTTTATTGTTGTTAAATATAGGGAATTAAATTTGACACGCCACATGGACATCCCTAATATGCAGACAGACACGACCCATGATGAGGATTTTTTTTTATCTCCCCCCCCCCTTTTTTTTTGTTCTTGTTTTTATTTTGTTTCAGCTTTAATTGTAATTTAGAATGCCAAGAAAAACCAAAAATTTCAAAGAATCTTCGATATTCAAGTTTCATTGTCTTAAATATGGGGTGGGGGTCGTTAAATTTTACGCTTNCCCTCCAGAGAGGATGGCAGCATTTTTTCATTTATACTGTAGAATTAAACAAAGACACATCTCTGTTTATACAATTTTATTTTTGATCTTTTCGACGTTTTCCTGGCCAACTTTAATGTTTGGGTGGAATTGTGGATAAGTCCACAAAAGTTCATGTCCCGAAGTACTTTCGGTTCTCTCGAAGCTGCATCATCAGGGGTTTAATCTATCATAGACTATTTTAACCGAAATATCTACCAGAAATACACACATTCTGCGACAAAGAAACAATAAACAAAAACTCAAATATTGAAGCTTTATGACATAAAACAATACAAAACCATCCTTTAAACAAAATAATTTCCATGCAGTCACACACTTTTAAAATGCCTATAACACCTTTCTGAGAATTCTTCTCTTCCGCCTCCACATTAGTTTATTTTCTTAAAAATGGAACACATACCCTGATGATGGCAACTTCGAAGTGCCGAAGTACTCGGGATGTGAACTTTGGTGGATTATCCACGAATTCCAACCCGAATATTAAAAAGTTTGCCAGAACTCGAAAAGAATCAAAAATAATAATTGATTAAACAGAAGATGTGTCTTTTGTTTAATTCTATATGTATATAATATTATATATATAGATTATATATATATCTTTATATATATATTATATCTTATAT
>CM042159.1:94993616-95018616 GCA_023376005.1 Doryteuthis pealeii | reverse complement strand
CTATAGTTACTCTAGTATGAAAAAGAAAAGAAAATAGTGTTGGAAAAAATAAATTCGACTTGTTGAAGAGAGGGGGGGTCAACAATGTCGTCGCCGTCACAAAATCTATAGCACAAAATCCGTCGTCGTCGTCGTCGTCGTCGTCGTCGTCGTCGTCGTCGTCGTCGTAAAACCACCAACTCAAACATCTTCGGCAAGCAGCTGAAAAATCGCAACTGCTGCTGTCGTCACCCCACTTCTACTTATACAATTTTTCTTTCAACATCCGGGTGTCTGCACCACACGCACGAGATTCTCGAGCCAAACCCGACCGCTGGAATCATCATAGCCATCATACGGGCACCTGGCGCTTACATCCGGGACTGCAGCTTCTAGACTTCGGTGACAATGTTTGCATTCTGAAGGAAGCGGGTTCGATTCTACAGTCCGACATGTCAGGCAAAGCCTAGCCCGCTTCCTTCGAGAATACGGCAGGCCTTGACGTTCGCCACTCACCTCGTGTTCTCTGTCACAGCAACAAAAATGCGTGGATCAAGAGAGATTAGGGGAAGTACTCGTTGGTATGATTGGTACTGAATGCTGAATACTGTGAGGATATTCTTATTTGAAAATAATAATCATGTAGTTGAATATGGAATACACACATGCAACACATACACCTCAAACCCATAGGCCAATCTTGGCATGTGAACTCCTTTCACCTAAAGGAGTGTTTTAATGACATTTATTGGTCAGAAGAAAAATATTTTAGCTTAAAATATTGATGAAAATCAAATAATTCTGGATAGAGGTATTAAACAACAGTTTTAATTGTGTTATATACCTGCTTATTACATAGTCGTTATAAATGTTATGATAGGCACCCATGGTTGTGTCTCTCATATTTAATCTTATCTTCATCTGTATTTACTTCTTTATGAGTAGCACTTTCTTACTTCGGTACTTATCTTTCTGTAGTTTATACTTCACTAGCAAATATATGCACCCTCCGGGTGCAAGTATTTAAGTTTTAATGTAATGAAATATCGTATTAAATTAGAAAGGCTAATGAAACTAAATAAGAACGCAGATAAAAAGATATGTAACAGAGTGGGGGTATAATAGAAAAATAGAAATGAAACTTACTCTTCCATCACTCCCGTCTTTCATTGCTGAATTTTACTTATTTAACTATTTAGTTAAATTAGGAAATAAAGAATAAAAGGACAGTTATTTTTTTCTTGTTAATGGATTTCATTTAAGATTCATTGGAGAGATTTTTGCTTATATTCATTAAAATAAAACCAAACAGTTAGAAATCAATAATACTAAGCACATATTTAATAAAATCACATTTTTAATATCAATATGCAAATTAGCCTTCTCGTTTACACTGTAAACCGCTATTTTTTGTATATATAAATACAATTGCATGTTATCAGTACGTAGATATGGACAACACTAATGAAAAGGTGAAGACATTTTATTAATAATTGAGGTTTGAATATAAATAAAATCATGGAGAATGTGATGTAAATAACTATGTTAATTGTGACTCGATTAGTAATATAGTTTCGGTTACAGACAGAAAAACACACAATCTCCATTATAATAAGATTTGTAGCCTGGCTGGTATTTATTTGTCATAGTAGTTCTTCTAACTTCCTCAATACTTGGTGTGGTATCTATCGTCCGAGTAATTCTTCTATCAGTCTGGTTCTGACTTCTTTTTCTTAACTGGTGTTTGAGATTGCTCTGGTGTCTTGAGATTGCTCTGGTGTCTTGAGATTGCTATGATTGTTAAACCTAGAAGCCAAAACGAAACATCAAGGGAGTTTACCTGTTGACCCTCCTCTATTTCTATTCATCTGCAACAAAATTATTGGCTGTAAAATTAACGAGAGGAATCTGTTATATATTTCTTTAGAGTTGAATAGATTTCGGGTTTCACTTCATCTTAAGATGGTCATAGGGTATCCGAAGATGCCAGTAAGTCTATACGCCTTTGAACATATCTAAACGAAACTTAACGAGAAACGATATATATATATATATAAAGATATTTGTGCACTTCGATTTTATCTTAAATTTTAAAATTTATTTTTTCTTTATTTCAATTTGATTCTTTTTCTTTTTTTTGAGGAAATAGTTTCCTGTTAAAAGGATTGTCGAATTTGAGAAAAAAATGGAGAAAATTTATGACATCTATTCAATAGAATTACAGCCATCAACTGGCATATAATATTATCTGAGGGAAAAAAGAAAGGAAGAAAGAGAGAAAGAAAGAAAGAGAAGAAAGAAAGAAAGAAAGAAGGGGAATATGAGGGGTGAGGGGCATAGGAGAGAGAGAAAATGAACAAGAAAGAAAGAAAGAAAGAAAGATGAACGTAGAGAGGCATAGCAGAAAGAAGAGAAGAAAGAAAGAAAGAAGGGGAATATGAGGGGTGAGGGGCATATAGAGAGATAGGAGAGAGAAATGAACAAGAAAGAAAGAAAGAAAGAAAGAAAGAAAGATGAACGTAGAGAGGCATAGCAGAAAGAAAGAAAGAAAGAAAGAAAGAGAGAGAGAAGGGAAATAGGAAGGGCGAGAGGCACAAGAGAGAGAAATTAACAAACAAGAAAGAAAGGAGGAAAGAAAAAAAAGATGAAAGTAGAGAGGCATAGAAGAGAGAAATAAACAAGAAAGAAAGAAAGAGGAAAGAAAGAAAGAAAGAAATAGAGAAAGAAATAGAAAAAATAGGAAAAAGAAAGACAGTGAGGCATAAGTGGACGAAATAAATGAATAAACAAGAAAGCAAAAAAGAATGAAAGAAAGAAAGAAAGAAAGAAGGAAAGAAAGAAAGAAGGGAAAGAGGTAGGCATATATGTATAGAGAGAGAAATAAACACAAGGAAGGAAGAAAGAAAGAAAGAAAGAAAGAAAGAAAGAATTATGAATAAAAGAACGAAAGAAAATAAAAACGAAAGAAATATAAACAAAAGAAAGACAACGAGAAAGAAAGAATGAAAAGAGGTAGGCATATATGTATAGAAGAGAGAATAAACACAAAGGAAGGAAAGAAACAAAGAAAGAAAGAAATTATAAATAAAAGAACGAAAGAAAATAAACGAAAGAAAGACAACGAGAAAGAAAGAATGAAAAAAAAAAAGAATAAGGAAATAAAGTGGGAAAGAGAGAAGAAAAAGAGGAAGAAATGAACAAACAATTAAGACAGAAAAAAAGAAAAAGAAAGGAAAGAAGTGGAGAGAAAGAGAGTAGAAGAAATATAAACGATAAAGAAAAAAGAATCAAAGGAAATAAAGGAGAAAGTAAAAGAAAGAAATTATAACGAAAAGAGAGACAAAAAAGAAAGAAGAAAGAAAGAAGTGATTAACAAAAAAAGAAAGAAATTACGAAGTGATGAAAGAAAGAATGAAAGTTAAGTAAATGAAATAAAGGAAAAAGAAGAAAGAAACAAAGAAAGAAAGATTGAAAGTTAAAGTAAGTAAATAACTGAAAAAGAACATGGAAAGAAAGAAAAAATGAAAGAAAAAAAATTTAAACAAATGAAATACAAGAAAAAGAAGAAGGAAAGAAAGAAGAAATGATTAAAGAAAGAAAGAAAGAAAGAAGGAAAGAAATAACGTTAGAAAAAAATAAGTTAAACAAACGAAATAAAGGAAAAAGAAGCAAGAAAGAAAGAAAGAAAGAAAGAAAGAAAGAAAAAATAACAAAAGAAAAAAGAAACAACGAAAAAAGAATGAAAGTTAAACAAAGTAAATAATTGAAGAAAAAAAACATGAAAAGAAAGACAAGTGATGAAAGAAAGAAAAAACGAAAGAAAGAAATTTAAACAAATAAAATAAAGGAAAAGGAAGAAAGAAAGAAGAAAGAAGAAATTTTTAAAGAAAGAAAAGAAAGAAAGAAAAATTGTTAAAGAAAGAAAGAAAGAGAAAGAAGAAATTGTTAAAGAAAGAAGAAATTGTAAAAGAAGAAAGAAAGAAAGAAAGAAAGAAGAAATTGTTAAAGAAAGAAAGAAAGAAAGAAAGAAAGAAAGAAGAAATTGTTAAGAAAGAAAGAAGAAGAAATTGTTAAAGAAAGAAAGAAAGAAAGAAAGAAAGAAAGAAATTGTTAAAGAAAGAAGAAAGAAAGAAAGAAAGAAAGAAAGAAAGAAAGAAAGAAAGAAGAAAGAAAGAAAGAAGAAAGAAAGAAATAACGTTAGTAAAAAAAAAAAGAAACAAACGAAATAAAAGAAAAAAGCAAGAAAGAAAGAAAGAAAGAATGAAAGTTAAGTAAATGAAATAAAGGAAAAGAAAGAAAGAAAGAAAGAAAGAAAGAGGAAATTGTTAAAGAAAGAAAGAAAGAAGAAATTGTTAAAGAAAGAAAGAAAGAAAGAAGAAAGAAAGAAGGTACAAATAGAAGATAAAACCAATAAACGATTTTACTGAAACTGAAAGAAATTAGTAAAATGTCTCTGAAGAAAGAAAGAAAAACACCAAATAAAAAAGTCATATATATATATATATATATATATATATATATATATATATATATATATATATATATATGTATGTATATGTGTGTGTGTGTGTGTGTGTGTGTGTGTGAAACTAGTAGTAAAACGTCGGAAGTTGAGAGAACAAGCTGGCCCACTTCATGAGATTTCGATTCCTCTTTCGTCAAATGATTTTTACCTCATTTCACCAAATTTTCTTTGATATTCCTCATCGACTTCACCACTTCCTTTATTTCTTTTATTTATTTATTTTTTCCTTCACTAGTTTTTTTTTTGGCGCATTTATTTTCACTTCTGTAATTTCAGCAGCCATTTTAAAAAAGACGCACATTTCTTGCCAACCAGAAAGAGGCTGGCGAAATTCCGTGCCCCTCTCCCACCGTCTCTTTAAAACGGATGTCACATGTTCGCAGTAATTTTTCGAACCTTTTTATTTTATTCTATTCCTTCCTACTTATTATTATTATTATTATTATTATTATTATTATTATTATTATTATTATTATTATTTCTTGCATGGACGACATTAAAAGTCATGCATTGAAAAGACGACAAAGAATGCGCAGTCACCTACGCGCATGTCTCTCTACTTCCGGTGGGAGGAATTTTTTTTTTTTTTTTTTTTTTTTTTTCAAGCCTCCGCCCCATTTTTTTTCCCGCTATTTTTTCTAAGACTCCAGTAGGCTTTTTCTTCCGTTTTGATTCAGCGAAAAAATAATAATAATAATAATAATAATAATAATAATAATAATAATAATAATAATAATAATAATAATAATGATGGGGGCAGGTAATAAGTACCGCAGTTAAGGAGAGGATATAGAAAAAATGAAAATTATTTTTTAAAAAGATAACAACAAAAAAAAAAGAAAAGAAAAAAGAAAAAAGACTAAGGACATTTATTCAGTAAAGAGAGAAAGAATAAGTGTTTTTTTATGTGACACGCATGCCCAATTCTAGAAAATAAATCAGCCAATATGGAGTTTATGGTTACACACACACACACACACACACACACACACACACACATATATATATATATATATATATATATATATATATATATATATATATATATATATATGTGTGTGTGTGTGAGAGAGAGAGAGAGTGGAGGCGCGTGGGCTACTGGTTAGAATCGTGGAAAATGGACTCGTTGATTTGAGTTCAATTCCTAGACGAAGCTGTTGGCATTTCACATAGCGCTAATACCCTTGGGAAAGGTATGAATCCATATATTCTCCCTCCAGCTATGAGTTAAATAGTAGGGCAGACTGGGCTCTTCAGCCTTGGGTAGGTAACCAGTCTAGGAGAGGGATAACTCTAAATTCAAAATTCCTGAGGTCGGTCGTTGATTGGGTTTGTGGCAACCTTTGATGAACCAATTCTTTCCTATCGACTGTGCCAAAAAGTGTGGATGGTCCAACACAAGCCTTCACCACTATAAACAAATCATTGTATGTATGAACCCTCATGCGTCGAAAATCAACGAGAGAGTCCATAATATATATGTATATATATCTTATCTTATTATAATGGAGATTGTGTGTTTTTCTGTCTGTAACCGAAACTATATTACTAATCGAGTCACAATTCCCTTTGTTATTTACATCACATTCTCCATGATTTGATTTAAACCTCAATTATTAATAAAATTATCTTACATTATTAATACTGTTGACCATATCTACATTCTAATAACATGCAATTGTATTTATATATACAACAAAATGGCAGTTTGCAGTGTGAATGGGAAGGCTAATTTACATATTAATATTAAACATTTGATTTTAATAAATATGTGCTTAGTATTATTGATTTTTAATTATTTGGTTTTATCTTAATGAATATTATAAAAAGTCTCGGGAATAAATCTTAAAAGAAATCCATTAACAATATTCAATTCTTTACTTTATTGCTAATTCTATTCTTTACTCTTTATCCTAATTTAACTAAATAGTTAAATGATAAAAATTTAGCAATGAAAGACGGGAGTGAAGAAAAAGCAAGTTTTAGTTGTTCCCTCTCTGCTTCAAATCTTTTTATCGGCATCTTATTTAGTTTCATTAGCCTTTTTAAGTTAACATATTTTATTACATTAAAATTTAAATACTTGCACCCGGAGGGTGCATATATGTGCTAGTATATATATATATATATATATATATATATATATATATGTGTGTGTGTGTGTGTGTGTGTGTGTGTGTGTGTGTGTGTGGAGATAAAGGGGCACACCAAGGTGGAAACTTTCTTTGAGCTTTAGCAACACGGTGACAGTCTAAGTGCCATGTTCGAATTTCGGCTGATGTAGAATGTAGTCACCTTCTAACGAATTTCAATGTTTGAAACTAGCAGGAAAGAAAGAAAAAGATAAAAAGAAGAAAGAGAAGAAGAAAGTAAAAAGAATGAACAAAGAAGATCGGGGAACAGAAGAAAGAAAATAAAGAAAAAGTGAAAGAAAGATATTGAACGGAGGGAATATAACCAGATAAACTATTTAAAAACCATAATTCCATTCAGACTTAATACGAAGTTTAAGTACGCAACCTGGTAAGAAAATATGGGTGTCACTAATACCTATATAAAGAGATACATCAGACACTGGTCACTCACATATTGCCTGAAACAAACAACTATCAAACCTAACAAAAAATCTATTTCTCTGAATGTTTGAGATAAGGTTTGATGATTGGTATTATCTGCGTTATTCGGACTATTGTCCTCATCTTCTTTGTTATTTGTACAACGTTTCGGCCGATATGCCCTCCGGCCTTCCGAGTCCGAAAAGAAGGTTCCCGAATCTGAGAAGGTTCCTGAGTCCGACAGAAATACCTGAAGAAGGCCGGAGGGCATATCGGCCGAAACGTTGTGCAAATCCAACCGAAACTAAATCACTACTCAAGTCGTAATTGACGTCACATTCACCATGAGTGGCAGATGTGATAATTTGCACCTAACTCAAAAGTCGGGCTGTCATGAACCCCGAGTTTCAAATTTTTTTATCTGGGCGGAGCACCCCATATATTTGCTAGTAACAACAATAGTCCGAATAACGCAGATAATACTAACAAAAAATCGTTAGCTAGGTGCTGTCCCCGAACAAATTCTGGAAGCAGCACCCCACAAAAACAGCTGTATGACGACATACCTCGTATCATGCAAACCATCCCAGTAAGACATGTTGGACAGTGCTTTAGAAGTAAGAACGAACGCATAAGTGACGTGTTAGAGTGGACACCTACGCATAGGCACCCAAGTAGACTGACCTGCAAAGACTTAAAGTGATTAGTTTTGTGTGGATGACTGAAGTCGCAAAGAAGACTTGTCCGGAGGCATGACGGATAGGGACAGTTAGTGAGAGAGAGAGAGAGAGAGAGAGAGAGAGAGAGATTCATGGGAATCTGTACTGTCAGTGGGATACGTATTTGTTCAGGACAACACGCAGTGTTTTGTGGTTCCTATCTAATTTTTTTTCAATCGTTTCGTTAAAGTCCAAGTGGTGTAGCCATAGAATAGCACTGATACGGCTACAGCTTGGAAGAATCTTTCTTTCATCTTATCAGAGTGATCGATATTCTGTCTATACCAACTCCTACCATTCTTATGCGTATATTTACATTGCTTTCTGTGGATGAGATATTACTACCTAGTTATTTGAACAAGCCTACTGAATTCAACGACGATATCCACAATAAACTCTTTTTAATGAAACTCATTCTAGGAGACTGGAGACCAATCTTTTAGAAAGTCCAGAAAGGAATAAGTCATTATAGATATAGACTTATACACTCTTTTATACTCAAACACGAACAACAACCACAGTGTGAAACATGTCAAACACCTTGCACTTTTGCTCTCATCAGAAACTGTTATTTTTAATTTAAATTTGAAATATCTATTTGAAAAAGTCAATATAGATGACATTCTATCTTTTAGACTTGTTCCCCCCAAAATTAAAAATTCCATATACTGACTTGAAACCTAAAATTAATAGATCCATTCATACAAAATAGCAATGACTCTGGAATAACAACATAAACTTTATTTAATCAAATCCACTTTGGGAGACTGAAGACCAGCCTTTAAGAAGTTTAGAAAAGTACAAGTCACTAAATCCCGATTAAGGATTATTCAAACAAAACTTATGCACTCCATTATAGCCAAATAAAACACCGCCCTGTCGGTGGGGCGTTAGAATGCACCGGCTGCACCTCTGCAGAGGGGTAAGACTCCTCCAATGGGGCCACCTGTTGGACGTGGGTGGCGTCCCGTGATGCTTAAGGATAGAACCCAGGTGGATGAGCAGTTCATGACTTGCAATACTCCACTTTGGCCCTATCTTGGGCTAGACGGGCGGCTGGGGAGGCCCCCTCCAATCAATCGGCTGGTCGCGTCAAGCCATAGCACCTATATGATTTTCCCAACCTATTGCCCTTATGGCAAGCCCCAACCCCTTTTATCATATGGGTTCTAGAAGGCGGTGGCTGCGGGTCTACATGTCCTGAATGACGTTAAACTCTATCTGATGGTGAGGTTCCAGTTTTGGAGGTTTGGGGGAATGTGGAGCACCCCTTCATCACCATTGCTCCCTGGTTCACTCTGACCCGGAGTGGTAGTACCTGTGAGGGTCCCATCTATGGGTTAAATAGGAAAATATGTTTAGAAAAAAATTGTATCCATTAAGAATTTATTTCAAAATTTTGTCGGCATTAAATGACCCACTGATGTTGATATGCCGTAAAACAAAACAAAACCAACCATATCCTTTTAAAAGGAATCAGTAAACTATGTTGTCATTGTTAAAAAAAAGATTAACCCTTCCTCCACTGAAATGTAGTATTTCCATCTAGACTCATATCATCGCCATATTTAATAGCACCGTTAAATTGAGTATTATTAAACATTTCCGCTAGAACGAGTAATTTTAAACGGTGCCTTTATTGTTGATAAAGATTAGCTCTGGGAAAGATTTGCATCCGACTACTCTCCCTCCAGCTATGGGTGACTAATAAGGAAACTAGGGTCTTTAACCTTTTTTAGTTAACCAGTCTAGTAGACGTGAAACTGAATTTAACATCCGTTTAAGAAAGTGACCTTGTGTCGCATCCTGCTCGTACGGAGGGGTTAGTGTATATATATATATATATATATATATATATATATATATGTGTGTGTGTGTGTGTGTGTGTGTGTGTGTGTGTGTATAAGTTAAAAGAAAGGAAATGAATCAGACGGTATGAGTATAGATAAAAAGATATAAAAACAACACAATATGCTGTTAAAGTAAAAATATTTTATGTCATATTCATAGCTAATTTTGAACAATATTTCGATTTATAAAATCATCTTCAGAGCTTGTTTGTTTTTCATATTATTTTCGTCTCCGCTCTTGTTAAGTCCGGAGTAAAACAAGTTCTAAAGATGATTTTTATAAATCGAAATATTGTTCAATATCAGCTATGAATATGATATAACATATTTTCACTTTAACAGGATATTGTGTTGTTTTCATATCCTTTTATCTATACTCATATATATATATATATATATATATATATATATATATATATATATATATATTTGCTTGAAGGCAATTATAATGAACGTATCGCATAAAATTCGATAATTATAGAAAATAATCTTGACAAGTTAATCCCGGCAAAGGATGGTTCGCCATGCAGAACACCGTACAGACTGTTTCGACTTTATTAAGTCTCTTCAGCGATGTATACTAACGACTCCCCTCCGACAGGAATCGAAACAAGGTTAATTTCGCAGGGATTGTTCGCTATGTACCGGCGGCCGAACGGATATGGTCTCTGACTATGCCTGTGAAGTCCCGGTTTCGATTCCTGTCGGAGGGGAGTCGTTAGTATACATCGCTGAAGAGACTTAATAAAGTCGAAACAGTCTGTACGGTGTTCTGCATGGCGAACCATCCTTTGCCGGGATTAACTTGTCAAGATTATTTTCTATAATTATCGAATTTTATGCGATACGTGCATTATAATTGCCTTCAAGCAAAAATATAAATAATAATTTATCAACAATGCTTCTATAAAAACAAACATCCAAAAATCTTATATATATATATATATATATATATATATATATATATTATACCACAGGTTCCTCCTATTATTTCCTACCTCTAGGAAATAACCCCAGACGGATTGATATGCCATTAAAATACATCAACTAAACAACCAATCATCTACTAATTGTACAGCCTTGACATGCAGTGCGGAGATATCTATTAATAATGGAGATTCACTTCCGGTTTTTGTCTGTAACAAAAATTACGTCACTGCTTTCGTCACACTACCTAAAATCGTCGTAACATAGAATAAATACACTCAAAATTTGAACATGCAACATTAGACAGTTCCTCATTGTTTTTTAAAACAAGTTTTAATAAATACATGACTGGTATTATATATCTATATATAGTTTGTTTTATTTTAATACATATTTAAAGTTTTCATTTCAAATTTTTTTATTTTTTAATCCTTTAATGAATTTGATGATTTTACTTACTTAGGGTACAAACTCGCTGACATTGAATTTTTAAGGCAAAATGTTTCAAAAATCTATTTTTACATCGCCCGGAGGGTGTTTTTTATTTTATACTAGTAATAACTAATATTTCCACACTTTCGTGAATCAAGTAATGCTATATTTTGAAGAATTTCGTGTATTAATAAAATAATTCAATATAAAATAGAAATCAGTTGTACATCAAAGAACATTTGAAATGTCTCTAGACTAAAAGACATAAAATTATCTTCGATTTTGGCGATAATGGTCGAACTTACGATTCTCATATCTCCAAGATAAAAGATAAGATTGAGATTTTAAAGAATTTTAAGCTTTTTATTAAATTACAAACTCACTGGGATTTCTTGAATGGGTTTTTGTTAAATCTATTCTTCTATAGATTTTCTGGAATAAAACATCCAATTGAATTATATGTTCCGTTTTATTCCAGTCCCATTCTCTCAAGAAACTTGTAATTCTTCCGAGTATAATATTTTCTGATTTTCACTAAGCTTAAATATTAATTCAATAGATGATTTTAATTTTTTGTAATGTATATATGAACTCGACCTCAGATATCGAGCACACTCTTTAAATACTGCAAAAATTAAAGATTTTCATCAGGATTATATATATATATATATATATATATATATATATATATATACTGGTCAGTCTCACGCATCTGTTGTTGTTGGGGGGGGGGTCTATTTTCTCCCGTCACTTGCAAAACTCTGAAAAAAAGGGGGGGACATCTGACATGAACCGCCAGCTTCAGGTCTAACCACAATATTTTCATTGGATTGAGATCCGGACTTTTCCCCGATATTGAGCAGGTTTTATCTATAGATATAGCAAACTATATATATATATATATATATATATATATATATATATATATATATATATATATTTAGTTAAAAATTAATGGTAAAATGAATGAATGGATGAAATAAAAATAAATGAAATGAGGGGGATAAATGAAAAATCCTTTCCAAGGGACCCCTCAAAATATTAAAACACTTTTTGAGATAGAAAGTTTTTTCTCATCTAATATTAGACTCCTTTGAAGCATCAAGTTAATATAATTATTCTATAAGTTATTAGAGAAGATAAAATCCGCGTCTCTTACCTTTGTCATATCTGTTAAGAATGGGTTTGAATTTATATATATATATATATATATATATATATATATATATATATATATATATATATATATATATACCTCATACAGTAGTATATGTTGATTTATGTCGATGTGGATATTGGTGTGGGATTGTATATGCGAATGTCTTGACCAAGCATTACTAGGATAACAATATAATATGTAATAACTAATATTGCTATTGTAACTATCTTGGTAACTATGTATGTGTGTGTGTGTGTGTGTGTGTGTGTGTGTGTTAAGCATGTTTATTTAAACACCACAAACAAACTGCATTTAACAATTCTATATATGTATGTGCATATACATATATATATATATATGCATATGGATATATACACACAGAGATATATACATGTGTTTTTTATAATATATATATATATATATATATATATATATATATATATATATATATATACGATTTTGTGTGCATATAATCTCTTGGAGTTATTTGCATCGTCGAAGAGGAATCTATCGGCTCCATGATCATATAAGTTTCCCGCCAAAAATAATTTCCCGCCAAAAATAATTTCCCGCCATAAGCAATCAATAGATTCTTTCCATCGATCATCTTCACTTAATTAGGTAATTAGCAACAACAGTGGCTTGTGCAAAGTTTCATTGGCGTTTTTCTTTACTTTTGTTATTTGTAGTTTTTTTTTTTTTTTTTATTGTCCTTTTTCTTGTTTGTTCTTTTTTTCTTTTTATTGTCAAATCATACTCCATTTTGTTTTATTGTTTGTTTATTTTTTTAATTTTATTATTCTCTTCTTTTTATATCTTTTTCTTTTTTTTTTTTTGTATTTTTTTTTTTTTTTTTGAAAAGAAGTAAAGAAGAAAAACAACTTTTTTTTTTCTTATTACCTCCCTTTGAATTGATTCAAACCTGTGTGCCGTAAGTGTGACGTTAATGAAGAAAACGGTTTAATGAAGGCTACCGAAGTCGACCACTAATTAATGCTTGATTTCAGCAACTTTATTGAAAGATGATTGATTAAGAATCTTTAAATCTAATTACGGCTAATTATTTATTAGTATTTTCTACTTTTTTCTTTTTTTCTTTTTTGTCTCTTGTTCTTGTTTCGGTTTCATTATCTTTTTTGCTTATTTGCGTTCGTTAAATTCTTCATCTTTTCTTTTCTTCTTTTTTTGCGATTTTTGGTTCATTTTCCAAAGACAAGAATGTGTCTGTCTCATGCTTAATCCAGATTTTAGATTATTAGTTTCAGATTGGATGAAAAGGCTAAGAAATAGATTAAGATTAAAGGCTTAAATCTACCGACGGGAATTAATAAATAAAGATTATTAAGAGAAAATATTATATATGGCTATCTACTAATTTATCTATAGCACTTATATATATATATATATATATATATATATATATATATATATATATATATTGGTCTGTTTTGAAGGATATCACAATGCAAGTGTAAAGAAAAATAAGGTAACTATGATGTTGTTTGTTAACCTGTGATTTAATCTTCATATTTCGAAATAAAAATCTCTTCCACAGAAGATCCCTAGAACTGAAGTTGTTGCTAGTCGCTGTCCGTTTCGCTTATGCCTTCCAAAATCTTTCTTTCTGTCTGTCTGTCTGTCTGTCTGTCTGTCGGTGTGTGTGTGTGTGTGTGTGTGTGTGTGTGTGTGTATGTGTGTGTGTGTGTGTGTATTTGTTTGTTTGTTTGTTTATTTGTGTCTGTCTGTTCAGTTTTAGATTACTATTCCAGATCTGGCTCGCCCTCTAAGCATATTCTTTTTGTTTACTAATAGGACCATCTGATATATATATATATATATATATATATATATATATATATATATATATATATATATATATATATATATATATGGGGGTATACAACTATATATATAAATATATATTTATATGTGTGTGTATGTGTGTGTGGGTATACAACTATATATATATATATATATATATATATATATATACATATAGGTCTATCATATATTCATTTATTTAATAGAGTTCTTTCCCTCCCGCTACGGGCCATCTTTAGGGGTAGTCTATTATCTCTCTCTCTCTCTCTCTATATATATATATATATATATATATATATATCATACGCATCCCATGTCTATTGAATTTTCTGAAATTTTTTGAAATTTTTTTCGATTTTCCTTGCATTTGAAACATCTTCACTTGATGATTGCATTGCATGAAACCAATATGGTCGTGAATGTTCTTTTGTTATCTAACAAATAGATATGAAAACCTTTATATATTTATTTTATTATAATACATATATATATATATATATATATATATATATATATATAAGGATTATATATATATATATATATATAATATATATATATATATATATATAGGATTATATATATATATATATATATAAGGATATATATATATATATATATATATATATATATATATCTTATTATAATGGAGATTGTGTGTTTTTTGTCTGTAACCGAAACTATATTCCTACTCAAGTCACAATTCACTTAGTTATTGACATCACATTCTCCATGATTTTATTTTTATTAAACCTCAATTATTAATAAAATTGTCTTACATTATTAATACTGTTAACTATGTCTACATACTGACAATATGCAATTATATTTATATATACAACAAAATAGCGGTTTTACACTGTGAACGGGAAGGCTAATTTGCATATTAATATTAAAAAATCGAATTTTAATAAATATGTGCTTAGTATTATTGATTTCTAATGTTTGGTTTTATTTTAATGAATATAAGCAAAAATCTCTTCAATGAATCTTAAATGAAATCCATTAACAAGATAAAATAAGTGTCATTTTATTCTTTACTTCCTCTTATAACTAAATACTTAAATTAGAAAATAACAATGAAAGACGAGAGTGATGGAAGAGTAAGTTTCAGTTGTTCCATTTTTTATTATACCCCCTGTTTCAAATCTTTATTATACTCCCTCTGTTTCAAATCTTTTTATCTGTATTCTTATTTAGTTTCATTAGCCTTTCTAATTTAATACAATATTTTATTACATTAAAACTTAAATACTTGCACCCGGAGGTGCATATATTTGCTAGTATATATAAGGATATATATATATATATATATATATATATATAATATATATAATATATAAGCGACAATTCTTCCAAGCTGTAGTGATGGCGGTACTGTTGTATGGCTGGACAACTTGGACTCTGACGAGACACCTTGAAAATGGACTCGATGTGAGCTGCACAAGAATGCTGTGTGCGATCTTGAACAAATCGTGCAAGCAACATCCCACAAGAAAGCAGCTATACGGCCACCTGCCTCCTGTTAAATAAACCGTGTTAGTAAGACGAGCCAGACTTGCCGGGCACTGCTGGAGAAGAAAGGATGAACTCAAAAGCGACGTCAATCTGTGGAAACCAGCACGTGAACATGCTAGTCCGGGACGTCCAGCAAATACCTACATAGACTAGCTGCGGAAAACTGCATCCTGTGTGGAGGAACTCCTCGGGTCAATGAATGATAGGGATGGTTGGCAGGAGATAGTCATGAATATCCGTGCTGCTGGCGTAACATGATGATGAGGGCCGGGTTAGCTCAGACGTTCGGCTATAAACCACAAGGTTCCTAGTTCGATACCGGCCCTCGCCAACTCAGCGTATATGAGTAGCACAGAGATCTTTGCGATAAAGTAAGGAGCTGATGGTAGGTATTGCACTCCACCTCAGACGCCAAAACAATCTCCTTGGTCTAATGCTAGTGAAAAGGGGATAGAATTCCTCGGTGATTGGCTGGTACCGACGTTAGGCCGCCCCGACGACTTTACTTTACTTTTTAATTATTCCTTTTTTAAACTCTTTTTTTTTATTTAACCCATATATATTACCCTAACAGGTACTACCACCCCAGTGAATCTGTGAGTAGCACAGGGATCAGTGCGGTAAAGTAAGGATATGATGCTATGTATATCTGTCTATCTGTGTGTGTGTGTGTGTGTGTGTGTGTGTGTGTGTGTGTATTTGTTTGTTTATTTGTGTCTGTCTGTTCAGTTTTAGATTACTATTCCAGATCTGGCTCGCCTCTAAGCATAATTCTTTTGTTTACTAACAGGACCATCTGATATATATATATATATATATATATATTATATATATATATATATATAAGATTTTTGGATGTTTGTTTTTTATAGAAGCATTGTTGAATAAATTATTATTTATATTTTGCTTGAAGGCAATTATAATGCATGTATCACATAAAATTCGATAATTATAGAAAATAATCTTGACAAGTGAATCCCGGCAAAGGATGGCTCGCTATGCAGAACACCGTACAGACTGTTTCGACTTTATTAAGTCTCTTCAGCGATGTATACTAACGACTCCCCTCCAACAGGAATCGAAACCGGGACTTCACAGGCATAGTCAAAGACCATATCCGTTCGGCCGCCGGTACATAGCGAACAATCCCTGCGAAATTAACCTTGTCAATGATACTACACGCCTCTACCATAGTAGGTAAGTGGACGTTTATTGAGTAGTAAACAAACCCGGCCGTAAGCTCTTCGGCGAAGTGAATAACATTTTTGGATGTTTGTTTTTATAGAAGCATTGTTGAATAAATTATTATTTATATATCACTTCGCCTATGTTTGCTTATCTGTCTATTTTCCCGCTCTGTCTGATTGTATGAGTCTCCTTATCTCTCTCCCACTCTCTCTTTGTCTATTTCTCAATCTGTCTGTCTATATATATATATATATATATATATAAATCGGGGTGGACTAAAGTCGGTATCAGCCAATCAGCGAGGGAGTCTATCCCCTTTTCACTAGTGCTAGACCAAGGAGATTATTTTAGCGTCTGAGGTAAAGCGCCACACCTACCATCAGCTCCTTACTTTACCGCACAGATCCCTGTGCTACTTATACGCTGAGTTGGTGAGGGCCGGTATCGAACTAGAAAACTTGTGTTTGCTAGCCGAACGCTCTACCGACTGAGCTAACCCAGCCCATTATATATATATATATATATATATATATATATATATATATATATATATATATATATATATTATATATATATTATATATATATATATATATATATATATATATATATATATATATATATATATATATATATATATATATATATATATATATATATATATATATATATATATATATCATCATCATCATCATCATGTCGCGCTCGCAGCACGGATATCCATGACAATCTTTCGCCAACCTTCCCTATTACTCATGGCCCCTAGGAGGTCCTCTGTGCAGTATCCAGACTCTTCGCATAGTCGGTCAATGTAGGTCTTTAATGGGCGTCCTACGTTAGCATGTCCATGTGTTGGCTTCCACAGGAGAACGTCGCTTATGAGCTCATCCCCGCTTCTCCAGCAGTGTCCTGCATGTCTAGTCCATCTCACCCGGATGGTTTGTGAGATGGGGGGGGGGGGCAGGTGACCATATAGTTGCTTCTTTGTGGGGTGCTGCTTCCATGACTTGTTCAGGACTCCTCGCAGCATCCTTGTGCAGGTACCATCTAGCTTATTATGGAGGTGCTTTGTCAGGGTCCAGGTGGTGCAGCCATACAGCAGTACTGATATAACCACAGCCTGGAAGGATTGTTGCTTTAGTTTGTCAATGAGATCAGATCTCCATATCACTGATAGTCTGTTTGTGGCCGCCCATGCCTTTCCTATACGTGTATTAACATCGCTTTCTGTGGATGAGATATTACTACCTAGGTAAGTGAACTGTTCTACTGGCTTAAGAGGCTTACCATCAAGTGTGGAGATGTCTCCTTTCTTTTTGAAGCACAAGAACTCTGTTTTCTCGGAGTTCACATCGAGCCCGATATATATATATATATATAATAATCGACATGGTTTTTTCAATATATCTCCGTTTTTAGCTAAAATAGTGTTAAACAATTACAAAATACCAGGCTTCACTTAATTATTTATTCAGTTATCATTCCCACTTTGTTCCCTTAATACCGACATGTATTATTTATTATATCTCCGTTTCAGTTAAATAGTGTTAAATAATTACTAAATACCAGGCTTCACTTAATTATTTATTTAGTTATCATTCCCACTTTGTCCCTATGTTTCTTTTAAAAATAATCAGTCCATTAATACCTTTTCTCGTCTTTTGCATGTCTTCGAGTGGCGTCACGCGTCATGACACCTTCGCGTGAGTAGATCGCGACTTGCCTTTCAAAATTAAACGCTGATCAATACAGTTACATAACTAAAAAGATTTTCATCTCCTGTCACATATAAAAACAATCCATCATTTCTTCACCCCAAGAGACATCCTGATGAAGGTTCAATGTAACCGAAATGTTTTAAAACATCGATTATTAAATTCATCCCAATTTCGGAATACTTTTTTTTCAAATTTCTTTATATTGTCGGATTTAATTTCCATATTTACTCCATATATATATATATATATATAATTATATATATTTATATATATATATATATATATATTATATTATATTATATATATATTATATATATATATATTGGTATTATCGAGGGTCTCTCTTCCCTTCTAAATGTGTGTCAGATAATATAATTAAATATCCATAAATACCATACTTATAACATTTATTTCCCTAATTAAATTTCCATCTTTATTTTGGGCGGGATTTTGTACGATTCAGGTGGTATAACAACGTTTATCGTTTGAGGCCAGCAAATTATTGTCAGTGAGTTCAATTCGCACTGAGTGCCACCGTATTTTTGTGTTATTAATCTACGTATCTATCGTTTTGCCTGTTAAATTTAGACTTGTTTATCTTTCCAACGTTTCTGTACTTATTCACCTTTTGCTGTCTGTTCGTATCTGTATATCTATTTATATATCTAACACAATAACTGTTTCAATCAGTCCATATTTATCTTTTTTATTATCTCCTTCAGTCTATTCATATATATATATATATATATATATATATATATATATATAACAAACCAATAATATATATAATATATATAATCTTATTATAATGGAGATTGTATGTTTTTCTGTCTGTAACAGAAACTATATTAATATACAAATCACAATTCCCTTTGTTATCTGCATCCTATTCTCCATGATTTTATTTTTATTTAAACCTCAATTATTAATAAAATTTTTTATATCAATATGCAAATTAGCCTTCCAATTCACACTGTAAATCGCTATTTTGTTGTATATATAAATACAATTGCATGTTCTGTGTATGTAGATATGGTCAACAGTCTTAATGATGTAAAACAAATTTATCAATAATTGAGGTTTAAATAAAAATAAAGTCAAGAAGAATTCGACGTAAATAACTAAGGGAATTGTGACATGAGTAGTGATATAGTTTCGGTTACAGACAGACAAACACACAATCTCTATTATAATAAGAAGATATATATATATTTGTTCATGTCTATCTATCTATCTGAATGTATCTTTCAGTCTGATTTTATTTATCTCCTTTTCCTTACGTTTGTGTCCCTACGTATTTTTTATATTTTTTTTTCCAATATCATCTCTATTCACTTTTTCTTTCTACTTTCTCCATCTTTCTTCCCCAGCCTCACCTTTCCTTCTCTCTCTCTCCTCTCTCTCCTCCTCTCTCTCTCTCTCTCTCTCTCTCTCTCTCTCTTCTCCCCCACCACTTCTCTTATCCAATTTTCACCTTGTCTTAAATTTAACCGCCATCTTTCGCATCTAATAATACACTTCCGGCTTAAGGAGCCGAAATCCGCTTGACCCTCTTCCTGTCGTCTCCTCTAGAAGAGAGAAAAAAAAAGAAAAAGAAGAAAAAAAAAGAAGAAAAAGAAAAAAAGAAAGAAGAAAAAGAAGAAAAGAAGAAAAAAAGAGAAAAAAAGAAAAAGAAAAAGAGAAGAAAAGAAAAAAGGAAAAAGAAAAAGAAAAAAAGAAAAGAAAAAGAAAAAAGAAAAGAAAGAAGAAAAAGAAAAAAAGAAAAAAAAAAAAGAAAAAAGAAAGAAAAAAGAAGAAAAAGAAAAAGAAAAAAAGAAAAAAAAAAGAAAAAAAAAAAGAAAAAAAAGAAAAAAGAAAAAAAAAAAGAAAAAAAAAAAAAAGAAAAAAAGAAAAAAGAAAAAGAAAAGAAGAAAGAAAGAAGAAGAAGAAGAGAAGAAGAAGAAGAAGAAGAGCGAAAATCTCAATTAACTTAATTCTCCAAGAGAAGGCGGCACGGATCTTCCCTGTCCGTCGAGAGGATAAAGACCTTTTTCTGGAATGTCAGCTACAGCGGACTTTGATTAGTCTTTGAGAGGTAAACGTGATTACCTTTATCCGGCAAATGTCAGTGGATGGAGGCTGGACAAGGATTGCTACTCACTCACTCATTCACTCAGCAGAAGAAGCTTTTAGAAAACTTCCGATCTTTTGTTTCAACAAATAATCGCCATTGCTACCAGGCTCAAATTAGCGTTAAGGTCGCAAATACAACACGAGGATTGAGGGTTGAGTACATGGAATGGTGACTTTTAACGTTTCAGAGATTCTGGTCGGATTTTATGAGATAAGCAATAGAGAGTATTGCAATCTATCTATCTATCTATCTATCTATCTATCTATCTCTTTCTCTCTCTCTCCAACTCTCTGTCTCTTTCTGTCTCTCTCTATCTCTCTCTCTCTCTCTCTCTCTCTCTTTCTATCTCTCTGTCTCTGTCTCTGTCTCTGTCTGTCTGTCTGTCTCTCTCTCTCTCTCTCTCTATATTATATATATATATATATATATATGTGTGTGTGTGTGTGTGTGTGTGTAGAATTAAACAAAAGACACATCTCCTTCTTCTCCTTCCAGCCTCCACATTAATTTAATTCTTAAAAACTGGCACACATCACCCCTGATGATGGCACTTCAAAGTGCCGAAAGTACTCGGGACATGAACTTTGGTGGACTAATCCACGAATTCCACCCAAATATTAAAAAGTTGGCCAGAAAACTCGAAAAGATCAAAAATAAAATTGTTAAACAGGAGATGTGTCTTTTGTTTAATTCTACATGTATAAATGAAAGAATGCTGCCCAAATACACACACACACACACACACACACACACACACATATATATATATATATATATATATATATTATATAATATATATATATATATATAAGTAAAGTCGTCGGGATGGCCTAAAGTCGGTGTCAGCCAGTCAGCGAGGGAGTCTATCCCCTTTTCAATAGCACTAGACCAAGGAGATTGTATTGGCGTCTGAGGTGGGGCACCACACCTACCATCAGCTGCTTACTTTACTGCAAAGATCCCTGTGCTACTCATACGCTGAGTTGGCGAGGACCGGTATCGAACTAGGAACCTTGTGGTCTCTAGCCGAACGCTCTACCGACTGAGCTAACCCGGCCCCATATATATATATATATATTGATATATCCGGGTTAAGGGATATATTATGAAGTTGGTATTTAGTATATTATCGAAGTAGTAGATGTTGCGTCGAATAGCAGTACGTCTTCCGAGCAGTCATGGGGTAGTCTGGCGAGTAGTCTGGCGAATATTTATACATAACACTGTCCAATCAGATTATAGTGAGGGGGCACCAAGGTATTTACATATTCATTACGTCAATAACCGAATATCTCCACAGAACCACTACTTTAAAGACTCAAATCCAAAATAACCATTTGTGGCATTAAATGACCCACAGAGGTTTATATGCCATTAAACAAAACTCAAACTGAAACTCATGTTAAGACATAGCAAAAATGGATTTTTTCAAATTTACCCAAAAGTTTCAAGCTTGGCACTTATCGGATTCTATAAGAGGATTTGTTGATTAGATTTTACAGCATGTCAACCCTTGTTGGGTTATTTTATACAAAAAATGTTTTCCTGATGGATTCAAACCTGTTAAACTCAGCTTAAGAGATTAATCTTGTGTTACATCATGTTCGTTTGGAAGGGTTGGTAAATATATTTATATATATATATATATATATATATATATGGCAGGTGGAAAAATTGCGTCGATCCCGTCGGCATTCCCCCTCAAGGGAGGCGCCTCGGGCGCTGGGCAATAAACCCAGCCCTGCCCCTTTAAATCGAGGGGGTAGGTATTGCCCTGGGATCGACGCTATTAGCCAAATCAATCTGTCCAGTGGCCGAAGCACACTAGGCTTAGGTTTAGGGACCTGTACCAACACAGTGTCGACTATTTATACATGACATAGTCCAATCAGATTATAGTGACGGGGGGTACCAAGGTATTTACATATTCATTACATCACATATATATATATATATGTATATATATATATATATATATATATATATATATATAATAAGATAAATATATAAAGGTTTTACATATCTATTTATTAGGTGACAAAGGAACATTCACAACCATATTGGTTTCATGCGATGCAATCATCAGGTGAAGATGTTGGGATTGTTCCTTTGTCACCTAATAAATAGATATGTAAAAGCTTTATATATTTATCTTATTATATTATAAACAGCTCTATTTTATATTGAGCATCTACAATAATACTGCCTTTGGTACACCATTCCAGCAAAAGCATGAAAATAGTTGAACATCTCACACTACAGTTATTTATATATATATATTATATATATATATATATATATATATATATATATAATACATATATATATATATTGTGATGTAATGAATATGTAATTCCTTGGTACCCCCCGTCAATATAATCTGATTGGACTAATGTCATGTATAAATATCGACACTGTGTTGGTACAGGTCCAAACCTAAGCTAGTGTGCTTCGCACTGGACAGATTGATTTGGCTAATAGCGTCGATCCCAGGGCAATACCTACCCCCTCGATTTAGGGGCAGGCTGGGTTTATTGCCCAGCGCCGAGGCGCCTCCCTTGAGGGAATCGACGGGATCGACGCAATTTTTCCACCTGCATATATATATATATATATTATATATATAAATATATTTACCAACCTTCAAACGAACATTGATGTACACAAGATTAATCTCTAAGCTGAGTTTAAGCAGGTTTGAATCATCAGGAACATTTTTGTATAAAATAACCCAACAAGGGTGTGACATGCGTAAAATCTAATCAACAAATCCTCTTATAGAATCCAAAGATAAGTGCCAAGCTTGAAACTTTTGGGGTAAATTTGAAAAAATCCGNCGGGAGAGAGATTTATCTCCTTCGACACCTCTCTTTGGTCTATTTCTCATCTGTCTGTCATATATATAAATATATATATATATATATATATAAATCGGGGTGGACTAAAGTCGGTATCACCAATCAGCGAGGGAGTCATCCTTTTCACTAGTGCTAGCCAAGGAGATTATTTAGGTCTGAGGTAAAGCGCCACACCTACCATCAGCTCCTACTTTTACCGCACAGATCCCTGTGCTACTATAGCTCGAGTTGGTGAGGGCCGGTATCGAAACTAGAAAACTTGTGTTTGCTAGCCGTTAACGCTCCTACCGACTGAGCTAACCCAGCCCATATATATATATATAATATATATATATATATATATATATATATATATATATATATATATATATTATATACTATATTAATATATTATATATATATATATATATATATTATAATATATATATATATATATTATATATATATATATATATTATATAATAATATATATATATATATATATTATATATATATTAATCATCATCATCACATCATGTCGCGCTCGCAGCACGGATATCCATGAACAATCTTTCGGCCAACCTTCTATTCACTCATGCCCTTAGGAGGTCCTCTGTGCAGTATCCAGACTCGCATATCGGTCAATGTAGGTCTTTAATGGGCGTCCTCGTTAGCATTCCATGTGTTGGCTTCCACAGGAGAACGTCGTTATGAGCTCATCCCGTTCCTCCCAGCAGTGTCCTGCATGTTAGTCCATCTCACCGGATGGTTTGTGAGATGGGGGGGGGGAGGTGACCATATAAGTTGCTTCTTTGTGGGTGCGGCTTCCATGACTTGTTAGGACTCCTCGCAGCATCCTTGTGCAGGTACCATCTAGCTTATTATGGGAGGTGCTTTGTCAGGGTCCAGTGGTGCAGCATACAGCAGTACTGATATAACCACAGCCTGGAAGGATGTTGCTTAGTTCGTCCAATGAGATCCAGATCTCATAATCACTGATAGCTGTTTGTGGCCGCCATGCCTTTCCTATAGTGTATAACATCGCTTTCTGTGATGAATATTACTACCTAGGTAAGTGAACTGTCTAAACTGCTTAAGAGCTTACCATCAAAGTTGAGATGTCTCTTCTTTTTGAAGACAGACTCTGTTTTCTCGGGAGTCACATCGAGGCCGATATATATATAATATATATAATAATCGACTGGTTTTTTTCAATATATCTCCGTTTTTAGCTAAAAATAGTGTTTAAACAATTACAAAATACCAGGCTTTCCACTAATTCAATTTATTCACGTTATCATTCCCCTTTGTTCTTAATAACCGACATGTCTTAATTTATTAATCTCCGTTTCTAAGATTAAATAGTGTTAAATAATTACTAAATACCAGGCTTCACTTAATTATTTATTTTAGTTATCATTCCCACTTTGTTTCCCTATGTTCTCATTAAAACAATAATCAGTCCATTAATACCTTTTCTCCGTTTTGCATGTCTTCCGAGTGCGTCACGCGTCATGACACCTTCGCGTGAGTAGATCGCGACTTGCCTTTGCAAAATTAAAACGCCTGATCAAATACAGTTACATAACTAAAAATTTCATCCCTGTACATATAAAAATCCATCAATTTTCTTCACCCAAGAGACATCCTGATGAAGGTTCAA
>CM042159.1:94978616-94988616 GCA_023376005.1 Doryteuthis pealeii | reverse complement strand
CGCAATTGCCTGTAAGTAATCAATATCTTGATTAATTCATTGGAATTAACCCTGAAGATCCTTATGCTGAAACTCGAGTAGGTTATTTCAATATACACTGTAATACTAAATCCGATCTACTAAAGCATTTAGCACTTTATATATGTATAACACTATTACTGACTTATCCGGTTAATATTTGTATCGACTGACAATATTGCGGATGAACTCAATATTTTATTTCCCGGTAAGTCATTTGATTTATCAATATCATATCTATCTATCTATCTATATATATATATATAATAGCCTAGATACCAAGTTTGCAGCCACATACATACGGAAACCGAAATAAAAATACCCTACACAAACATAACAATCCATCCGCCACACCTAACATGCGATAGCGCTAACATATATATACTATTATACTGCACACAATGTAGAAATAGTGGATATGTGGGAGAAACATCAACACCCTTTAGACAAAGACTAAATAACCACAAATCACTATAAATCTCAAATCCCCGGATAGTACAATAGCACTTCATTTTAACACCTTATCACACAACCTTACACACCTCAAATGCATCTTATTAGAACACGCATTTCCAACAACGCAATCTAGAAAACAATCAGAAACTAAAGGATTTTAAAATTACAAATGCACGTGAAGGGATTAAACGCAGATATCGGAATTCTCCGTTATTACAATATTTCACAAACGCTGCCACTGTCGATAACAATAGAGACAAAGAAACCGTTGAACAGTAACATTTGACAAAGGTATCTAACGAACCTGAAAATCTATGAAAAAAATAATTAAAAAGTAAGTGAATCCAATACTCCATAATATCGAGTTCATTCATTTATTTATTTTTATGCTTCACAATAACGCCTAATTTTTAAAAAACATTAAATATATATATATATATATATATATATATATATATTATATTTATTTATTTATACAGAGGTTTAGAAACGTTTACTTTAGGTTTCTGACTAATGCCATCATCAGAATGTTTACCTCTCGTATTGGTAAACAAACAATTTATAATTTCGGTTCGGAAAGGAACGCTGTTAATTTTAAAATAAGGTCACCAAGTTCTCTCCCCTTGATGTTCAAAAAAAAAACCCAGATTTTTTTCTCTCCATGCGGAAATCAACATAAAAACTTATTTTTAATAAATACAGGTTTACATTGGTAATTGAGCACTTTAATTTCTTTTATTTCAACTCTGAAATAGTACAAATATATATATATTATATATATATATAATAAAGAGAGAGAGAGAGAGAGAGAGAGAGAGAGAGAGAGAGAGAGAGAGAGAGAGATCTAACTATATACTGTTACTCCAGTTTCATACGTATTATGCGATCCTCAGACGGATAGATAGTAAAAAAGTGGTTGATCAAGCGTTTGTCAATAGTGGGTTTTCCAAATGTTATATATAGAACTTCAAGGATTTTTATTGTTTTATATATAGATATATAATACCAGTCATGGATTTATTAAACTTGTTTAAAAAAACAATGAGGACTGTCTAATGTTGCATGTTCAAATTTTCAGTGTATTTATTCTTATGTTATTACGATTTAGGTAAGTGGACGTAAGCAGTGACGTAGTTTTTTGTTGCAGACAAAAACCGGAAGTGAATCTCCATTATTAATAGATATCGTCCCTCAGCCCTGGGGTGGTAATATGGGCAATAAATATATTTTACGAGAGACCAACCTCTCAGCACGAGCAGGATGCGACACAAGGTCAATTTCTTAAGCGGAGTTTAATAGGTTTGAATTCAGAGTTTTCCTTCTCCTAGACTGGTTACCTAGCCATGGTTAAAGAGTCCAGTCTGCCCTGCTATTTACCCATAGCTGGAGGGAGAATTGGATTCATACCTTTCCCAAGGGTATTAGCGCCATGTGAAATGCAAACAGCTTCGGCCAGGAATTGAACTCGCGTTCACGCATCCACTTCCTACGACTCTAATGTCAAAATGAAGTATTTTTGTATTATCTACTAAAATAGTTCTATTTTGTAAATGTTGGCATAAGTAGCTAGACTCTGATAATTAAATTTGTATCGAGAAAGTGTCTCAAAGAAGAAAATAAAAGACCATCTTGCACAGAATTTCTAAAGTTCAACCCGTTGTTTTAGTACCTATTAGTGTTGTATTGGAAGTAATTTTACTACATAAATGCATTGGAAGTAAGTTTACTACATAAATGCATTGGAAGTTATTTTATTACATAGATGCATTGAAGTAATTTTACTACATAAATGCATTGGAAGTAATTTACTACATAAATGCATTGGAAGTAATTTTACTACATAATGCATTGGAAGTATTTTACTACATAAATGCATTGGAAGTTATTTTACTACATAGATGCATTGGAAGTAATTTTACTACATAAATGCATTGGAAGTAATTTTACTACATAAATGCATTGGAAGTTATTTTACTACATAGATGCATTGGAAGTAATTTTACTACATAAATGCATTGGAAGATTTTACTACATAAATGCATTGGAAGTAATTTTACTACATAAATGCATTGGAAGTAATTTTACTACATAAATGCATTGGAAGTGATTTTACTACATAAATGCATTGGAAGTAATTTTACTACATATATGCATTGGAAGTAATTTTACTACATATATGCATTGGAAGTTATTTTACTACATAAATGCATTGGAAGTAATTTTACTACATAAATGCATTGGAAGTAATTTTACTACATAAATGCATTGGAAGTAATTTTACTACATAGATGCATTAGTAATTTTACTACATAAATGCATTGGAAGTAATTTTACACTACAAATGCATTGGAAGTAATTTACTACATAAATGCATTGGAAGTAATTTTACTACATAAATGCATTGGAAGTAATTTTACTACATAAATGCATTGGAAGTGATTTTACTACATAAATGCATTGGAAGTAATTTTACTACATAAATGCATTGGAAGTAATTTTACTAGATAAATGCATTGGAAGTAATTTTACTATAATGCATTGGAAGTATTTTACTACATAAATGCATTGGAAGTAATTTTACTAGATAAATGCATTGGAAGTAATTTACTACATAAATGCATTTATAAATGCATTGGAAGTAATTTTACTAAATGCATTGGAAGTAATTTACTACATAAATGCATTGGAAGTAATTTTACTACATAAATGCATTGGAAGTAATTTTTACTAATAGATGCATTGGAAGTAATTTTACTACATAAATGCATTGGAAGTGATTTTACTACATAAATGCATTGGAAGTGATTTTACTACAGTGATTTTACTACATAAATGCATTGGAAGTGATTTTACTACATAAATGCATTGGAAGTAATTTTACTACATAAATGCATTGGAAGTAATTTTACTACATAAATGCATTGGAAGTAATTTTACTACATAAATGCATTGGAAGTAATTTTACTACATAAATGCATTGGAAGTAATTTTACTACATAAATGCATTGGAAGTAATTTTACTACATAATGCATTGGAAGTAATTTACTACATAAATGCATTGGAAGTAATTTTACTACATAAATGCATTGGAAGTTATTTTTACTACTACTCATAAATGCATTGGAAGTAATTTTACTACATAAATGCATTGGAAGTAATTTTACTACATAAATGCATTGGAAGTAATTTTACTACATAAATGCATTGGAAGTAATTTTATTACATAAATGCATTGGAAGTAATTTTATTACATAAATGCATTGGAAGTAATTTTACTACATTGAATGCATTGGAAGTAATTTTACTACATAAATGCATTGGAAGTAATTTTACTACATAAATGCATTGGAAGTAATTTTACTACATAAATGCATTGGAAGTTATTTTACTAAATAAATGCATTGGAAGTAATTTTACTACATAAATGCATTGGAAGTAATTTTACTACATAATGCATTGGAAGTAATTTTACTACATAAATGCATTGGAAGTAATTTTACTACATAAATGCATTGGAAGTAATTTTACTACATAAATGCATTGGGGATGCATTGGAAGTAATTTTACTACATTGGAAGTGCTACTACATAAATGCATTGGAAGTTTTTACTACATAAATGCATTGGAAGTATTTTACTACATAAATGCATTGGAAGTAATTTTACTACAAAATGCATTGGAAGTATTTTACTACATAAATGCATTGGAAGTGATTTTACTACATAAATGCATTGGAAGTAATTGATAATTTTGTTGTGGTATAGCCAATGTAAGTCATTATTCTTATTATAAGTATTGTAGAGGAGTTAACACCCCTACAGGATGGACTGGCTCATAGACTATAATAGTCGATGTAGCAGTGATAGAAACGGAAAATTATATTCGGACAAAATCACTGCGTTTGACTACACACATTTGACCCTCCTCATTCTTGTAAGTTTGTCTTTTGTGAATTGTTCTACTTCTTATTTTTATATAATAAGTATCTGTTAGCACAAGATACAAGTACTGAATAGAATATATCTCAAGCACAATATTTTTCTGTGTATTTTTTACCACCAGTTAGATATGCATTCTCCCAATGGACATTTAAATTGATAAATAATAATGTTATTCTTTTTTTTCATTTTCTTTATGGAAGGGAAATAATTTTTATCAACTAAATTTAAAGTTTTAATTACCCACCATTAATATAATTAACTTTGAAACTAGTGGTAATATTTTAAAATGTTCCGAATAGTTTGGTTTTGGTTTTGTTTTGTTTTACGGCATATCAACCTCAGTGGGTCATTTAATACCAATAAAGTTTTGAAATAAATCCATTCTTAATGGATAATACAGTTTTTTTATAAATACATTTTTCTATTTAACCCATAGATGGGACCCTAACAGATACTACCACTCCGGGTCAGAGTGGACCAGGGAGCAATGGTGATGAATGGGGTGCTCCACATTCCCCAAACCTCCAAAACTGGAACCTCATCATCAGATAGAGTTTAACGTCATTCCCATGACATGAAAACCCTCAGTCACCGCCTTCTAGCACCCATATGATAAAAAGGGGTTGGGGCTTGCCATAAGGGCAATAGGGTTGGGAAAATCATATAGGTGCTACGGCTTGACGTGACCAGCCGATTGATCGGAGGGGGCCTCTCCGACCGCCCGTCTAGCCCAAGATAGGGCCAAAGTGGAGTATTGCAAGTCATTAACTGCTCATCCACTTGGGTTCTATCCTCAAGCATCACGGGTCGCCACCCACGGCCAACAGGTGGCCCCATTGGGGGAGACTTACCCCTCTGCAGAGGTGCAGTCGGTGCATTCTAACGCCCCAGCCGACAGGGTGAGTTCAGAATAGATGAATAGAACAATTTCTATTCCAAAATACTTAAAGTAGATAGACAGAACTTTTTTTATTCTAAATACATTTACCTAGCTTAATAGAAATAATAAAAAAAACCCCAATAAACTGCCACTGTTGCTTAGCGTCACCTTGGTGATAAAAAACAAAACAATTACTTTAACAGTTACATTAACATTACTTAACATTACTTTAAAAGTTTTAATAATGAAATACACACATACTCTACCTTGATAATGGTTCGTATATGAACCAAAAAGTATTTGGTCAGCCAAAAATGTTTTTTCGGAGAAATAATAAATGCATTTCAAGATTATAAGATCAAAGGAATCATTAGAAAGTTTGAAAATAAAAAAAAAAGAATTAAACACTTGAAAATAATAAGGATTCTGTCTTATTTAATGAAATTCGTTTGAATGAAACGATAATGCTCAAATGCATCCATATATATATATATATATATATATATATGGGTGGGGAGCATATATAGAGTCATCCACAGACACGTGTTTCGACTTATAAAGTCTCTTCGGTGTGGCTAGACATTTGTAAGCTACCTACAACCGGAATTGAAATCCGATCGAAACCTTAACCATTAGGCTGTCATCGCTTACAGAATGCGAAGGGGATTTTAACTGTTCTAATACACACATCGCTTTGTATGTAAAGGCTGTCATAAAATGCCTCATTCCTTATATAGGAGAGCGTCACGTATTTATATATATATATATATATATATATATATATATATATACACCAGTCATCCACAGATACGTGTTTCGAAGTTTACTTCTCATCGGTGCGGCTCGACTTTTTAATAGCTACCTCTAGCCGGGTGCGAAACCCGACAAAACCTTCGCCTGTCAAGCTCCTCACCCTCACGGCTATCGGGGACTGTCAGCCAGAGGCGAACAATTAATTGATACAAACAAGCTTACAGGGTGTATGTTTTTACAATCACCAGAGAACTCAAGTCTGTAAACAACAGTCGAGTATTTGCTTTTACGCTAAACGGTGAAAGGTCAACTAATGTCTCCCCGGCAGTGCTCGACCATGAGAGTTGGGAGCATATATATATATATATATATACCAGTCATTTACATAATCAGACCACATTGGTGAGGGAGGGTGTGGAATATTCCATTACAACATACATAAAAATGAATTTTTATTACTCTATATATAAATATGTAGGAAGCGCGTGGTGTAATGGTTAAAGTCATGGGAAATGGACTCGTCGCCCTGAGTTCAAATCCTGGATGTGGTAATTGCATTTTCACTTTGCGCTAATACCCTTGGGAAAGGTATGAATCCTACTCTCCTTCCTGCTATGGGTAAATAGTAGGGCAGACTGGGCTCTTTAACCTTGGCTAGGTAACCAGTCTAGGAGAAGGAAAACTCTGAATTTAAACCTGTTAAACTAAGAAATTGACCTTGTGTCGCATCCTGCTCGGAGGGGTTTGGTAGATATATATATATATATATATATAATATATATATATATATATATAAAAATATGGATAAGAGATTTATTTTGAACATTTAAAATCCCGGGCAACGACGGGTAGCTCTGCTAGTACTCTGATATAATCAGTAAGTAATTCTGCTGTCCAAATTCTCAAACAGGTGCAGAAAACATAGCAGTGATTTGAAATTAACTCTATAGTTTACGGCGGCAGTAGAAACCTTTCGAGTTCAATCATTGGTTCCCATAAGACAATTATCGAACAGCTGATCCGTCGATGTAACTCTACACAACTTCACTAATCAGCTCCACACACTTTTAATTATCTATTAAGTACACTTTCTGTAATGCCAGATTGTCTCAGCTAGATAGAGTCAATATATTCCTTCACCCAGTCAACATCTCCTACAGAGAGCTAAGACCCGACTCCCATAAAAGATTAGGGAACGGTCTCCAGGGGCCTGGAAAAAAACAGGGGGAACTGGAAATCAGAAGAATTTTTGACCACTTTATTTATAAATCACATTTATATTTAGATATATATATTTATATTTATATTAAATATATATATATATATATACATATATATATATATATTAATAAGAATAAGGATATTATATAAAATAATATACAATAAGTTTTACAATAAGTTTTATATTTATATTATATATAATAATATATAAGTTTTATATTATATATAACTAGCAAAAAATGCACCCTCCGGGTGCAAGTATTTAAGTTTTAATGTAATAAAATATCATATTAAATTAGAAAGGCTAATGAAACTAAATAAGAATGCAGATAAAAATATTTGAAACAGAGGGGGGTATAATCGAAATATAGAACAGCTGAAACTTACTCTTCCATCACTCTCGTCTTTCATTGTTATTTTTTCTAATTTAAGTATTTAGTTAAAAGAGGAAGTAAAGAATAAAATGACACTTATTTTTTCTTGTTAATGGATTTCATTTAAGATTTATTGAAGAGATTTTTGCTTATATTCATTAAAATAAAACCAAACAGTTAGAAATCAATAATACTAAGCACATATTTATTAAATTCGATTTTTTTATATCAATATGCAAATTAGCCTTTCCCTTCACACTGTAAACCGCTATTTTGTTGTATATATAAATATAATTGTATGTTGTTGGTATGTAGATATGGTTAACAGTATTAATAATGTAAAACAATTTTATTAATAATAGAGGTTAAAATTAAAATAAAATCATTGAGAATGTGATGTCAATAACTAAGGGAATTGTAACTTGAGTAGTGATATAGTTTCGGTTACAGACAAAAAAGCACACAATCTCCATTATAATAAGATAATATATAATAAGTTTTATGAAAACTTTATAATATTGTATATAATAATAATATTATATATATTCATATATATTACGATATTCTACACACCGAGTTGTCATTATTATCTTCTATAATTATCGAATTTTATGCGATATGTGAATTGTAATTGCCTTCCAGCAAAAATATAAATATTAATATATTCTTTATTCAACAATGCTTCTAAAATAAACAAACATCAAAAAATCTTATTTTTCCTTCGCCGAAGAGCATAAAGCCCGGATTTGTTATTGTTCACTCAACGTCCCCTTACCTCATATGGTAGAGACGTCTCAGTATCATTGACAGGTTAATTTCGCAGGAATTTCTCCGTGCTGTATCGTGGCCGAAGTAGTATAGTTTCTGACTATCCTGCTGAAGTCCCTGTTTCGATTTCTGTCGGAGGGAAATCGTTAGTATACATCGCTGATGACACTTAATAAAGTTGAAACAGTCTGTACGATGTTCTACACACCGAGTAATTCTTTGCGAAATTCACTTGTCATTACTATCTTCTATAATTATCGAATTGTAATTGCCTTCAAGCAAAAATATAAATATATATATATATATATATATATATATATATATATATATATATATATATATATATTAGCAAAATAAAAAGACACCCTCCGGCCGATGTAAAAATAATTTTTTGAAAGATATTGCCTGAGGGGATGGGAGCTGAAAATTCAATGTCATAGAGTGTGTACCATAAGAATGTAAAATTTATTAAAGGAGTAAAAGGAAAGAAAGAAAGACAATTTGAAATGGAAACAGTTCCGATAACTTTAAATATCATATTAGAATAAAACAATCTATATATAAATATATAATGCCGGGCATCTATTTATTGAAACAATGAGGATTGTCTAACGTTGCATGCTCACATTTTGAGTACATTTATTCTATATTATGACGTTGGATTATGTGTTGGGTAATGTGATGTAAGCAGTGACATAATTGTTGTTACAGATAGAAACCGGAAGCCAATCTCCATTATTAATAGATATATATATATATTAATAATAATAATATCATAAATTTTATAAAAACTTTATAATATTATATATCTTATTATAATGGAGATTGTGGGTTTTTCTGTCTGTAACAGAAACTATATCACTATTCAAGTCACAATTCCCTTTGTTATTTACATCACAATTTCCATGATTTGATTTTTATTTAAACCTCAGTTATTAATAAAATTGTTTTACATTATTAATACTGTTGACTATGTCTACATATTAATAACATGCAATTGTATTTATATATACAACAAAATAGCGGTTTACAGTGTGAATGGAAAGGCTAATGTGCATATTGATCTTTAAAATTTGATTTTAATAAATATATGCTTAGTATTATTGATTTCTAATTGTTTGGTTTTATCTTAATGAATATAAGCAAAAATCTCGGGGATAAATCTTAAAAGAAATCCCTGAACAAGAAGAAATAATTGTAATTTCATTCTTTACTTCCTATTTTAACTAAATAGTTAAATTAGGAAAAGTTACCAATGAAAGACGGGAGAAACGGAAATTGATGGAAGAGTTAGTTTCAAAGTTGTTCTATTTTTCCAAATCTTTTTATCTGCATTCTTATTCAGTTTCATTAGCCTTTCTAATTTAATATGATATTTTATTATATTAAAACTTAAATACTTGCACCCGGAGGGTGCATATATTTGCTAGTAATAATAATATTATATATTATATATATATATATATATATATATATATATATATATTATTAAGTTTAAATATATAAACATATATTTATATTTATATTTATAGTTCACATTATAGAATTTTTGATCACTTTAGACCACAGCACTGTTTTGATGTGGTTT
>CM042159.1:94926116-94973616 GCA_023376005.1 Doryteuthis pealeii | reverse complement strand
CCCTTCTACCCATGATGATGCTTGGTACTATTTCTATATATATATATATATATATATATATATATATATATATATATATATATATATATATATTCAAGAGAATATCTAAAAATTTTAATGATAATGATAAAGATATCTTATTATAATGGAGATTGTGGATTTGTCTGTCTGTAACCGAAACTATATTACTACTCAAGTCACAATTCCCTTAGTTATTTACATCACATTCTCCCTGACTTTATTTTATCTAAACCTCAATTATTAATAAAATTGTTTTACATCATTAAGACTGTTGACCATATCTACATACTAATAACATGCAATTGTATTTATATATACAACAAAATAGAGGTTTACAGTGTGAATGGAAAGGCTAATTTGCATATTGATCCTAAAAATGTGATTTTAATAAATATATGTTTAGTATTATTGATTTCTAATTGTTTCGTTTTATCTTATTGAATATGAGCAAAAATCTCGATGAAAATCATAAAAGAAATCCATTAACAAGAAAAAATAACTGTTATTTTACTCTTTACTTCCTATTTTAACTAAATAGTTAAATTAAGAAAATTTACCAATGAAAGACGGGAGTAATGGAAAATGATGGAAGAGTTAGTTTCAAAGTTGTTCTATTTTTCAATCATATCCTCTCTGTTCCAATTTTTTTCTGCATTCTTATTCAGTTAAATGTGATATTTTATTTTATTAAAACTTAAATACTTGCACCCGGAGGGTGCATATATTTGCTAGTACATATTAATAATGGATCTGTGAGATTAACTTTCTAAGTATTACACCACGTTTTTTGCCACCTCTACCAAGGTGATGCTGTGTAGCCACTTCTAATATATATATATATATGTGTGTGTGTGTGTGTGTGTGTGTGTTTGTTGTGTGTGTGTGTTTGTGTTTTGGAAGTGTTCTCCTATAATGACTACGTTGTCATTTCCTTCAACCTAATAGAATACAGATGTTGCTTTTTAATTTCAAATGTAACACATGTTTTCGCCAGACCTGTTTCCTCCTGGCCAACACCTTCAACTAATGATATTCACTTTTTTTTAATACTCCCATCATCTTATTAATCTCACAGTCAATTATAACCATCTTCTTCTTCTTTAATTTTCTTCTTCTTCTTCTCAATTTTCAATTCTTCTTCTTATTATTATTATTATTATTATTATTATTATTATTATTATTATTATTATTATTATTATTAAACTCTCCCCTTCTTCTTCTTCTTCTTCTTCTTCTTCTTCTTCTTCTTCTTCCTTAAACTCTCCCCTTCTTCTTCTTCTTCTTTAAATTCTCACTTTCTTCTTCTTCTTCTTCTTCTTCTTCTTCTTCTTCTTCGTCTTCTTCTTCTTCTTCTTCTCCTCCTCCTCCTTCTTCTTAATATTCTTCTTCTTCTTCGTCTTCTTCTCCTCCTCCTCCTTCTTCTTAATATTCTTCTTCTTCTTCTTCTTCTTCTAATTATTATTATTATTATTATTATTAAACTCTCCTCTTCTTCTTCTTTGTCTAATTATTATTATTATTATTATTATTATTATTATTATTATTATTATTATTATTATTATTATTATTCAACTATCCCTTCTTCTTCTTCTTCTTCTTCTTCTAGAATACACTCTATAAAAAAACAAAACCCCACAGAATTAAATCTCCCCCATGTAACAGCCGTATCTCATTTAAAATAATTCATTCGTGCCTTTGGCTTCCCGCTTTCCGCTATCGATGCCGTAAGAGCTGTTTATTTTTCACCGACTAAAGTGGTTGATATTGGGGACCATTTGAAAGGAAGGCAATATCCCCCCTCCCACCTTTTAGTTAATTGGAGCAACATAATCTACACTATCTACCAATTTGGTTTTACGGAGGATTTGGCTAAGTATAGAAAATGTCTCCAGCTAACATAACATCATACCAAACAAATTACATTCGCTTATACGTCCGTTGTTAATACTAGCCCTGACAGAAATCATTGAATTAGTATGCTTAAAATCGGTCCATGAGAAGGTGATTCCATCCCCCAAAGATTTATTAACTATATAATGTTACTGGGTTAGCTCAGTCGGTAGAGCGTTCGGCTAGAAACCACAAGGTTCCTAGTTCGATACCCGCCCTCGCCAACACAGCGTATGAGTAGCACAGGGATCTGTGCGGTAAAGTAAGGAGCTGATGGTAGGTGTGGCGCTCCACCTCAGACGCTAAAATAATCTCCTTGGTCTAGCGCTAATGAAAAGGGGATAGACTCCCTCGCTGCATGGCTGTTACCGACATTAGGCGGTCCCGACGACTTTACTTTATATCAATTACTAATTTAATACACAGACTATCGTTTAAACAGTAGCATTGTATCCAACAAAGCCTTCACCAGATGATGTCTCTGGGTTCAGACATGGTTTCGGCGCCGAAGCATCATTACCACTAACCCATAGCGCCCAAAGTTAAATAGATCAAAAAGTAAGTTTAAAGATGTGTTTAAAAAATGAATTAAAAAACAAAAGTGAATTCCGCATAAATGACCCAACAAGTGTTGATATGCCGTTAAAAACCCAACCAACCAACCGTTTTGATTTAATCTCTATTAAAAATATGAATTTAAAAAATTCTTCCTTAAATATCCACATCTGAGTTTCTTTTCGAGATTCTGCGAGACAGTTTCAAGTGTTCCGACTACGATTGGTGTCACTGTCATTCCACAACTTTTTCTTTTCTCCGGTAATGACAGGTATTTTCTCAGCTTCTTGCCTTTCTTCACTTTTATTCTACAACCATTAAAAATATCAAATTTTACAAAAAATTACACTTTGAAAAAGTAGAAAAAAAACAAAAATCAAAACAAAACAAAAATAGACAAAAAAACAGGGTCATTTTTTTAAATCATAGAGTATGTATTTACCAACCCCTCCGCATGAGCAGGATGTGACACAAGGTCAATATATTTAGTGGAGTTTAACAAGTTATAATTCAGCGTTTACCTTCTAGACTGGTTACCTACCCAAAGTTAAAGACCTCAATTTGTCCTACTCTTTACCCATAGCTGGAGGGAGAGTAGTTGAATGCATACCTTTCCCAAGAGTCTATGAAATGTAAATAGCCTTGTCCAGGAAATTGACTCGTCAAAAAGTTCAAATCCAGGACAAGGCTGTTTACATTTCACATACCCTTGGGAAAGGATTTGAACTCGGGTTGACGAGTCCAATTCGGTTCTAACGATTACACCAGGCACCTCCAACCATAAAGTATATTCACAATTTTACAAGATGACAGCTATATGGGTCATATAACGAACATTAATTTAGGCAATGCCCGTTATCATCGATATTAATTATTTTTTTATTTTTTTCTATCGTCTTCAATCGATTACTGCCACCCTGCAAGACACCCGTATATATAAACGGGTACCCAGGTTTCAATTCATTTACCTACACCCGGCCGAAACCTATCAAGCCCTTATTCAGCAACCCTAAAAAAAATATTAAAAAAAACAAAAACAACAACAACAAAAAAACACGACTGCGGGGTTTTTTTTTTTGGTTTTTTTTTCATTTATTTATTTATTTTATTTTATTTTTTTTTCATTAAGCAGGCTTGCACCTCGACTTGCTGGTCAGAATAAGGGGTGATGGCGCGGCAGCGGTAGCGGAGGTGGTGGGGGAGTGGTTGGTGGTAGGCGAGGTGTCGGTTCGGTGTGGGGGTTGCGACCGGCGTCTTTGGTGACGGCGTCGTCGGTTTCCCCTTTGAAGTCGCACCTACCACGTGGACGCTAATTGGCTTCCAGGTTGTAAACGGTGCTCCACCCCACCCATCTCCTTCTCCCTCCCAACGCCCACCTCCTCCTCCTCCCCTCCTTCTCCTTCTCCTTCTCCATCATCACCACCTACTCCACCACACCACACCCGGCGATTATTTACCTGCCATAGCGCGACTCACTAGTTAATTAATTGAAAAGCCTGTTTCTTCGTGGGTCAGCGGAAAGGAAAGTGTGGGGTGCGGGGAAGAAGGTAAAGCGACGAGGGTGGGGTGGGGGTGGTGGTAGACGAACATAGATGCCCTCGGTATATACGTGTACAAAACGTATGTGGGTGCTTGATGCGTATGTACGTGTGGCTGTCGATGGGAGTACACCTGATTGCATGTGAGTCTGCTGTATCTTGAAAGAGTTAATATATTTGGAAATAGATACTTTATTATATATATATATATATATATATATATATATATATATATATATATATAATAGACACACACACACAATATATATATAATAGACATATATACATATATATATATATTATATATAAATATATATCATAGACATATATATATAAATACACATATTATAGAAATATACATATATATATATATATATATATATTATATATGCACACACACACACACCATATATATATATATGCACACACACACACACACACACACACATATATATATATAATATATATATTATCGTTATAATCATTCTAGTTTATTATTTTCTTCTAATTTGTTTATTCCTTTTTGTTTATTTATTTATTTCTATTCATTTTTTTTTTTTAGATAAATAAATAAATAATGAAAATATGGTAGATAAATAAAAAGGATTAAAAGAGAAAAAATAAATAAATAAAATTTATTCAAAAATAATAGATAAATAAAAAGGGTACATGATAAACCCCCAAAATTAATTAAATAGATAATAAATAAATAAGTAAATGAATAAATCATATTATAATGGAGATTGTGTACTTTTCTGTCTGTAACTGAAACTATATTACTACTCATATCACTATTCCCTTAGTTATCGACATCACATTTTCCATGATTGTATTTTTATTCAAACCTCAATTTTTATTAATAAAATTGTTTTACATTATTAATACTGTTAACCATCTCTACATACTGACAACATGCAATTATATTTATATATACAACAAAATAGTGTTTACAGTGTGAACGGGAAGGCTAATTTGCATATTGATATTAAAAATGTGATTTTATTAAATATGTGCTTAGTATTGATTTCAAATTGTTTGGTTTTATTTTAATGAATATAATCAAAAATCTCTTCAATGAATCTTAAATTAATAAGAACTGTCATTTTATTATTTACTTCCTCTTTTAACTAAATACTTAAATTAGAAAAAATAACAATGAAAGACGAGAGTGATGGAAGAGTAAGTTTCAGTTGTTCTATTTTTTATTATACTCCCTCTGTTTCAAATCTTTTTATCGGTATTCTTATTTAGTTTCATTAGCCTTTCTAATTTAATATAATATTTTATTACATTAAACTTAAATACTTGCACCCGGAGGGTGCATATATTTGCTAGTAATAATAATAAATTCTCTGGGACTTCGAGATAAAGACGGATCACCCTATCCCAGCGAGGAGACAAGACCTAGTGTTGATTTAAAAAAAATCGAACGTGTCAACTGGTGGACTTTGCGGTCCCAGCAGATAACAGTGTGAAGTTGAAGGAAAATGAAAAGATGGATAAATACCTGGACCTTGCCAGAGAATTGAAAAAGCTGTGGAATATAAGAGTGAAAGTGATACCAATTGTAGTTGGTGCACTTGGAACCGAACCAATAAACTTGGAAAAAAGACTGGAAAATCTGGAAATCAGGGGAAGAATTGAGACCATCCAGACTACTTCACTGCTACAATCTGCCAGAATACTCAGAAGAGTCCTGGAAACCTGAGGAGACTTGTTGTCACTCAGACTCCAGTGAAATATCATCAGCTGATGCTGATGTGAACAACTCAAAAGGAATAATAATAATAATAATAATAATAATAATAATAATAATAATAATAATAATGAATTGCAACACAAGACAATGCCATTTAGGAAAAATTATATAAAAGCAAAAATAGATAAGACGCAACCGAATAGCAAGTGTATAATGTGTGGGGAAAAGGACGAAACTGTCAATTACATAATAAGCGAATGCAGTAAACTTGCACAAAGAGAGTATAAGACTAGACATGACTGGGTGGGAAAGGTGATTCACTAGGAACTGTGCAAGAAATTCAATTTTTACCATTCATCTAAATGGTATATACGAAAGCCTGAATCTGTCCTCGGGAATGAGAAGCACAAAATTCACTGGGACTTTGAGGGACAGACGGATCACCTAACCCCGGCCAGGAGACCAGAACTAGTTTTGATTGACAAGAAGAGGGAGACATGTCATCTCGTGGATTTTGCCGATCACAGAGTCAAAATGAAAGAGAGCGAAAAGATCGACAAATACTTAAACCTTGCCACAGAACTGAGAAACATGTGGAACATGAGGGTGAAGGTCTTACCAATTGTAATTGGGGCACTTGGAACAATCCCCAAGGAGTTGGGAAAGAGTATGAAGGAATTGGAAATCAGAGGAAGAATCGAGACCATACAGACTACAGCATTGTTGAGATCGGCTGGAATACTCAGAAGAGTCCTGGAGACCTGAGGAGACGTGTTGACACTCAGCCTCCAGTGAACCACCGGCTACGACAGGTGTGAAAAACTCGAATGGAGTGAAATAATAGGAAGAATCGAGAACATCCAAACTACAGTACTGTTAAGATCGGCTAGAATACTCAGAAGAGTCCTGGAGACCTGTCACTCAGCCTCCAGTGAACCACCGGTTACGGCAGGTGTGAAAAACCATAATAATAATAATAATAATAATAATGATAACTACATCTAAGGGAAAATTGATAGACCCAACAAAATAATAAATGTAGACTTTGCGGGAATAGAGATGAGACTGTAAACCATATACTCTGCGAATGTAGCAAACTAGCACAACGGGAATACAAAACTAGACACGACTGGGTTGGGGAGGTGATCCACTGGGAATTATGCAAAAAATTAAATTTTGACCACACAACAAAATGGTATATGCATAAACCAGAATCTGTTCTTGAGAACGAAACGCATAAAATTCTCTGGGACTTTGAAATAAAAACGGATTACCTTATCCCAGCAAGAAGACTAGACCTAGTGTTGATAAACAAAAAAGAAAGAACTTACCAACTGGCGGATTTTGCAGTGCCAGCAGATCACAGGGTGAAGCTGAAGGAAAATGAAAAAATAGACAAATATCTGGACCTTGCCAGAGAACTGAAAAAGTTATAGAATATGAAAGTGAAGTTGATACCAATTGTAGTTGGTGCACTTGGAACAGTCCCAAAAGGATTGGAAAAGGGTTTGGAAAGTCTGGAAATCAGAGGAAGGGTTGAAACCATTCAGAACACTGCACTGCTGCAATCTGCCAGAATACTCAGAAGAGTCCTGGAGACCTGAGGACACTTGCTGTCACTCAGATTCCAGTGAAAGACCATCAGCTAATGCTGATGTGAAAACTCAAAAGGAGTAAATAATAATAATAATAATAATAAATAATAATAATAAAGAACAAACATTTATAAAACCTAACAGAATAGCAAGTGCAGAATTTGTCGAGACAAAGACGAAACGATTAAATCCTATTATAAGCGAATGCAGCAAACTAGCAGAAAGGAAGTACAAGACTAGACACAACTGGGTGGGAAAGGTGATCCACTGGTAATTTTGTAAGAAATTTATTTTTGACCATACTAACCAATGGTAAATGTACAAACCAAAATCAGTCCAAGATTCATACAATTCTTTGGGACTTTGAGATATAAATGGATCACCTAATCCCGCTCTGAAGACCAAGTATTAATTAACATTACTATCATGTCCAGTGGTAGTACCTGTTAGGATCCCATGTATTGATCAAATAGATCTGTTTTAGATGATAGCAGGGGGTGAGGCGGAGATTCATACCTTTCCTAAGTGTATCAGTCCTAAAGTGAACGTAATAGGGGGACTGGCGTTAGTCCCTACGCCACGGTGATCCGCACACATTCACTGAAATATTTTGTCCAAAAATAGTTGCAACGGTTGCATTTATATATTTACCAACCCCTCCGCACGAGCAGGATGTGACACAGGGTCAATTTCTTAAGTAGAGTTTAACAGGTTTGAATTCAGAGTTTTCCTTCTCCTAGACTGGTTACCTAACCAAGGTTAAAGAGCCCAGTCTTCCCTACTATTTATCCGTAGCTGGAGAGAGAGAGTAGGATTTATACCTTTCCCAAGAGTATTAGCGCTAAGCGAAATGCAATTACCATATCCAGGATTTGAACTCGGGGTGACGAGTCCATTTCCAACGACTTTAACCATCACCACGCACTTTCTATGAAATGTTGTGTATATCTTATTATAATGGAGATTGTGTGTTTTTCTGTCTGTAACCGAAACTATATTACTACTCAAGTCACAATTCCCTTAATTATTTACGTCAAATTCTCCATGATTTCATTCTTTTAAACCTTATTAATAAAAATTGTTTTACATTATTAATACTGTTGACCATATCTACGTACTAATAACATGCAATTGTATTTATATATACAACAAAATAGCGGTTTACAGTTTGAACGAGAAGGCTAATTTGCATATTGATATTTAAAATTTTATTTTAATAAATATGTGCTTGGTATTATTGATTTCTAATTGTTTAGTTTTATCTTAAGAAATATAAACAAAAATCTCGTGGATAAATCTTAAAAGAAATTTATTTACAAGAAGAAATAACTGTAATATTATCCTTTACTTCCTATTTTAACTAAATAGTTAAATTAGTTAAATTTACCAATGAAACAGGGGAGTAATGGAAAATGATGGAATAGTTAGTTTCAAAGTTGTTCTATTTTTCGATTATACCCCCTCTGTTGCAGATCTTTTTATCTGCATTTTTAGTCAGTTTCATTAGCCTTTCTAATTTAATATGATATTTTATTATATCAAAACTTAAATACTTGCACCCGGAGGGTGCATATATTTGCTAGTAACAATAAAGATGAGAACAATAGTCTGAAAAATCAAAAGAAAAAATACTACTAATATTTTTTTGAATTGTATAATGTTCCTAATATTCCACTAGAAATGATAAAATCAAGGGCCAGTATAGCTCAGTCGGTAGAGCGTCTGACTGGGAACCACACGGTTCCTGGTTCGATACCGCCCTCGCCAAAGGTTGCATATAGATTCAATACAGTTGATGTCGCAAACATTATGGGACAGAGTTAGTATTCAAAGGAGTGTTCCATTTATCTGATGGTGAGGCTCCAGTTCTGGAGACCGTTGAGTACCCTTTCATTTCAATGACTCTCGGATCCACTCTGACCCGCAGTAGTCGTACCTGATAGGGTCCAATGTATGGATCAAATAGATCTGTTTTAAAACAAAATGAAAAAAAAACAATTGAGGTGGTCACTACTAGAATAGGCTCAGTCCTAATTAGTGATCATCCTCCACACATTACTACAACAACCACATTACATTTTTTGTTTTGTGTGACATTGTTTATATTGTGTAATGTGTGAAAAAAATATTGTCTTCTCTTCGTTGTTGTTGTTGTTCTTCTTCTTCTTTAAACTCTTACTTCTTCTTCTTCTTCTTCTTTCTTTTCTTCTTTCTTTCTTTCTTCTTCTTCTTCTTCTTCTTTCTTCTTCTTCTTCTTCTTCTTCTTTCTTCTTTTTCTTCTCTTTTTCTTCTTTCTTCTTCTTTTCTTCTTCTTCTTCCTTTTCTTCTTTTTCTTCTTCTTCTTCTTCTTTCTCTTCTTCTTCTTTCTTCTTTCTTCTTCTTCCTTTTTCTTCTTTTTCTTCTTCTTCTTCTTCTTTCTTCTTTCCTTCTTCTTCTTCTTCTTTTCTTCTTTTCTTCTTTTTTCTTCTCCTTCTTCTTTCTTCTTCTTTCTTCTTCTTCTTCTTCTTTCTTCTTCTCTTCTTTTCTTCTTTCTTCTTCTTTCTTCTTCTTTTTCTTCTTCTTTCTTCTTCTTTCTTCTTTCTTCTTCTTCCTTCTTCTTCTTCTTCTTTCTCTTCTTCTTCTAATGGGGTGGTGTACATAGCTTTCGGAAAGAGAACATTATAACGCGACTGGGGTTTTTAACTCGCTTATTACGATGCGGCAATCCAGTCACTAAGCCACGGTAATTCCCACACAAGCACTGAATGGTTTATGTGCCAAAATAGTGGCCACGATTGCATATAGATTCAATACACTCAATGTAGCAATCATTATGGGACAGAGATAGTACACAAATAGGGAAAACACAATAGCAAGACTGGCGAACTGGCTTTCTACGTTGTTGCAGTCCAACACCTTAGACACTGCCCCACTCCCTTTACATAGAATGAATGAATTAAAATAAATCTAAGTTCGGGAATAAGGGGAGGGGGTCATACCTTTCCCAAGAGTATTAGTCCTAAAGTGAACGACGGGGCGGCCTAAAGTCGGTATCAGCCATGCAGCGAGGGAGTCTATCCCCTTTTCAATAGCGCTAGACCAAGGAGATTGTTTTTAGCATCTGAGGTGGGGCACCACACCTACCATCAGCTCCTTACTTTACCGCACAGATCCCTGTGCTACTCATAACGCTGAGTTGGCGGGGACCGGTATCGAACTAGGAACCTTGTGGTTTCTAGCCCAACGCTCTACCGACTGAGCTAACCCGTCCCCTGAGTCACCTATAGACTCAATATATTTAATGTCTCAACTATTATGGGACACCGCCCTGTCGACTGGGGTGTTAGAATGCACCGACTGCACCTCTGTAGAGGGGTAAGATTCCCCCAAATGGGGCCACCTGTTGACCATGGATCGCGACCCGTGATGCTTAAGGACGGAGTCTTGGTGGATGAGCAGTCCATGACCTGCAACACTCCACTTAGAACCTTACTTAGGCTAGACGAGTGGTCAGAGACGCTCCCTCCGATCAATCGGCTGGTCACGTCAAGCCCTAGCACCTATATGCAAGCCACAACCCTTTTTATCATATGGGTGCTAGAAAGCGGTGACTGAGGGTCTTTATGTCCTGGGAATGACATTAAACTCTCTGATGGTGAGGTTCCAGTTCTGGAGGTTTGGGGAATGTGGAGTACCCCTTCATCACCATTGCTCCCTGGTCCACTCTAACCTGTTATGGTCCCATCTATGGGTTAAATAGAAAAATGTATTTATATTGTATTATCCATTAAGAATTGATTTATTTCAAAACTTTATCGGCATTAAATGACCCACTGAGGTTGATATGCCGTAAAACAAACCAAACCCAACCCAACCATGGCTCTTTAATCCCGCTAAAGTCCTGCATATCCTTGAACATATCTGCCGCTCATAACGATTGGTGTTGACTGCGTCGACAGGTGTTGTATACTCATCATCGTCCTCATGTTGGGCATCATGCTGGATCTTCGAGTGTGGGATGGTAGAGACAACAATTGCAGTCGGGTAGCTCTCATGTGATTTCAAAACTTTATCGGCATTAAATGACCCACTGAGGTTGATATGCTGTAAAACAAACCAAATCAAACCTATTATGGGACAGAGGTAGTATTCAAATAGAGACAGAAAAAAGATAGTGTTTTTTTTTTTTTATGAAGTCTTTCAAAAAATGTTCATTTGCACAGACACGCAATTTACATCCATTAAAACCCTATTAGACTGAACGCGCCAAGAGTAGGCTACAGAGTCAAATACAACGGTAATAATTAAAGGAGAAAGAAAAGGAAAAAAATCGCCAAAGAAAATAAATGATTAAAAAACCGGAGAACAAAATTGATTATGACAATTATGTAAAGGAAAGACAAAATGGCGGCCAGGTTTTGGCGGGAAAGCGGGAGTTGGTAGCGATGTGATTAAACTGAAACGAGGCTGGCTAATTAAAATGATTATAAGCGGGAAGCGTTAATGAATTAGAAAGAAAGTGCTGAGATAGATAAATAGATGAACATATATATATATATATGTGCGTGCGTATATATATATATATATATATATATATATATATGTATACACATATACAGAGATAGATAGATAGATAGATAAGACGGAGAGGGAAAGAGAGATTTTTAAGACACATGCTTACGTAGATGCTTATGTATATTGATATAAGTAGAAACGTGAAACATTCTGGATAGCCTCTGCTCTATACAGATACGGATATCCGCATAAACAGTTTACGTGGTACGTCCATTGAATATACTAGCAAATATATGCACCCTCCGGGTGCAAGTATTTAAGTTTTGATATAATGAAATATCATATTAAATTAGAAAGGCTAATGAAACTGAATAAGAATGCAAATAAAAAGATTTGGAACAGAGGGGGTATGATTGAAAAATAGAACAACTTTGAAATTAACTCTTCCATCATTTTCCATTCCTCCCGTCTTTCAGTGGTAAATTTTCCTAATTTAACTATTTAGTTAAAATAGGAAAGTAAAGAATTATATCACAGTTATTTATTCTTGTTAATGGATTTCTTTTAAGATTTATCCCCGAGAGTTTTGCTCATATTCATTAAGATAAAACCAAACAATTAGAAATCAATAATATTAAGCACATATTTATTAAAATCAAATTTCTAATATCAATATGCAAATTAGCCTTCCCATTCACACTGTAAACCACTATTTTGTTGTATATATAAATACAATTGTATGTTCTGTGAATGTAGATATGGTCAACAGTCTTAATGATGTAAAACAATTTTATTAATAATTGAGGTTTAAATAAAAAATAAAATCATGGAGAATGTGATGTAAATAACAAAGGGAATTGTGATTTGTATAGTAATATAGTTTCGGTTACAGACAGACAAACACACAATCTCCATTATAATAAGATATATATATATATATATATAGGGATCCATAACTTATTCAATATTCTTTAATTAAGTATTCTTAAAAAACATGGGCATTAAGAATAGTGACTTGAAACTATAATTTTTTTTACAAATTATTATTATTAATTACTTAAGGGTTTATAACAAATGACTTTTTACAATCACCAGTGAACTTTAGTCTGTAAAAAAACAGGCGAGTTAATTATAGCCTGATTAAATATCTTGTAAAAATCTCCAGTTTATGTTCTTTGTCGGCTCCTAGATCATCATCTGATGATGATTCTATTTACTATCCACTTATGGATCTATGTATGGGTGTTGTTTGTATGTCTCTATGTTTATGTGCGTACCACTGTGCGTCCGACTATACGGGGTTCCCTTCCTATGTGTGTACGCCCACGTATGTGGGTAGGTACGTAATCTCCGGACAGGCAAAACTGTTCGCACGAATTTCAAGAACACATCCGTTAATTAGTATTATCTGCGTTATTCGGACTATTGCCCCCATCTTTATTGTAATCTGTAGAATGGTTCGGCCGATATGCCCTCCGGCCTTCTTCAGGTATTTCTTCCAATTGGACACATAGCCTAGTGGATAAGGTAGTTAGGTTAAGACAGTTCTAAGTGACAGTTATCTCTGGATTCCGGTTTCAATCCTGAACAGCGGTAGTAACATAGATAAATAATTAACACAACTCCTACCCCAGCTATGGTTAGCGGAATGAGAACAGGATACACCCGTGAACTGAATAAAGGGTTAGATTCAAAGTTCCACGATGGCTCCGATTACGAAAGAAGGTTTCCCGATTACGACAAGAAAGTTCCCGGGTCCGAAAAGAAGGTTACCGAGTCCGAAAAGAAGGTTCCCGAGTCCGACAAGAAATACCTGAAGAAGGGCGGAGGGCATATCGACCGAAACGTTGTACAGATAACAATAAAGATGGGGACAATAGTCCGAATAAAACAGATAATACTAATCCTCAAGCCTCATCTCAAACATTCAGAGAAATCCGTTAATTAATTTTTTTATTTTTTTCATCAAGCGTGTCTGTCGCGCACCGGTCTTAACTGTTCCTATTTTTATAACAGGTCAAATAAATAGAATACTCTCTCTCTCTCTCTCTCTCTCTCTCTCTCTCTCTCTCTCTCTCTCTCTCTCTCTCGAATATGCAACCAACTGGTATATTCATAAACCAGAATCTGTTTTGAGAATGAAACACATACAATTCTCTGGGACTTTGAGATAAAGACGGTCCACTACAAAAACTACCAGTTGACAAGTTTTGTTTTTCTTGTAAATCAATCCAAGGTCTGGTCATCTGGCTGGGGTAAGGTGATTCGTCTTAATCTCAGAGTCCAAGAGAATTCTAAGTGTCTCATTTTCAAGAACAGATTCTGGTTTATACACACACACACACACACACACACACACACACACATATATATATATATATATATATATATATATATATATATATATATATATATATATATATATATATATTATACTAAAGCTGAGATTTGGAGCGTTCAATCCCTAAAGGCTTTTTTGCTTGTGACCTTGATCACACGAAATTTGTCTCTAATTATTCCTTAGTTTTAGCTCAACCTATTGTTTGAAAAAAATCACTTTAATTGGTTTAATTAGTCGGAATTTGCAATTAAGTCAAATCTTGACTCATCCCTGTCTTTACATCCTACGTTCCTCCCCTTTTTACTCCCTATCTGCCGAGGAAGGGGAGATGAAATTGATCACAAGTAATATTACTACAAAGGCAGCACTCAGCCCCCTCCCAACATCCTATAACTCTAGAGTCGCCTGCCTTACATTCAAACACCCGCCCTGCCCCGCAATAAAAATTCTGATGTCTATTTCAATTGTCTAGGTCAATTCATTGAAAAATCTATGTTTTTTTTTTAAATACAATTCTAACCCTTACGTTTGTACCAACACTCGGGGAAGTTTTAGATTTTAATTAAATTTTCAGTGTTGATTTAGCAATGAATTAATTTTTATTCTATTTTAAAACTTTCTGATTTTTTTGCAAGTCACTTAACCTTGTCTTCCTCTGTTTTTCGGGTACAAAAAAACGGTGTGTATATATGTGATTGATACTATTTTCTACATAAATAAAAAGACTAGACAGAACGTGTGAATAGAAGAAAAACAAATTTGTTGGTACTCTTTGCGGAGAACCTTCCCGGGCCCCTGCCTTAAAAAATGCTTTCCGGTGGCTGCTGTAAAATTAAAAAAAAAACACCAGCTACGATTGAAGTCCGTAGCCGAAGCAGTGTTATTTGAATAAAAAAAACCTCGGATTTGGGTTTGAGGTTGGGGTTGGAGTTTAGGATTAGTTTAATGGGAAAATAAATAATTTGGGCTCTGTTTTTTATAACCCAGAAAAAAACAGAACCCAGACATTTTGTAATAAAACTGTTAATTTTAAGTAGGGTGGGGTTAAAGATTAGGGTTGTGGTTGGGTTTTCGGGAAAAACGCCCTAAGTTGGTTGTTTTTTTTGTTTTTGTTTTTTTTTGCAAGTGACACCGCTTCGTCTACGGACTTCAATCGTAGCTGGTGTTTTTTTTTCAGCAGCCATCGGCTAGCGTTTTTTGAGGCAGGAGGCGGGACGGTTCTCCGCGAAGAGTACCGTTTTTTTTAGTTTTTTTAAAAAGAATCTGTTCGAGTAGTAAATAAGTACCGAAAATCGAAAAATAAAATGAAAATGAAAACTAAAAAATAATGTTTGGAGTATTATTTGGGTAATATTTGCGGAGTTCTGTCCTGGAATCCTGCTTCAAAAAATCGTTGCCAGTGGCTGCTGAAAAAAAAAAACACCAGCTACGATTAAAATCCGTAGCCGAAGCGGTGTAAAAAATAGAGTTAGGGTTTAAGGCTAGGGTTTCGGTTGGGGTTAGGGTTAGTTTAATGGAAAATAAATAAATAATTTGGGTGACCCAGGAAAAACAGAACCACAAATTTTGTAATAAAGCTTAATTTTAACTAGAGGGGGTTGGGGTTGAGTTTTCAGGAAAAACGCCCTAAGTTGTTTTTTTTTCTTTTTTTCAAGTGATACCGCTTCGGCTACGGACTTCAATCGTAGCTGGTGTTGTTTTTTCAACAGTCTGCGGCTAGCAGTTTTTGAGACAGGAGGCCAGGACGGAACTCTGCAAAGATTACCATTATTTGTATTATTCAGTCTATTGTCCTCATCTTCATTGTTATCTGTACAGCGTTTCGGCCGATGTGCCCTCCGGCCTTCTTCAGGTATTTCTTGTTGGACACAGGAACTTTCTTGTAATAGGGAGCCATCACAGAACTTTGAACCTAACTGTTTATTCAGCCCACAGGGGTATCATGTTCTCATTCCACTAACAATAACTGAGGTACAGGTGTTAAGCTATGTTAATTATCATTCTATGTTACTGCTGCCCCTGACCAGGATTGAACCTGCATAATTAAAAAGATAACTGTCATTTAGAACTGTCTTAACCTAACTCCTTTATCTACTAGGTTATGTGTCTAATTGGACAATCCAGTGTGAATTTTTTTCAAGCGCAAAGGTTAGAATTTATTTTGTAAAAACGAATTTTAAGTAGCGTCTTGGCAGATCAAGATGATCGAAATTGACCGAAAACATCGTTTTAAATGTATCAAAAATAAATTAAATGTGTAATATAATTTTGCTTTTTTGCTTATGCTCATTATGTTACTTTTTCGACTTAAAACTTGACCTTAAATCGTTTTAATGAATTTTAATTCATTTTTAAAATGAAAAGCAGATGATATTTTGGCAGATCCTACTCTTTTCCCTAATCATCTAGCGAGAGCTTAACGGGTGACCCAACGGCTCACTTTTTGTCTAGTATATATTATATATATATATATATATATATATATATTATATATACAGAGAGAGAGACAGAGAGAATATAGGTGCTATATATACAGTAATCTATTATCGGTATCAGCCGGACAGCACGTGAGTCTATCCTCTTTTTACTTGTGATATATTGAGAGATTGATTTTGCCGAGGTGGAGCATCACACCTACCGTTATCTCTTCATTTTACTGTCCAGATTCGATTACCCGAGATATGCTACTTATGTGCTGATTTGGTGAGGGCCGATATCAAACTTTGAATCTTGCAATTCCCCGGCTGATTCACTACCGACTGAAACGGAGATATAAATATTGGATAGATTAACCATTATCAGGCCAATATCAAGGATCAATGGTAATTGTGATGAAGGGGTACTCCATACTTCCCAAAGCTCCATAATTGGAACATCACCATTAGATGCAGGTTAGCATCATACCCAGGATACTAAGACATTCAGACACTGCCTTCTGGCACATCTATGATAAAAAGAATTGAGGCCTGCCATAAGGGCAATAGAATCGGGACAATCATATAGGTGCTAGGGTTTGACCTGACCTGCCGATCGATTAGAGTGGGCCTCTCCGACCGCCTGTCTAGCCTAAGCAAGGCCTAGAGTGAAATGGTGCACGTAAACCACCAAGAATCCGCCCATAAGCATCATGGAGAGCCATATATAATCCACTGAGGGATTTTACCCCTCTGCAGGTACACGTTTATGGTCCGATTTAATACTATATATATATATATATATATATATATATATATTATATATTAATAGGTCATCCACAGACACGTGTTTCGGCATTTCATGCCTCTTCAGTCTGGCTAGACACAACTATCCTTGGGTAGGGTCGAACTCAGATTGACCGCATGGTAGTCCGACATCTTATCCCCTCGCCCATTGACAGCTGATGCGGGGACTGGTGTTTTTAAACTATTAAATACATAGGAATGTATGTATTTTACGGTCACTTGAGAGATCAAATTTCCGGAGAAATCATATATATATATATATATATATATATATATATATATATATATATATATATATATTGAAGGTTTTTTTTCACTTTGAAATATGATATTAATTGAATAAATGTTAATTCGAAAGTATGTTTCAATTTTTTTACCATAATAATTTCATATTCGATCGGCTTCACTTTGAATTGATAATGCTATTTTTCTTTTAATTTATCTATTATTGAATTTTACATATTACAAAAAAATTAAAATTAAAGAATTATTTTAAATTTAAATATTATATCTATTTAATTTTATTGTATGTATTTTTTTAAATATCAGTTTAACAAATCGCCTCATTTATATCTTTTAAATATATTTAATTATTCAATCAAAATTTCTTACTATATCGTTATATGCGATGTCATAGATCTACAAATGATTATTAAACTATTTTTTTATATATATACACATTAAATACCACCAGGGCTTGGTTTTTGAGCAAAAATAATAGATTTAATTTATATTTGTGAAGATAATTAAAATATGAAATTTAAATGATAACAGCATGAGGTTTTTTTTTTCATTTGATATTTTAGATAGTAGACATTAACATTTCTTTTCAGAGTAGCTGGATCAATGCAAGGTCTTCTTTTTTTTACATAGGGATTTAAATGGGGCATCCCACGAGGATTCAATGCCAGTCTTGGAGACCAGAAACATGAAGGAACTCAAAGAATTTGCAATGGAACTCATTTAAGTCCATTCCCTGCAGTCGGGAACAGCTATGTGTCTCGCACCGATTGGGATATACAAGCTGATTGTAACTCTCTAAATTAAAAATCTTATAATCTACACATAGATAAAGGGCAGTTGTGTGTATATGTATATCCGGAGGAAACTTCGAAAATAAAACAATTAACGACAAAGTAAATATATATACACATTGAATATCACCAGGGCTTGGTTTTGAGCAAAATAATAGAGATTTGATTTATAATTGTGAAGAAAATTAAAAAATAAAATTTAAATGATAACAGCATGGATTTTAGATAGTAGACATTAACATTTCTTTTCAGAGTAGCTGGATCAATGCAAGGTCTATTCTTTTTATATAGGGATTTAAATGGGGCATCCCACGAGGATTCAACTCACGATTCAGTAATAATGGATCTGAAGAAGAATTAAAAAAGAATAGGAAAGGAAGCAAAAGAAAAAAAGAAAGAAAGAAAGAAAGAAATGTAGGGCAATGAGCAGCAGAAAGAAAGAAAAAAGAAAGAAAGAAGGAGTAGATAAAAAATGAATTATACAGAAAGAAAGGAAGTGAATGAATGAAAAAAAGAAAGAGATGAAGCTAAAAAAGTAAGTAGGAGAATGAAATAGAGAGAAAAACTAAAGAATCAAACAAAAGAAAAGAAAAGAAAGAAGAGGAAGAAAGAAAGAAGGAAAGAAAGAAAGAGAGTAATCTAAAATAGAAGTACGAAAAAGAAAGAGTGAAAGAAAACGAAATAAAGAAAAAGAAAGCACAAAGAAACACACAAAAGAAAAAGAAGACAAATAAGGAATAGAGAGAAGGTGAGAGAGAGAGAGGGAGTGAGAGAGAGAGGGGTAGTGGAGGAGAGTGAAAGAGAGAGATAACAAGAAAGACAGAAGAAAACGAAATAAAAAGAAAGAAAGAAAGAGAGAGAGGGAGTGGAAGAGAGACGGAGTGGGAGAGAGAGAAAAGAGAGAAAGAGAGAGAGAGAGAGAGAACAAGAAAGCACCAGAAGGACAGAGAAGAAATGAAAGAAAAAGAAAGAAAGAAAGAAAGAAAGAGAGAGGGGGGACAAGAAAGAAACTGAAAGATAATAATACAAAGGAAGGGGGAAAAGGAAAAAAAGAAAGCGAAATAAAGAAAGAAAGAAGCAAAAAAAGAATGAAAGAAAAAGAAACGTTAGAAAGAGAAAGAAAGAAGGCAAATGAAAGAAAAAGGAATAAAGGAAGTGTGAGAAAAGGAGAAAAGAAAAGAAAGAAAGAAAGAAAGAAAGAAAGAAAGAAAAGAGAGAGAGATAGACGGGGAGAGAGAGAGAGAGAGAGACACTAATACGGATTCTAATATATGGATGTTGAAAGATAGAGAAAATATTTAAATGAGTAGGAAGTACAAAAAAAAAAAAAAAAAGAAAGAAAAAAAAAGAAAAAGAAAAAGAAAAGAAAAGGAAGAGACCACCCACAGATCAGATCGGTGCACCTCTGTCCTCGTTCAGTCCGTCTGTGACTGTCTTTGAAGTTGGTAATAAATTAGCCTTACATGCAAACGTGCGGACCACACAGCATGCAAGCCCTGAAGAAAGCTGCAAGTACTTAACGGGACACGCGAAAGTCCAACGGTACTCTGAAGGACAAACACGTACACATAAACACACACACACACATTATCTTATTATAATGGAGATTGTGTGTTTTTCTGTCTGTAACCGAAACTATATTACTACTCAAGTCACAATTCCCTTCGTTATTTACATCACATTCTCCATGATTTTATTTATATTTAAACCTCAATTATTAATAAAATTGCTTCACCTTTTTATTAGTGTTGTCTATATCTACATACAAATAACATGCAATTGTATTTATATATACTAAAAATAGCGGTTTACATTGTGAATGGGAAGGCTAATTTGCATATTGATATTAAAAATGTGGTTTTATTAAATATGTGCTTAGTATTATTGATTTCTAATTGTTTGGTTTTATTTTAATGAATATAAGCAAAAATCTCTTCAATGAATCTTAAATGAAATCCATTAACAAGAAAAAATAACTGTCATTTTATTCTTTATTTCCTAATTTAACTAAATAGTTAAATAAGTAAAATTCAGCAATGAAAGACGGGAGTGATGGAAGAGTAAGTTTCATTTCTATTTTTCTATTATACCCCCACTCTGTTACATATCTTTTTATCTGCCTTCTTACTTGACTTTCTAATTTAATATAATATTTCATTACATTAAAACTTAAATACTTGCTAGTATATATATATATATATATATATATATATATATATATATATAATGGGACACGCGAAAGTCCAACGGTACTCTGAAGGACAAACACGTACACATAAACACACACACACATATATATATATATATATATATATATATATATATATATATATATATATACTTAAATTATGAGAGAAAAACTTAACTGACCATCATTTGGCTATTATAAATTTATTTCAGCTGGTAACTCTATAAAAGAGCCCAGTCTTCATCCATTTTAACATATTAATACTCATGTTCCTTAATTGTAGGACCTTTATCATCTTGCAACACCCTCTGGTTAAAAATGACACCGTCCAAATTGTCCAAGATTAAATGCAAAAATTTGAATCCTAATTATCTGATGTTGCTTATCCGAAGATTCTTATTTCTTATTGTCGTCCCCTCAGCTAAATAATGGACCATTCCGTTTTTATTATAAAGAAAGAAAGGGAAGGAAAGGGACATGCTACACTGAAAATGTATAGCAAGAAAGAAAGAAAGAGAGTAGGAGAAAGATAGAGAAAGAGGGTGAGAGTGTTGAAGCGATAATGCTAATCTGTTTCAATCGAACATAATGAAAAGATGAAAAGAAGGAAAGAAAGAAAAAAGTTTGAGAGAGAATTAAATAATGATCATTATACTTTTTATATATTGAACTATCTAGCAATAGCTCTTAAGTAAACGTATCAAACATTGTAATAATTAGACTATCATACTGTGGTATATCCACAGGTCCTACTAGTTTATTTATAAATGTTTGATTATACTCGTTATACATCCCTGTAAACATGTAGATAACCGGAAGTGATCTTTGACATAAGGAAGCTTCCCAAAATGAGCACTCACCTTGTTCTTTATCAAGAAAAACTCCAGAATACCATGGAGAAATATCCGAATAGGGTAGATCGATTTTAGAACTGTAATATCTCCCATGTGGCAAAAGTTGCAAATTAACATTAAAAAATTACACAAAATATTTTTCTTCAAAACTTTACATTCGTTTGAGGAAATAGATTTCAATCTTTCAAAATGGTACCTCTGTAACAGCTTAATTAATGAGGTAAAAAGCAGCATATCAGAGGTGTCGGTGATGTTGGAGGGGATATTTTTATAGAAGGAAAAAAATAGAGGGGGGTGGGAATAAATATTTGTTTGTTCTGCCTATGATCAGTCTTTCGATTGCACAATTATAAGGTTTCAAGTAAATGTTCTTTGTTGAGGGGGTGGCAAAAAGAAGCGAGGCAAACGCCTTATTCGCAGGCTACACCACTGTCGTCGTCTACCAGCAGCTGAAGTCGCAACACTCTTATTGTCGTCACCCCACTTCTACTTATACTGCCGTTTCCCCTTATCATCCGGGCACATCAGTCGAACCTCGCACCCGTGCACAATTCTCGTGCATTCGGATGGACGCGTGTAGGCCCCAACATCCGGGCACCTGAATTGCACCTCGCGTCCATCCAGCGCCTAAATCTCATTTCTTTGCATTCCGGAGGGCGCGGGTTCGACTCCGGCAGGCAAGACACTCTCACTCTTTTTCCAAATGAGTACGGTGGTACACGTTCTCCGTCACAGTTATAATATCTTATTCATTTCATCTTAGAAAATAAAATGACAACCTTTTCTGCTTTAACTATTGAAATGGCTAAATTTTCTAACCAATTTCTGGGCTAAATATTACGAAAACGGCATATCAACCCGTTTAGGGTTATGTCATGCCTAACGGTTAAGAAGTTATACATATCGTGTATTTATATTTATAAAGTAAAGTCGACGTGGCGGCCTAAAGTCGGTATCAGCCAGTTAGCAAGGGAGTCTATCCCCTTTTCAATAGCGCTAGACCAATGAGATTGTTTTAGCATCTGAGGTAGAGCGCCACACCTGCCATCAGCTCTTTACTTTACCGCACAGATCCCTGTGCTACTCATACGCTGAGTTGGCAAGGACCGGTATCGAACTAGGAACCTTGTGGTTTCTAGCCGAACACTCTACCGAATGAGCTAACCCAACCCCCTTTGTTTTAACAATGGGTAAGCATCATTGGGGATTATGTTGTATGGTATTGATTTGTTTCATGTCTATATTCTATGGTATAATTTTATTTCCCTCAAAAAAGAGAGAATATCCTCCATGTTGACATTTTCAAATATATTGTTTGCTTTAAAATAACGGTTTCTGATGTGAGCAAGAAACCTGCATTCTATGAAATGTGTTTAACTGTCAAAGGTGTTTGACATGTTCCACATTGTGGTTGTCGTTCTTGTTAGAGTATATAGGAGTGCGTTAGTCTTGTATGACCAATGTATAATCAAGATACAATGACTTGTTCCTTTCTAGACTTCCCTAAAGTTGGTCTCCAGCCTCCCAAATTGGGTTTGATTAGTGACGACTTTTGATGCTATTTCTTCAAATAATCGTGCAAGTAAGAGATCTAGTTTTTTTTTGTATCAGCATTCATTATACCAACTAGCAAATATATGCACCCTCCGGATGCAAGTATTTAAGTTTTAATATAATAAAATATCATGTTAAATTAGAAAGGCTAATGAAACTGAATAAGAATTCAGATAAAAATATTTGGAACAGAGGGGGTATGATTGAAAAATAGAACAACTTTGAAACTAACTCTTCCATCATTTTCCCTTACTCCCGTCTTTCATTGGTAAATTTTCCTAATTTAACTATTTAGTTAAAATAGGAAGTAAAGAATAATATTACAGTTATTTCTTCTTGTTAATAGATTTTTTAAAAAGATTTATCCCCGAGATTTTTGCTCATATTCATTAATATAAAACCAAACAGTTAGAAATCAATAATACTAAGCATATATTTATTAAAATCACATTTTTAATATCAATATGCAAATTAGCCTTCCAATTCACACTGTAAAGCGCTATATTGTTGTACATATAAATACAATTGCATGTTATTAGTATGTAGATATGGTCAACAGTCTTAATGTGAAACAATTTTATTAAAAATTGAGGTTTAAATAAAAATAAAATCATGGAGAACGTGATGTAAATAACAAAGGGAATTGTGGCTTGAATAGTAATATAGTTTCGGTTACAGACATACAAACCCACAATCTCCATTATAATAAGATATAAAATTTTCGATGTTTGAGAGAAGTTGATATTTTCAAAGAAGTGAAAAATCAAATTATCTTAATATCCCAATTACTCCAAGATTTTTACCGGCGGATCAAATGATTGAATTCTAAGTTCATCTGTGCTAAAGAAAATTATCAAGTGACCTCTCTCCCAAAAGAATCCTTCATTTTCTAGTGCAGAAGCCTTGTTACATAATTGTTAGTACCCTAATACTTATTTACATTAGTGTAGAAACCAAAATGGCTGTTATAAGTTGCAGCCGGCGGCCTTGAAGGATTGAGTGACTCGGCTTGACCTCAGTCTGATCCTCCTTCTGGGGGATACCGTGAGAATCGGTGGAGATTAGAAAGAGAGTTTAGTTCAGTATCGGCCAAATTACGAAGGTGGTAAGTCGCGTTAAGCGCACTGCCGACTCAATCTGCGCAGGTAGCCTGGTGGGGATTTCGGAATAAAATATGATCTGCCTTCTCTCTCTTTCTCTCTCTCTCTCTCTCTCTCTCTCTCTCTCTCTCTCTCTCTCACACACTTTTTCTTTCTTTTTTCTTTCTTTCTGCTGATCATTTCTCTACATTTTTCTTTCTTTCTTTTTTTCTTTCTTTCTTTTCTTTCTTTCTTTCTTTCTTTCTTTCTTTTGCTTCCTTTCCCTTTCTTTATAATTCTTCTTTCCTTCTTTCTTTCTCATTTTTTGTTTTACTTTCTCCGCCTTCTCTCACTCCCCTCCCCTCCCTCCCCCTCTCTCTCTCTCTCTCTCTCTCTCTCATAGAAAATTAATAAGAAAGTTAATAATCCTTTAATGGGAACCTAGCAGGTACAACCGCTCCGGGTCAGGGTGGATCTGGGACTAATGGGGCTAAAGTGGTACTCCCCATTCCCTAGAGCTCCAGAATTTAAAATTTGGGAGAAGGAAGGTGTGAAATTTTTCAGAGAAGACCAAAAACCATATCTTGGAACTGTATTTGGTTAATTAATATTTAGCTCTTTGCCTGCTTTAAACCTCTCACATCGGCTCTCCCACACGTGCGATCCTACCTGAACTTCACTACTTGATGCAGTTTAACGTCATGCCCAGGACACTATGATTTAGGATATTACTTTTATCCCATACAACGCCGGGTACTTCTACTAGTAAATATATATATATGTGTGTGTGTGTGTGTGTGTGTGTGTGTGTGTGTGTGTGTTGTTTCCGTATGTTATTCATTGATATTTTTTAATGAGTGTTCCATATGGTTGTTATTATCATTAGGGTTTCCATCCAGTCCCGACTCTTATTTTTCTTCCACTTACCCCTACCATCAACACCACCCCCCACTCCCCATCCAAGTCTGTGGTCAAACTGCCAATCTTCTTTCCCCCTCATACGACCTGTTCCCTTTTAATAGAATAAAAAAATAAAAATTTCAAAAAAAAAAAAGAAAAAAAAAGATAAACGAATCTTTAAAAAAAAAGAAATAAAAACACGGAAGAACGAAACGGAAAAACAAAATCCTTCAAGAACGAACCCGACAAAAACTAATTGGTTTCTTTTTTCCATGTGGAGGCAATGGAAGGAGAAGAAGAAAAAAATTGACTAAAAAATGCAGAGCAAAAGAAAGGGGTAAAGAGACGAGTTTTTCGTGAAGGGCGGTTAGTATTGGCCTTTAACGATTGACCCACCCACACACGAAAAAAAAAAATACTTTGTTGTTATTTTGTTCCTTGCAAGTTTTTTCACACCAGAAGTAACTATTGGTTTTCACTGAAAATTCAAGTGGCAGCAAGTCCTCTTGGCCCTCAAGAGCTCTTCTAGTACTGTGGTCTGGGCGATTTCAATTCTTCTGGTATTGTGGTCTTAACAATCTCAGTTCTTTTAGTGCTGTGGTGGGCAATGTCAGTTCTTCTAGTACTGTGGTCTGGCAATGTCAGTTCTTCTAGTACTGTGGTCTGGGCGATTTCAATTCTTCTAGTACTGTGGTCTTAACAATCTCAGTTCTTTTAGTGTTGTGGTCTGGGCAATGTCATTCTTCTAGTACTGTGGTCTGGGCGATTTCAATTCTTCTAGTACTGTGGTCTTAACAATCTCAGTTTTTCTAGTGCTGTGGTCTGGCAATGTCAGTTCTTCTAGTAATGTGGTCTGGGCGATTTCAATTCTTCTAGTACTGTGGTCTTAACAATCTCAGTTCTTTTAGTGTTGTGGTCTGGGCAATGTCAGTTCTTCTAGTAATGTGATCTGTGCGATTTCAATTCTTCTAGTACTGTGGTCTTAAGAATCTCAGTTTTTCTAGTAATGTGGTCTGGGCAATGTCAGTTCTTCTAGTAATGTGGTCTGGGCGATTTCAATTCTTCTAGTACTGTGGTCTTAACAATCTCAGTTTTTCTAGTGCTCTGGTCTGGGCAATGTCAGTTCTTCTAGTAATGTGGTCTGGGCGATTTCAATTATTCTAGTACTGTGATCTTAACAATCTCAGTTCTTCTAGTACTATGGTCTGGCCAATCTTAGTTCTTCTAGTACTGTCGTCTGGGCAATCTCAGTTCTTCTAGTACTATGGTCTGGGCATTCTCAGTTCTTCTAGTAATGTGGTCTGGGCGATTTCAATTCTTCTAGTACTGTGGTCTGACTGATCGTAATTTTTCTAGTACTGTGGTCTTGACAATCTCATGTCTAGTACTGAGGTCTGGCTGATCGCAATTATTCTAGTACTGTGGTTTGGGAAATCTCAGTTTTTCTAGAATAGTGGTCTGGCTGGTCGTAATTCTTCTAGAACTGTGGTCTTGACAATCTTAGTTCTTCTAGAACTGTGGTCTAGCTGGTAGTAATTCTAGTACTGTAGTCTGGGCAATCTCAGTCTTTCAAGTACTATGGTCAGGACAATATCAGCTTTTCTTGTAATATGGTCTATCTGATCTTAATTCTTCTAGTACTGTGGTCTACAGAATCTCAATTCTCCTAGAAATGTAGTCTGTACAATTTCAGTTCTACTAACACTGTTGTCTGGACAATACCAGTTATTCTAGAACTGTGGTCCTGACAATTTCAATTCCTCTACTATTGAGATATGGACAATCTCAGTTCTTCTTTAGTCTGGACTATTTCAGTTCTTCTCGTACTGTGGTCAAGTCAATCTCTATTCTTCTGCTACTGTTGTCCGGTCATCCTTAATTCTCTCAATTATATAGACAATTTCAATTCTTCGGGTACTCTAGTCTGGGAAATGTTAATTTTTCTAGTACATGGTTTATTGGTCGGTTGATTGATTTTAACGGCATATCAACCCGTCTGGGCTTATGCCATGCCTAACGGTTAGGAAGTAACATATGTTGTGTATTTATATTTATACTTTTGTAGTAATTGGTTTTAACAATGTGTTAGCACCATTGGGGATCATGTTGTATGGTACTGATTAAGTTCATGTCTATATTCTATGGTATAATTTTATTTCTCTCAAAAAAGAGAGAATATCCTCCATGTTGACATTTTCAAATATATCTTTCATATTTTTTGCATTAAAATAACAGTTTCTGATTTGAGCAAAAAACCTGCATTTCATGAATTAGTGTTTAACAGTCAAAGGTGTTTGACATGTTTCACACTGTGGTTGTCGTTCTTGTCTGGACAATCTCTATTCTTCCTTAGATTTTCAGCTACTCCAATCTTTTATTCCATGTCCCTGTGATCGTTTCAATGACTCTGGCAAGGCACAGTTTTTCGTACCACTTTTAACTGGTAGTTTTTCACTGGTGTGTTTTTCTTTTCTTTCTTTACTTTTCGTTCTTTTCATCCTTCTTCATATAAATGACTGCGGAATCCAGCACATGGGCACACCAGTGTGGGCCGCCCAGCAAAGAACTACATTGACCAGATCTGCGCGGAGACTGAATGCTGCGCAGAGAACCTCCCGAAAGCAATGAATCATAGGGACGTCTAGCGAGATATTATCATGATATACGTGCTGCTAGCTCGACGTGCTGATGATGATATATTTTCTTCTTTTCGTTTATCTCACTTTCTCCCACTTTTTCTTAATTCCAGTATCGCCATTTTTTATTATTAATTATCCTCATTACAACTTTTAATACATTTTATCGCTTCATTTTCCCGCCTTTTTTTCTTCTAGATTTCCCGCCTTTCTTTCCTTCTTTTTCTTCCTCTCTTTTCTTTCTTTTTTTCTTTCTTTTTCTTTCTCTCCTTTCTTTCTTTTTTTCTTTCTTTTTCTTTCTTTTTTCTTTCTATACTTTCTTTCTTTCTTTTTCTTTCTCTTTCTTTCTACGTTTTCTTTCTTTCTTTTTTTTTCTTTCGTTCTTTCTATTGTTTCTTTTTTTCTTTTTCTTTATCTTCTTTCTTTCAATATTTTCTCAATGTTTTCTTTCTTTCTTTCTTTCTTTCTTTCTTTGGTTTCTTTCTTTTTATTTATTTCTATGTTTTCTTTCTTTATGCGCCTATTTTCTTCCTTTCTTTTTTCATTTCTCGCTATTGCTGTATTTCTTTCTAGTTATTTCTCTTCTTTCTTTCTTTCTTTCTTTCTTTCTTTCTTTCTTTCTTTCTTTCTTTCTTTCTTTTTTTTTCTTTCTTTCTTTCTTTCTTTCTTTCTTTTTCTTCTCTCTTTCTTTCGTCCATTCTTTCTTTCTTTCACTGTTTTTCTTTATCTTCTTCTTTTAATTCCTCTCACTTTCTCTCACTTTTTCTTAATTCCAGTATCGCCATTTTTTATTATTAATTATCTTCATTGCAAATTTCCATCCATTTTTATCGCTTCATTTTCCCGCCTTTTCTCCTTCCAGATTTCCCGCCTTTTGACCTTTTCTCTGTATTCTTACATTCTTCTTTCCATTCCCCGTTTCATACATAATCGGCGTTTACAGCATCGAATATCGAACTAAGAAACACAACAAGAAATTACCCAAGGCCTCCATTAATAAATTGGCATTTTATTTCCCGTCTTTTTTATTATAAGTAATCAATAATAAGTCGACTTGATAAGTACACGAGGGTTAAATCGAACTTAACGGACCTAAATTTCACCATCGTGTGTGTTGGCTCTAAATACCCACCTAGATTCATATACTAGCCAAGATCACGTGATTGAATCTTGTAACCAATCACTAGCAATACTACTGGCCTGATAGAATGCTTAACTCCCCCGCCATTTCTTTGAATTTTTGAGATGAGTCTTGATGATTAGTATTATCTGCGTTATTCGGAGGACATATCGGCCGAAACGTTGTACAGATAACAATGAAGATGAAGACAACAGTCCGAATAATGCAGATAATATTAAACCCCCAAATTGGTCAGAATTAAAACTGCACTCTTTGAGGACGGACAGACATAGGATTGCCGGATCTTTACCAATACTATCGAAGGATTTTATACCAGTAACTGAGAAATACTTTAGTAACCAAAGGATTCATTATCGACGGACTCTTTTTCAAGGATCCAATTCCACCAGATAAACGCTTCTGCTATATGGCCAAGGAATGGCCCTTAAAAACGTAACACCCGCCGAAAGAAAAAAAATACCAAAAATCAGGGAATTAACCGAATTTAATGAAATTTTCAGTGTTGATATATTAATGAATAAAAGGTACAGTGCACCTGTTATTTTATTTAGAAACTTTTACATTTTTTTCAGTTCAGTTAACTTTGAACCACGTATCTTTGAGAATATGTGTTACGCCTTAAATTTACGCCTCTCTTTGGCATTAATAAATTAGTAGAATTAATAAACTATTGGTTGACCCTCAGCCACCACCTTTAAGTTACGGTATGGTAACAAGGGTTAGACGTTTGCCATCAGAACAATTTTAAGAATACGGTCAGGGCAATCATATAGGAGCTATGGCTTGGCATAGTGTTGTATTGGATGCCACGGGACCATTTAGTACCCAAGTGACATACTGTTCAACCAATTCGATCCTATCCTCTAACATAATGGGTTACAACCCAAGGACAAACAGATAGCCCAATTGAGAGGAGGGTCTTACCCTTCTGCAGAGGTGCAGTCGGTGTGTTCTATATCCCCGGCCAAAAGGGCACATGTTTGTTAGGTTTTCGTTGTCGAAGTGTTGTATTGCATGCCACGAGACCATTAAGTACCCGAGTCACATACTGTTCAGCCACTACGATCCTGTCCTCAGACATAACGGGTCGCTACCAAGGTCAGCACATAGCCCTATTGAAAGGATGGTCTTATCATTCTGCAGAGGTGCAGTCGTTGTGTTGTTGTCGATTTGACCTAATTGCTGTTTTAGTAGGAGTAGTAGAAGTTAGACATGTCTGAAGTAATTTTATAATTAAATAATAAGACTAATTTTATAAGCAGGTAATCTGGTTGGTTGGATTTTACGGCATGTCAACCCTTGTTGGATTATTTATGAAGAAAGACCTATTTGGAAATATAGATTGGTTGGTTGGTTGGTTGGTTGTTGGTTGGTTTTTTACGGCATGTCAACCTTGTTGGATTATTTTATGATGAAAGATCTATTTGGAATATAGATTGGTTGGTTGGTTGGTTGTTGGTTGGATTTTTACGGCATGTCAACCCTTGTTGGATTATTTTATGAAGAAGATCTATTTGGAAATATAGATTGGTTGGTTGGTTGGTTGGTTGGATTTTTGTACCACATGTCAACCCTTGTTGGATTTTATGATGAAGATCTATTTGGAAATATAGATTGGTTGGTTGGTGTTGGTTGGTTGGATTTTACGGCATGTCAACCCTTGTTGGATTTTTATGAGAAAGATCATTTGGAAATATAGATTGGTGGTTGGTTGTTGGTTGTTGGTTGGATTTTACAGCATGTCAATCCTTGGGTTGTTTTATTCATTTTGTTGGGAATTTTTTTTTAACTCAATTTTTTTAAAAACAGATTTTTAATTAAATAGTAAATTGTTAGTACTTGTAATTCTTGTAAATACTTAGTAATTTAAATAAAAGTCATTGAAAAGGAACATGATTCTGGTTGGTTGGTTGGTTGGTTGGATGGATGGATTTTACGGCATATCAAGCCTTGTTGGGTTATCTTATGCCACAGACATTTTGTTTTATTCATTCTTAATAGGTATTCATATTTCTTTCAAACTTAATTTTTGTTACAGACAAAAACCGGAAGCGAATCTCCATTATTAATAGATTATTATTATTATTAGTAGTAGTAGTAGTAGTAGTAGTAGTAGTGGTGGTGGTGGTGGTGGTGGTGGTGGTGGTGGTAATGGTGGTGGTGATATTAGTTGTAGTATTTTTAGTCGAGTCGTTAGTATTGATTTGAGAATAAAAATAATTTTCATTATTTTCGTGAGCTGAATTTTTAAAAAAATCATCAGGAGTTTTATTTTTTTTATGTTTCTTCTTTTGAATGGTTCAAAAATATTCAAAATAATAGGAACCTTTATGCAAGTTTCATTGTGTTAAATATGGGGGGGGGGCTAAATTTTAAAAGGTCAAATTGGAGGTCTTTATAGATCCGACAAATGTTGAAGAAAAATAAAAGAAAAAACAATATAGTTAGTGCATTGTATTAACATTTTCTCGTTGGAATACGCGTGTCAGTACGCACTATATTATATTTTTCTATTAAACTATATTCATGAGGACAGGATTGTAGTGGCTGAGGGGTCAGTGACTCCCGTACTAATGGTCCCGTTACATGCAAAGTGGGGATCAGATGGGTAACTAGGACGCTCCACCTAAGAGGAAAAAACAATCTCCCTGGTCTAGAGCTAGGGAAAAGGGTATAGACTCCCTCGATGTGTGGTTGATACCGACAATAGGCCACTCAATCGACTTACTATATATTATCTGCTATACCGGATTATCGTGTTATATGTGTTCTGCTGTACCGGATTCTCCCTAGTCTTACGGCTTTTCCTGCGTTTTCGAGCCATATATAAATTTGTAACTATTGGAATATTTTGTTATATAGTTATCGACTAAACTTAGCCAGAACAAGGCCAGATCAAGGGTCGCCCAGTGAGAATCGAACTCACTAACAATGATCTGCTAATCTAGTTTGCTAACTATTACACCACATAGTTATTTACTAATCATAGCTCAGATGTGGCAAAGCCAGAATGTGGGGCCCAGTGAGAATCGAACTCACAAACATAAAGTGTGCTGAAGATCATGAGTTGTACTTGTAGACTCTTCTAGAAGGTGGTCAGAATTGTCTGTGATTATAGTATGCTAACCATTACACCACATAGTTATTTGCTAATCATAGCTCAGATGTGGCACAAGCCAGAATGTGGGGCAACCAGTGAGAATCGAACTCACAAACATAAAGTGTGCTGAAGATCATGAGTTGTACTTGTAGACTCTTCTAGAAGGCTTGGTCAGAATTGTCTGTGATTATAGTATGCTAACCATTACACCACATAGTTATTTACTAATCATAGCTCAGATGTGGCACAAAGCCAGAATGTGGGGCACCCAGTGAGAATCGAACTCACAAACATAAAGTGTGCTGAAGATCATGAGTTGTACTTGTAGACTCTTCTAGAAGGCTTGGTCAGAATTGTCTGTGATTATAGTATGCTAACCATTACACCACATAGTTATTTGCTAAGCACTATTGAAACATTGGATTAGTCTTTACAATTGAGCATTTCTTGTGACTATTATTTTTTATCAGCGGGCGTTGGATTAAGAATTATATTAACTAGCAAATATATGCACCCTCCGGGTGCAAGTATTTAAGTTTAATGTAATAAAATATTATATTAAATTAGAAAGGCTAATGAAACTAAATACCGATAAAAAGATTTGAAACAGAGTGAGTATAATAACAAATAGAACAACTGAAACTTACTCTTCCATCACTCTTGTCTTTCATTGTTATTTTTTCTAATTTAAGTATTTAGTTAAAATAGGAAGTAAAGAATAAAATGACAGTTATTTTTTCTTGTTAATGGATTTCATTTAAGATTCATTGAAGAGATTTTTTATTATATTCATTAAAATAAAACCAAACAATTAGAAATCAATAATACTAAGCACATATTTAATAAAATCACATTTTTAATATTAATATGCAAATTAGCCTTCCCATTCACACTGTAAACCGCTATTTTTTTTGTATATATAAATACAATTGCATGTTATTTGTATGTAGATATGGACAAAACTACTAAAAAGGTGAAACAATTTTATTAATCATTGAGGTTTAAATATAAATAAAATCATGGAGAATGTGATGTAAATAACGAAGGGAATTGTGACATGAGTAGTAATATCGTTTCGGTTACAGACAGAAAAACACACCATTATAATAAGAAGAAGATATAAAGGTTAGATGAATAAAAATAACAATTAATGTCTTTAACTGAATATTGAAAAATAATGTTTGCCTCACTTTGGCCCCATGAAAGAGATTGTGAGAGGCAAACATTATTCCAGTGACGAGGAAGTGAAATCTGTAGTGAAGAAGTGGCTCAAAGGACCATCAACAGAATTTTACGGGGCAGGGATACATGCTCTCATTAAAAGGTGGAACATTGCTATTGAGAGAAACGGTGACTATGTAGAGAAGTAGGGATGGGATCCACAGAGGACCAGCTTCATTTTATGTATGATACATGTTACTGTGTTGGTAATTATACCTGTGCTAAACAAAATGGCATTACTTCTTTACTCACCCTCCTAGTATGGAATATTTTCGATAATTTCAAAATAATTTCCCTTTTCATTAAACAAAGTTGGGATCCGTTCTTTAGGCAACAGTTTATCCTCCATATCAACCCACCAAGGTTATGTAGTTCCACAAAAAATAATATTAATATTTCATGCACAATAATATGGTTTCAAATATTCCTATCTAATATTGATAATTTATACACTATAATATTGCTTTCAAGTAACTATTCATACCGTCACCAACCCATGAAGAATTCAAAATAATTTCCCTTTGCATTGAACAAAGTTGGGATCTGCTGCTTAGGCAACAGCTCATCCTCCATATCAACTCGCCCAGGGTACATAATTAAAAAAATTGGACACTACACCATCATTTTTAGTAGACGGATGGATGCCAAACAAGTAAATAACACATGAATGTTGCTTTTCTAAATTGTAAAGAAGAATTTTGAAATAATTTCCCTTTGTCTTGAACAAAGTTGGGATCTGCTGCTTAGGCAACAGTTCATCCTCCATATCAACTCGCCCAGGCTACGTAGTCAAAAAAAAATATAAGAAGGTAATTTTATCCCTGTACAGAGGTGCAGTCGTTGTATTCTACCTCCCCGGCCAACAGGGCTAAAACATTATTAGTATTTCGTTTATGGCCAAACAAACTTTCTTTTTTTTTTCTTTTGTTTTTTGTTTTTGATTTTGTTTTTCAGGAACATTTTGTTTTTCTTTTAATCTTTTTGGCAGTGCCAAAGAATTGAAGGAACACAAATATTCCAAAGACATGGACTGGAACCAACTTAGTTATTCAGACCCCCCTCCCCCCATTGATTCCACCCCGTGGAGAGGTTAATGCTGCCAATGCATTTGATATTGGATCTTTTGATGAAGATTCTACAAAAGGAATCAAGGTACAAAATATTTTTCCATATCAGAATTCTTTACAATATTGTTTTTGTATTACGAAATATTGTGGCAAAATGATCATCACTGAAGAATATTAGCTTGGAAAATTGATAGATAGATCGATAGATAGTAGATAGATAGATAGATATGGACAGACTGAAATAGATAGATATGAACATAATAATATAAATAGATAAATAGACAGACAGACAGACAGACAGATAGATAGATAGATAGATAGATATGGACAGACTGAAATAGATAGATATGAACATAATGATATAGATAGATAGATAGATAGATAGATAGATATGGATAGACTGTGATAGATAGATATGAACATAATGATATAAATAGATAGATAGATAGATAGACAGATACATAGAGAGATAGATAGATAGGGACAGACTGAAATAGATAGATATGAACATAATGATATAAATAGATAGATAGATAGATAGATAGCTATGGACAGACTGAAATAGATATATATGTACATAATGATATAAATAGATAGATAGATAGACAGATAGATATGGACAGACTGAAATAGATAGATATGAACAGAATGATATAAATAGATAGATAGACAGATAGATTGACAGATAGATATGGACAGAGATAGATAGACATATGGATAGATAGATCGTTTATATAGATAGAGAGATAAGATGCAAGGACACGGGTAGATAGATAGATAGATAGATAGATAATAATAACAGGCTGGGATAGATAATATGGGAGAGCATAGATAGATAGAGAGAAAGAGGGAGAGAGAGAGAGAGAGAGAGATAATTACAGACTTAGATGGGAAATATATATAGATAGAGCATTATATAGATTGAGAGATAAGACGCAAGGATCCGATAGATAGATAGATAGATAGATAGATAGATAGATAGATAGATAGATCTGAGATAGATAGATAGATAGATAGATAGATAGATAGATAGATAGATAGATAGATAGATAGATAGATAGATAGATAGATAAGAAATAGAATAGATAGATAGATAGATAGATAGATAGATAAGACAGGAGAGCACAGACAGACAGATGGATGGATAGATAGATAGATAGATACAGATACAGAGATAGATACAGAGATAGATAAGAAGAGAGATGGAGATATAGATAAGAATAGACTGGATAGATAGATAGATAGATAGATAGATAAGAACAGAATGAGATAAATAGATAGATTGGATAGATAGATAGATAGATAGAATAGATAGATAGATAGATAGATAGATAGATAAGACAGATAGATAGATAGATAGATAGATAGATAGATAGATAGAGATAGATAGATAGATAGATAGATACAGAGATAGAGATAGATAAGAGGGATAGATAAGAATAGACTGGATAGATAGATAGATAGATAGATAGATAGATAAGAAAGAATGATATAGATAGATAGATTGGATAGGTTGATAGATAGATAGATAAGAACAGATGAGATAGATAGATAGATAGATAGATTGATAGATAGATAGATAGATAAGAACAGAATGAGATAGATAGATAGATAGATAGGTAGGTAGATAGATACAGAGATACAGAGATACAGAGATAAGAAGAGGGATATATAAGAATAGACTGGGATAGATAGATAGATAGATAGATAGATAGATAGATAGATAAGAACAGAATGATATAGATAGATAGATTGGATAGGTTGATAGATAGATAGATAAGAACAGAATGAGATAGATAGATAGATAGATAGATAGATAGATAGATAGATAAGAACAGAATGAGATAGATAGATAGATAGATAGATAGATAAGAACAGAATGAGATAGATAGATAGATAGGTAGATAGATAGATACAGAGATACAGCGATAGATAAGAAGAGGGATAGATAAGAATAGAGATAGATAGATAGATAGATAGATAGATAGATAGATAGATAGATAGATAGATAGATAGATAAGAACAGAATGAGATAGATAGATAGATAGATAGATCCAATCAGTGAGATGATTCCTCCTTATATGACACATGGTGTGATCGACCTCTGACTACAAAGACAGGAATGTTAATGAATCTGTCTCTTTCTCTTTTTCCAATTTGCTTATCACAATTCAACAATAATAATAAACGGATTTACATTGCTTCGTTGTGCAACAATTACGCCATTAAGCAAAAGAGAAATGGGCCAAATAGAGCGAGAGGGTGACACAGCGAGAGAGAGAGAGAGAGAGAGAGAGAGAGAGAGAGAGGGGGGGAGACTGGGGCTGGGGAGTTGGTAGGAAGGGGAATTGACAATAAAAAGAGAGTAAACATACGGGGGTGGGGTCTGGGGTTATGGTACAACAAAAGAAGAGAGACACACACAATGTTCCATGTTTGTTTTATTTGAGACACACATGAATTTAATTAAGTTCTAGAATTAAAATTTTCAATTAATGTTATAGTCAGGCCAACCTTGTCACGCGTTAGCAGCTGGAGGTAATGGAGGGATTTGCAATTAATTTCGATCCTTATGAAGGAAATGAACAGGCAATACACACACACACACACATACTCATATATATATATATATATATATATATATATATATATATGTGTGTGTGTGTGTGTGTGTACATATATATATATATATATATATATGTGTGTGTGTGTGTGTGTGTGTGTGTGTACATATATATATATATATATATATATATATATATATATATATGTGTGTGTGTGTGTGTGTGTGTGTGTATGTGTGTGTGTAATTTCCGAGAACACGTGTGTTTGTGTGCAAAGTATATTTTCTTCATATGAATATCCAGCAAAGATGTATCAAGTTTCATTCACTTTGTATCTATCTATCTATCTATCAATCCATCTCTCTCTCTCTCTCTCTCTCTCTCTCTCTCTCTCTCTCTCTCTCTCTCCTCTATCTATCTATCTATCTATCTATCTAACTACCGGCCTACTTATCTATCTATCTATTTATCTATCTATCTATCTATCCTAGTCTGTTCATATCTATCTATCTATCTATCTATCTATCTATCTATGCTCTCCCGTCTTACATTTCTCAGTCTTTTTCTATTATCTATCTATCTATCCATCTATCTATCTATCTTTGAACCAGTCTCTTTCCCGTCTTATACATCTTAGTCTTTTTTTTATTATCTATCTATCTATCTATCTATCTATCATACTCTCCCTTATTATCTATTCCAGTCTGTGCTTATCTGTCTATATAAAGATCTATCTATCTATCTATCTATTTATCAATCTACATCCTCCCGTCGTATCTACCTCAGAAAATGCAGAAATTAAAAAATTAAAAAATATAATCGAAAGCATAAAGAGCGTCCACAATAATCAACCGACGTAATTTGCGGCCCAAAAACATAACAGCAAGAAATGTCTTCGCATAAACACCAGAAGAACTTTTAGCAGCCTGATGATGGTGAAATAACCTGAAACCTGGGTAGTTGCTTATGGAAAACAATTATATCTAAAAAATTCAACAAATAAATAAAGCTCCTACAAATTTGTGTTTGAGCACTGTGATTTATTTGTTTCATCACAAAATTGTTTAATATATATATATATATATATATATATATATATATATATATATATATATATCTTTGTCTCTTTCTCTGTCTCTCTCTGTCTGTCTGTCTTTCCGTCTGTCTGTTTGTCTCTAACCCCCTCTCTCTATATATACATATATATATATATGTACATATATATATATATATATATATGCTCTCTCTCTCTCTCTCTCTCTATATATATATATATATATATATATATATATATATATATCTGTATATCTACCTACATCAATTTAATTGTATCTATTTATATTTCTGTCTGTCTATCTATCTATTTATTCATCTATCTATCTATCTATCTATCTATCTATATTTAAGAATGGAATGAGTAACCTACTCGAGTTTATCGATAGATTCTTCAGGGTTACTTTTAAATTAATCGAGTTTACGATTAATCTTTGGTGTTATAAACATGCCCGTTGGTATGGGACTTAACTTCCTCTACTGAATTTAAGTCCCATACAACGGCATTTTATAACACCAAATTAATCGTAAACTCGATTAATTTAAAAGTAACCCTGAAGAATCTATCGATAAACTCGATAGGTTACTCATTTCCATTCTTAATAAATTTATGCTCTACATTGTATTGAGCACTTTGTATTTGTTTTTCTCAACCTTACCTCTATATTGTGCGCTTCGATCTTCTTATTATTAATACTTATCATATACAAATATCTATCTATCTATATCTATATATATATATATATATATATATATATATATCAATCTACACGTATCTACCCATCCATCTTCCTGTCTATCTATCCACCCATACATGACGTCGATCTACTGGATCAGCTATTCCTGGGTCACGTTGTCTCGATGCAAACGAAGACATTGATGATTTGCGGTAATTAGTTGGAGAGCATCACATGACTCTGATTATTCACGATCCCCCACCCCCAGGAACATCTCTGATCACGCTACCTTGGTGTGCATCATGGGGTATGTGCGAATTCCTTCTCACAGAACCACTTGTCATTTCTCCCGTTCACTTTCTAGTCCCGATCCCGGTGGTTGGCGGCTGTTGTCATAAGTAGAACGCGTTTTTATTTTATTTCTCTGATTTCAGTGGAAATAAATTAACAACTGTTAATATTAATATATATTAATATGTTAATATATTAATATTAACAACTGTTAATATTAATATATTTAAGTCTTTTCTTTCTATTAATCTGTAATCTAAAGCTAATAAGTAAAAAGTGCTCAATACCTAAGTAGAGCAAATAATAAAGATAAATCTAATGAGTCAGACGAACCCACTAAAAGTTTCGCTTAATGCTCTTCAGGGCTAAGATCTGAGTTAGATCTTAGCCCTAAAGAGCATTAAGCGAAACTTTTAGTGGGTTCGTCTGACTCATTAGATTTATCTTTTATATATATATATATATATATATATATATATAATATATGGTTGGTATTTAAACCTTTTCTTTGCCAAATGTATAGCTCTGTATATATTTCCCCAATTATTGTACATTGAACTGTCAACTTTGACTATATCAATGTTGAATCTTAGATTTTTTTTAGAATAATTGAAAAATATCTTAATTTACATATTTTTTAAAGAATGGTTTTATGTCTGTTTCTACTGAAAAGATAATGAAAATTCATCTATTGTTTTTGAGTAATTCAAAAAGAAATCAAATAAACAAAATTTTAATTATTTTTCTTTGCTCTTTCTGTCTTTACTTCTTCTTCTTCTTCTTCTTCTTCTTCTTCTTCTTCTTCTTCTTCTTCTTCTTCTTCTTCTCTCTACCCCCATCTCTCTTCCTCTGCCTGTCCGTCTGTTTCACTCTGTTTTCTTCTCCGTATAATTCACAGTCTAATGAAGCAGGTTAATTTCAGTGGAAATAAATTAACAACTGTTAATATTATCGGTATTTAAGCCTTTTCTTTCTATTAATCTGTAATCCTCAATTATAGCATATTGAACCTCAACATGGACTACTTTTATATTTCCTTTTTTGTTTTTTTTTTTGTTTTTTTTGTTGGTTTTCTTATAGATGAAAGGCAATTATTGATAAATATCTTAATTTACATACTTTTTAGAGAATGGCTGTTTCTAATCAAAAGATAATGAAAACTGATATATTGTTTTTCTACAATTTAAAAAGAAATCAAATATAACACAATTTATTTTTCCTTTTCTCTTTCTGCTCTTCCTATCTTTATTTCTTTTCTTTCTTCTTTACCCCTTCTCTCTCTCTCTCTCTCTCTCTCTCTCTCTCTCTCTCTCTCTCTCTCTCTCTCTCTCTCTCTCTTCTTTTGGTTTCTTTGTTTAATGCCATAACAAACATCGTGAGTTATTTAATGCCAAAACCACCATTGAGATGCCATTTAATACGTTGCTAGAGTATTTCTCTGAATGTTTGAGATGAGGCTTGAAGATTAGTATTATCTGCGTTACTCGGACTATTGTCCCCATCTTTATTGTTATTTGTACAACGTTTCGGCCGATATGCCCTCCGGCCTTCTTCAGGTATTTTTTCTCGGACTCGGGAACCTTCTTCTCGGACTCGGGAACCTTCTAAAGGGTTAGGTTCGAAGTTCCGTGATGGCTCCCGATTACGACAAGAAGGTTCCTGACTACAAGAAAGTTCCCGAGTTCGAAAAGAAGGTTCCCGAGTCCAGAAAGAAGGTTCCCGAGTCCGACAGGAAATACCTGAAGAAGGCCGGAGGCATATCGGCCGAAACGTTGTACAAATAACAATAAAGATGCGTTTTTATTTTTATTTAAAAAAAAATCTAATGAGTCGGATTGGAAGATGTCAATGCCATCGATACGCATGTGTGTTAAGATATGATGCATGCTGGGTAACATCACGTGGGATCTTCTTCCGATTATGGTCATATGTTTGTTTTCTCAACTACTTCAGTCTCAGCGGGATAGCAAGGGGCTGAGAGCAAGAGGTATTAATCTCGACGTGAACACAGATCAAGTGTTTTAATCAATATTAAATATAATTTTTCTGTTAGGTTTCAGTTATTCATATCTAGCTGAAAACTTGCTCTATTTATTAAACTAGCAAATATATGCACCCTCCGGGTGCAAGTATTTAAGTTTTGATATAATAAAACATCATATTAAATTAGAAAGGCTAATGAAACTGACTAAGAATACAGATAAAAAGATCTGCAACAGAGGGGGTATAATCGAAAAATAGAACAACTTTGTAACTAACTATTCCATCATTTTCCATTACTCCCCTCTTTCATTGGTAAATTTTCCTAATTTAACTATTTAGTTAAAATAGGAAGTAAAGGATAATATTACAGTTATTTCTTCTTGTAAATAAATTTCTTTTAAGATTTATCCACGAGATTTTTGTTTATATTTCTTAAGATAAAACCAAACAATTAGAAATCAATAATACCAAGCACATATTTATTAAAATAAAATTTTAAATATCAATATGCAAATTAGCCTTCTTGTTCAAACTGTAAACCGCTATTTTGTTGTATATATAAATACAATTGCATGTTATTAGTACGTAGATATGGTCAACAGTATTAATAATGTAAAACAATTTTTATTAATAACTGAAGGTTTAAAAGAATGAAAGAGAATTTGACGTAAATAATTAAGGGAATTGTGACTTGAGTAGTAATATAGTTTCAGTTACAGACAGAAAAACACACAATCTCCATTATAATAAGATGTTAAGATTATATCTAACTTTGTAACTGTTAGAGAACCGTGTCATAGAAACTAGCTGAAAACTTGCCCTATGAGTGAGCTTTACAGCTATGTATGCCAGTATAGGTTACAAGGTAGGGGTTAGACGGCTTTAGTTGGACCCATACATTTCCCCGGGGACTCATTCAAAGCAAATATTAAATTATCTCCTCATTAAATGACAAGGATTTCAAATTAGTAGACAAGTTAACATCCAGTCCTATCGGCTTTAGAATACAACAACTGCACCTCAACAGAGGGGTAAGACTCTCCCAATGGGGACACTTGTTGACCGTGGTTGGTGACCCATGATGCTTACGGATGGACCTCTTGTTCGAATATTTTGTGTATATAAAGTGGGCTACAATACACGACATAAATTTATAGACTGTGCGAAGTCACGTGGTCTATTCCTCCGTCAATCAACAGGCACAATGCGTGGCTAGTTGACTACTTAATCACTGATACTGACCGGACGTCCATTTGCAATCATTGACGAAGAAACTTACAACCAATGGATTCTTTACCAAGGATTTCCGCTGGACAAGCTCTCTTGCTTGAAGCCCATAATGGATGTCTCATAAAATCGTAACACCCCTCGTGGCTGAGCAATCAATAACATACAAAACTCTACTTTGGCCCTTACTTAGGCTAGACGGGCAGTCGGAGAGGCCTCCTCCGATCAATCGGGTGGTTATGTTAATCATTTATATGATTGTCCCCAACACTTTTCTCCTTATGGCAAGCCCCATCTCTTTTTATCATACGTGCTAGAAGGCGATTACTGATGTGATACGAACAGGTACTACCACTCCGGGTCGGAATGCACCTGGGAGAAATGGGAATAAAGTAGTGCTCCACATTCCCCATTCGTGCGGGGTTCTTACCCTTCTGCAGATCGCAAACACTGGACTTCTGCAAAAAGTATTTGTCAGTTACAGAACTAACCAGCCATTTTCTTTGGATAAAATAACGTTGTTGTATAGCGGCTTCAAATTCACGACGCTAAATTCGTGTATATTAGTACTGGGGTTTCACTGTACCCAAAGCGATGTATGTTAGTAGTCAGCTACTACCGACTACTGGACTTCGATAAACAACAGATACGTATGTACAAAGAGAGGACCCTTCTTTATTTCTTCGGTGTGTGGGTGGTGAAGGCGCAGAGCTTACAATGAGTGCCCGATGGGTGTTTGCTGACGGGAGACGTGAAGTGTCCTTTCGGCTGCCGGCTGGCGTCTCTGTGTGTCGGCTCGAATCTTCTCGCCTTTATATTGCTAGATACGCCTCCGCATCTTTATATTTTGATCTGATAACGGACATTTGTTATATATTTCTTTATCTTCTCCCTGCTTCCTTGACCGGAAACCCTTTCTTCTGTTTTTTAACTTCTTTGTTCGCTTTTACTGGGAAAAAGTCCTTTGGCATTCTTTGTTTAATTTAACCGGAAATTCCCTTTTCCGTTTGTAAAATATACAACAACGTCTGCTTTGAAATGTAAACGGTATAAAGGAAATATCTCAGATGTATTTGATGTGTGACGGCTGCATTTCTGCATCCGACTCTACGAAACAAGTACAGCTCATTTATAGTCGAATACACAACAGAGTACAAGGCCCGAAGTTTTATTTTTTGGGGGGAACGGGTTACAAACCTGGTCATGCTGTTAAACTTGTATTTCTATCTTAGCTAGTCTCATTCGCTGACCGATCCATACTAATAAATACAGTCGTCCATCGCCTTCCACTACTGCTTGTACCAAAAAAATTCACTGGCACTCTATGAATGAAACCCTACTTAAGCCCAGCTAGTAATAAACAAGAGGTTGTAAATATATTTACAAAAATTAAAACAAAACCAATGATATATGGTGGGAGTAAAAAGGGCAAATACAACAAAAAGTCCCCAATATAAGACAAGAAACTAAACAAAACTGAGGCCATTTGGTTGCCCCTTTTCCCTCATCTAGAATAATGGGACCGTCGACTGTCTTCAGGAAGGCCGAAATCAAGCTGGTCCGTTACCCTAAGCAGGGAGTGGGTGTCCAAAGGAAATATCTAAAATGGCGTCCGAATTGGCAGGAAAGATTTTATGACGTTGCTAGAGTCACGTGACAATGGTGTGTAACGAAAGATGAGATTGCAAATAAGAAATATAATTAAATTTCTTGAGACAATGAAAAACGAAGAGTCATAATTTATGTATGAGAAAAAAATTACTTGAAAAGGGAAATAAGAAAAAATGTATTTTTAATTCGAAAGGGAAATGAAAGATTAAAAAACTTGAAGGCGTAAAAATGAAAAGTTTCGTTTGGTTTATTTGTTTAATGGCATATAAACTAGTTATGGGTTAGTTAGTACCGCAATTTGATTCTTTTTGAAGTATTTGTTTTGTTTTTTTTTTGGGGTTTTTTATGGGAGGGGACATCAATTCCCTATGGGTTATATAATGCTGAAATACGATTCATTTGTAAAGGTTACGTTTGGCTTATTTATTTAAGGGTATATCAACTCACTATGGGTTAGTTAATGTCATAATTCGATGGTTGTACAAGTGTTTGCTTTGTTTTTGTTTTTGGGTTTTTTTGTGAGAGGTGGCATATCAATTACCTATGGGCTATTTAATGCCGAAATACGATTCATTTGTAAAAGTTTGGTTTAGCTTATTTGTTTAAAGGCATGTCAACTCGTGATAGGTTAGTTAAAACCGTAATTCAATAGATTACTCATGGCAGTCACTAACAGCAGCTGCAACATATGGACAAACAGAAAAACAACAAAAACAAGAAAAAAATAAATGGGAAGGAAAATAATTATATGGATACTTCAAACGACTAATTGGGTAGATAGCACATGTAGATACCTAGACATGGTTGAGAAAAGGAAACCTCAAGAGAGAAACCGAGTCGCTAATAATTGCTGCACAAAATAATGTCATAAGAACAAATTATATCAAAGCAAAAAGACATAAGACGCAATAAACAGCAAATTTAGAGTGTGTAGTGATAGAGATGAGTCCATTAAGCATATATTAAGCAAATTCAGCAAACTAGCCCAACGAAAATACAAAGTTATTCTTTTAATTCTAAGTGCAACTTAGGGGAGTCCCCATGGCATAGTGGCTAGTGTACTGGACTGTGACATTGTTGTAAGTGAACTGAAACTCCAGTCAAGCTATCATGTTCACTTTTGGACAAATATGGGAAAAGTATGAAACTCCTCACCCCCCCCCCCACAGCTCTGGGTTAGTACTACTACTGTTCTTGTACAAGGATGGCTTTGGCATTCATAAAGAAACTAAACCAGTCCTAAAGGGTTATTGCAAAGTTAAAACATGAGTTTCAATGAATGAAGTTGGTCAAAATTTTACAATATGATCTGTTAAACTCCACCATACATCTTAATAGTGTATTACTAATAAATCTCTAATGTACAATTTGGATAGTTTACATCTGAGTGTTGCAATTTCAAAAAATGGGATATGAAAAAAAAAAATCAAGGCTAAGTCTATAATTTTTCTTTTTTTCACTGAGAGTAAAAAGAGCAAGTTTTTTTTATAGTTTTCAGAAAAAGAATTTAAAAAAGATCCAATCCATCATAACTGGGTTGGTAAGGTGATTCACCGAAAATTGAGCAAGAAGCTAAAATTTAACCATACAACAAAATGGTATATGCTTGAACCAGAATCTGTTCTTGAGAATGAAATGCATAAAATTCTCTGGAACTTCGAGGTAAAGACGGATCACCCTATCCCAGCCAGAAGACCAGACTTAGTGCTGATTAACAAAAAACAAAAAAAAAGAGAACGTGTCAACTGGTGGACTTTGCAGTCCCAGCGGATCACAGGGTGAAGCTGAAGGAAAATGAAAAGATGGATAAATATCTGGAGCTTGCCAGAGAATTGAAAAAGCTGTAGAATACGAGGGAAAAGTGATACCAATTGTAGTTGGTGCACTTGGAACAGTCCCAATAAACTTAGAAAAAAGACTGGATGATCTAGATATCAGAGGAAGAATTGAGACCATCCAGACAACTGCACCGCTGCAATCGGCTAGAATACTCAGAAGAGTCCCGGAGACCTGAGAAGACTTGTTGTCACTCAGCTTCCAGTGAAATACCATCAGCTAACACTGATGTGAAAAACTCAAAAGTAGTGAAGATAATAATAATAATAATAATAATAATAATAATAATAATAATAATAATAATTAGAGATAGATTGTATGTGTCAAGAAAGGAAGGGGGAAGAGGTCTTGCCAACATAGAGGAATGCGTAGAAACCACAATCCAACAACTTGAAGATTACATAAGGAAGAGCAAAGACAAACTACTTATGGCGGCCAACAATAGTAGAAACGGCAGATGGACAAACAGAAAAACGACAAAGACTAGAAAACAAAAATGGTAAGAAAAACAATTATATGGACGCTTCAAACGACAAATAGATGAGGTTGCACATGAAAAGACTTGGACATGGTTAAGAAAGGGAAACCTCAAAAGAGAAACGGAATCACTTATAATTGCTGCACAAAATAATGCCATAAGGACAAACTACATCAAAGCGAAAATTGATAAGACCCAACTAAATAGTAAATGTAGACTTTGCGGGGATAGAGATGAGACTGTTAACCATGTACTCTGTGAATGTAGAAAACTAGCACCACGAGAATACAAAACTAGACACGACTGGGTTGGGAAGGTGATCCACTGGGAATTATGCAAGAAATTAAATTTTGACCACACAACAAAATGGTATATGCATAAACCAGAATCTTTTCTTGAGAACGAAACGCACAAAATTCTCTGGACTTTGAAATTAAAACGGATCACCTTATCCCAGCAAGAAGGCCAGACCTAGTGTTGATTAACAAAAAAAAAAAAAAAAAGAAAAAAAGAAAGAACTTGTCACTGGTTGATTTTGCAGTGCCAGCAGATCACAGGGTGAAGTTAAAGGAAAATGAAAAAATAGACAAATATCTGGACCTTGCCAGAGAACTGAAAAAGTTATGGAATACGAAAGTGAAAGTGATACCAATTGTAGTTGGTGCACTTGGAACAGTCCCAAAAGGATTAGAAAAGGGCTTGGAAAGTTTGGATATCAGAGGAAGGATTGAAACCATTCAGAACACTGCACTGCTGCAATCTGCCAGAATACTCAAAAGAGTCCTGGAGACCTGAGGAGACTTGCTGTCACTCAGACTCCAGTGAAAGACCATCAGCTAACACTGATGTGGAAACTCAAAAGTAGTAATAATAATACATCTTGGTAACATTTATAGTTTCAAGTAACTTTGGTAAATGATTTCAAGTATTTCTATGTGACATTAGTAATTGTATTCGTAATAATCATTTGCTTTCACACAGTTATATGGCTTCAGTATTACATCTACATACTAATAGTCTTCTGAAGAAGATATATTCATCTCGAAATATTAAGGAAAATTATTTAAAATATCGGTAAATGAACTCGTTAACTATTTTTCCTTTGCATTGTGATATAGCCTTCAAAATCAATCTCCAAAACACACACACACACAACACACACAACACACACATATATATATATATATATATATATATATATATAATATATATATGTAAACAAGGTTTGTTTAGAATGGCTTTTTGCCGATAATTTTTTGGAGAATAAGTGCTTAATTGGAGTCGTACCTAATTTGAAAATTAATTAATTAATAATGAATTAGCGCGGAATACCTATCAAATTTATGGCTAAACAAATCGAGAAAAATCAATCTCTGTATGTACATTTCGGCCTATTAGGCCTCATCAGCAGAGCTATAGATCGGAAGACCGCCCTGTGCGTGATTTGAAACCGGACTGCCAAGCTGACAGGCCGATCTCATAACCCCTACACTAAACGAACTTCTTAGATTTTATGATTTGTTTAGAGTAGGTTAATATTCCTCTTCTAGTGACTCCTACTACACGACGATACGATAGGTTGTAAACAAGGTTTGTTTAGAATGGCTTTTGCCGATAATTTTTTGGAGAATAAGTGCTTAATTGAGTCGTAC
>CM042159.1:94906000-94926016 GCA_023376005.1 Doryteuthis pealeii | reverse complement strand
GGATTGGGGAGAGAGATAAACCTCTGGCAAATTAAAATCAAATCATCAAAATAATTAACGGTAAAAAAAACGAAAAAAATACATAAGTAAAATGTTATTATCTGAAATTTGTTCGGAAAATTCCTCTTTAAAAAAAAAGAATTAACGACATTTTTATGAAAATGAAGTAATTAATTGAATTCTTAAAGATTCAAAAAATCGGAATGTCTTTTAGAAGAAAATATTCCATGCAAATGTGCTTATACTTAACTCTTTGCCTGCTTTAAACCACTCAAAGCGGCTCTGCCACCACCGCGATCCTACCGTATGCCGCTGATAGCTATTTCATTATACTCGAGTAGAAGTATTATAACAACAATAGGACTTTGTTTAAATAGAATGAGTTCTGGGCAGAATAGATAGGGAACTTTGAAATATCCAACCATACAGGTTGAAAAATACCTAGAAAATTTGTTACAGCCGTGGGGGGCATTTGGTAGGCAAAGGTTAAGACGAAAGATCATACATAGAGAACTGAAAGTGGAGTGCTGTAGTATAAATACGTGAAAAAGAACCCACGAGCTTAGAAAGGAATAAACAACCCCTTTGTGACTATACGACTTTCGTATGTTGTTACTGAACTAACAACGGCTACTACTACTAACTACTACTACTACAACAACTCTGCTTTGGTCCCTACGCAACAGTAGCCTGTGTAATATACGGTGGGGAGACTCCTGTTTAGAGCTTTTAAGAATGTGAAGTCAACGCTTTGATGCCATTAATCCCTGCTCCACTTTGACCTGGGTGGTAATACCTCTAGGTTCCATATACCTAGAAAATTTGGTACAGGCGTGGGGAAAAATTGGTAGGCAAAGAGTTAAATATATAGTAGGGCATCCCATCGTGGTGCAAGAGTGTTGTAAGGTTTTAGGGGTCAAATCAGAACAAAACAACGGGTAACGAAAAGTAGAAAAATGTATTAACAGAAAGTAGACAATACAATACAGAGATGTGGAAATTACGTCCGACGAACAGAGTTATTGGCACTCGCATTGGCTTGCTCCCTAAGCCACAATTATCCCTGTTTATTCATAGTAATCTGTTGGCGCATTCCATTGGTCTTATAGGGTGTGTCACCTATAACAAAGAGTTAGAAAGCTACTTTCGCGGATCGATTACTACTGAATAGCGAGTTCAATCCTCACTGGACGCCCCATACTTGCTAAGTTGTGTCATATTCTACCCAGTTCGGACCGATTGGATAAATACCTACTTAAATATATAGTACTACACACCACAGTCGGTAGAGCCCCAGGCTAGAAACCACAAGGTTCCTAGTTCGATACCGGCCCTCGCCAATTCGGCGTACGAATAGTACAGGGATCTGTGTGGTGAAAGTAAGGAGCTGTTGATAGGTGTGGTGCTCCACATCAGGCACAAAAACAATCTCCTTTGTCTAGCGCTAGTGAAAACGGGATATATTCTTTCGCTGTCTGGCTGATACCGGCTTTAGACACACCCAACGACTCTACTTACACACACGTACTTGAACCGATCATCATCATCATCACCATCATCATAATCTAATCTTGCTGACAGCACGGATTCCCTTGATTCTCTTGTCATTACGTCTCTATTGGTAATAGCTTATGGCAGGTCATTAAAACACCCAGCGTTCGCACAGAGCTGACTAATATAAGTTTTTATTGGTCGGCCAACTCTTTCTGTTTTTTCTTGCTTTAATACTCTCCTTTTCATATTACCCTCTTTATTTCTTATTTTTTAAAATTTTCTTTCTTTCTTTTCTTCTATCTTTCTTTTCTTTACTTCTTTCTTTCTTTCCTTTCTTTCTTTTTTTCTTTCCAACTCTCCTTATAACATTAACCCCTTTCTTAATTTCCTCCTTCCTTTCCTTCTTTTTCCCTTTCTTCTTTCTTTCTAAATCTCCCATTATTATTTAACCATTCTTTCTTTCTTACTTTTTAACATTAACCCCTTTCTTTCTTTCTTTGTTTCTTTCTATCAATGTATCTCTTTTTGCTTAATTTCTTCTTTCTTTCTTTCTTTCTTTCTTTCTTTCTTTCATTTCAACTTTCATTTTGATATTACCCCCTTTCTCTATTTTTCTCTTTCTTCTTCTTTCTTTCTTTTTCTTTCTTTCTTTTCTTTTCTTTTCTTTTCTTTTCTTTCCTTTCTTTTCTTTTCTCTTCTTTCTTTCTTTCTTTCTTTACTCTAAACAAACCAAAAAAAAAATCAAAAGTGACTTTTTAATGAAATCAAAGCATGGAACTATTTTTTCTAGCGGAGGTCGACAACACTCAAAACGTGACTCGCAATTAGCAAAACGACAAGAAATTATGAGAGTAACATAAAGTGATTTTGTCGAAGTCAACCACCCCACCCCACCCCCACCCCCTGAATTTTGCTACCCTCCTCCTCCCCTCCCCTCCATCCACTCGGCGCTCGAATGACAAGAAGATCAGCGGAAGGTTTCGCGCCCTAATGAAATCTCCACGAGAAGACTTACTTCACTAAATTGCGTATTGTCGTCGAAGTAAAATCGAGTTAGTTTTCAAAGCGACATGATTTGACAAGAAGTAAGAATTAAATAAACTCTATAGAATTAGTATACGTGGAAACATCTACAAAGACACACACACACGTATATGCAGTCGGACACACACACATGCTCAAGTACACACACACGGGCTTGTATGTATACACGTATTCACGTAAACGACGTGTGCATATAAATACGTAGAAAGACGTGCTCCAAATATCCGCTGACTTGGAAATACGTACGGGAAGACATACATTGACAAAGACATATTGAAACACAAACGATCATATTCAGATATACTCAAACACACACACACACACACACACACACACACACACACTAAGACAGACGCAAACACACACACATGCATTCAAGTACACAACATATACACACAAAGACGTACCATGACGTTCTCCAAATATAAGCTGACTTGGAAATACGTACAAGATATACATAGACAATGACATATTGAAACACACACACACATACGCGTAAATATACTCACACACACACACACACACACACATACACACACACACACACAGACATGTATCCATGTACACAACATATCTTATTATAATGGAGATTGTGGGTTTGTCTATTTGTAACCGTAACTATATTACTATCCAAGTCACAATTCCCTTAGTTATTTACATCACATTCTCCATGATTTTATTTTTATTTAAACCTCAATTATTAATAAAATTGCTTTACATCATTAAGACTGTTGACCATATCTATACTAATAACATGCAATTGTATTTATATATACAACAAAATAGCGGTTTACAGTGTGAAGGGGAAGGCTAATTTGCATATTGATATTAAAAATATAATTTTAATAAATATATGCTTAGTATTATTGATTTCTAATTGTTTGGTATTATCTTATTGAATATGACCAAAAATCTCTTCAATAAATCTAAAAAGAAATCCATTAACAAGAAGAAATAACTGTAATATTATTCTTTACTTCCTATTTTAACTAAATAGTTAAATTAGGAAAATTTACTAATGAAAGACGGAGTAATGGAAAATGACGGAAGAATTAGTTTCAAAGTTGTTCTATTTTTCAATCATACCCCTCTGTTCCAAATATTTTTATCTGCATTTTCTTATTAAGTTTCATTAGTCCTTTCTAATTATGATATTTTATTATACTAAAACTTAAATACTTGCACCCAGAGGGTGCATATATTTACTAGTACACACAAAGATCTACAAAGACGTGCTTCAAATATGCACAAGGAGATATACATAGACAAATACATATTGACACACACAGACACACACACAGATAATTAGACACAAACGCACACACTAAACCATACACAGGCATACACGCACACAAATTTACGCATACAGGTACACTGCATGTGGACACAAAAACTCTATAAAATTAGTATTTGCGGAAACATCTACACAGACACACACGTATATAGAGTTGGACACACACATGCTCAAGTACACACATACGCGCTTGTATGTATACACGTATTCAAGTAAACGAGGTGTACATATAAATACGTACAAAGACGTGCTCCAAATATGCACTGACTTGGAAATACATATAAGAAACCATACACTGACAAATACATATTGAAACACAAACGATCATACTTAGATATACTCAAACACACACACACACACACACACACACACTAAGACAGACGCAAAGACACACACATACATTCAAGTACACAACATATACACACAAAGACGTACCATGACGTTCTCCAAATATGCGCTGACCTGGAAATACGTAGGACGTGATATACATAGACAAAGACATATTGAAACACACACACACACATACGCACATATATACTCAGAAATACTCACACATACACGCAATCACCCACACACACATACACACACACTCACAGAGACACACACATGTATCTACTTACACAACGTATACGCACAAAGGTCTACAAAGACGTGCTCCAAATATGCACATGGAGATATACATAGACAAATACATATTCACACACACACACACACACACACACACACACACAGAGATAGTCAGACACTAACGCTCACACTAAACCATACACAGCATACACACACACACACAAATACACGCATTCAGGTACACTGTATATACACACAAAAACTCTATGAAATTAGTATTCGTGGAAACATCTACACAGACACACACGTATTTAGAGTTGGACACACACATGCTCAAGTACACACATACACACACGCACGCTCGTATGTATACACGTTTTCACGTAAACGACGTGTACATATATATATATAAATACGTACAAAGAGGTGCTCCAAATATGCGCTGACTTGGAAATACGTACAGGAAGACATACATTGATAAAGACCTATTGACACACACACACACACACATACGGGTATATTACTAAGACACACGCAAAACACCTACATGCATTCAAGTACACAACATATACACGCAAAGACGTATAAAGACGTGCACAAAATATGCGCTGACTTGGAAATACTTACGACGAGACATACATAGACAAATATATATTGAAACACGCACACGCACACACACACACGCACAGATATACTCAAACACACAGAAACACACACACACACACAAAGACACACACATGCATCTACGTACACAACATAGACACACAAAGACGTACAAAGACGTGCTCCTAAAACACCATGAGATATACATAGACAAATACATATTGACACACACAGACACACGCACACATACATATACACACACAGATATTCAAACACAAACTAAAACACTGAATATACACACAAAAACTCTATAAAATTATTGGTAATTTGCTTGAACATTGTTAAGTATGTTATAATATATTAATAATTTGAAGGCAATTACAATGCGTATAAAAAATAAAAAATTCGTGGAAACATCTACACAGATACACAATTATATATAGTCGGTGACACACATGCTCAAACACACACACACGCAATTCTATACATACTCGTAATCCCGTAAACAACGTGTACATAGGAATACGTACAAAAACGTTCTTCAAATATGCGTTGACTTGGAAATACGTACGACGAGACATACATAGACAAATATATATTGAAACATATACGGTTAGATATACTCAGACATACGCGCACACACACACACACACACACACACACACACACACAGAAGACACACACATGCATTCACGTACACAACATATAAACGCAAAGATCTACAACGATGTGCTTCAAATATGCACAAGGAGATATACATAGACAAATACATATTGACACACACACACACATAGACACACGCACGCACACGCAGATAGTCAGACACAAACACACACTAAAACATACACAGACATACACACAAATTTTCTCATTCATATGCACTGCATATACACACAAAAACGTACAAAGACGTGCTCCAATGCACTAAATATACACACAAGGAGACACATATAGACAAATACTAATTGAAAAACATGTTGCGTACTGGCATCAAATTCTATATGTTATATAGCGGTTTCTTCAAATTCACGCTGCTAAATCGTGTGTGTTAGTAGTCGTTTAAGGAAAACACCACACATGGGTATTCTAGGAGTTGACTTTATTTCTCTCCGTCGGCTGGTGGGTGGCGAGCGTGACAATAGGAATCTGCCCAAGGGTTGACGATGACTACTACTACTGTTGGGATGACTAGTGTTGGTGACATGGAAGGGGTGGACGAACTCACTGCCCGCTGGCAGCGATGGACCGTGTCGACGGTCCTCCTTGTGCTCTGTTCACCGTCCGCTGTCTGACTCACGACTGCTTCGGCTCGAACCCTCAGGCCTTTTATATTGATAGGTACTCCTACGCATCTTTATCTTTTGATCTGATAACGGGCATTTGTTATATATTTCTTTATCTTCTCGCTGCTTCTTTGACCGGAAAGCCTCGCTTTCGTTTTTTAACTTCTTTGTTCGCTTTTACCGGGAAAAAGTCCTTTGTCATTTTTTTCGTCTTTTCTTTGTTTAATTTAACTTGAAATTCCTATTTCCGTTTGTAAAATATACAACAAACACATACACACACATTCAGCTATATGCAGACAGACAGACAGGCAGACAGACACACACACACACACACACACACACACTAAAATATACACAGGCACACACATAAATTCATGTATTAAGGTATACTGTAAAAAAACGTACAAAAACGTGCTCCAATGCACTAACTTAGATATACACAAGGAGACATATATAGATTAATACATATTGAAACACACACAAACATACGCACACACACACACACACAGACACACACTCAGATATATTCAGACACACAAACACACACACGAAGGCACACACACTCACACACACACGCGCGCATACATTCACACCCTTGTGCACAACATGTACACACAAAGACGTTCAAATTTGCGTTCCTAATATGCACTAATTGAAATATACGTACAAGGATACACACTCAAACACATAGACAAAGATATATCTACACAAAAACACACACTCACACGCATGTACATACATAGAGGCACACATACACACACAGAGATACATGCTTGCACGCATACACACATTCACGCACACAGCATAAATACTAACTAGGATATTCGCACAAGGAGACAGACATAGACAAAGACATTTAGACAAAGATATGTTGGCTGTCAATTCGGGTTCGAGTCAGACCATTTCCTGTTTATGTTTTCTTTCAATATGTAAACAATAGAGCTATTGCGAAATAGTTCAATATGTAAAAAATAGAATAATCTTGATTTAACTCTCTTTCACTCTTTTTTCCCTTTCATTCCTTCTTTTCATCTTTTCATTATGTTCATTTGAAATAGATTAGCGTTATTGCTTCCGCGTGCTCACCCCTTTCTCTATATTTATTCTCTCTCTCTCTTTCTTTCTTTCATTCTCTCTCTCTTTCTTTCTTTCTTTCTTTCTCTCTTTCTTTCTTTCTTTCTTTCTCTCTTTCTTTCTTTCTTTCTTATCATGTTATTGACTTTTTTCTTCCCTTTCTTTCATAAAAACGCAATGGTCCATTATTTAGCCAAGGTGACGACACTCATAAGGAAATAAGACTTCGGCGCATAAGCAACACCAGATAATTTATATTTTTTCATTTCCTCTTGGACGATTTGGACAAGGCTGATTTTTAATCCGAATGTGTTGCAAGATGATAACGGTCGTATTTCATTTTCTACAAAAAAGTATCGAATTTTATGCGATACATGCATTGTAGTTGCCTTCAAGCAAAAATATAAATAATAATATATACTTTATCAACAATGCTTCTAAAAAACAAACACACAAAAATCTATATATATATATATATATATATATATATATATATATATATATTGGCATTTCAGTCTCGGAAGACTATAATAAAGTTTTTGTGCCCCTGAAGTTACAGCGCCCCCTGTGACTGTGAAGTCCGATGTTTGAAAAACATTCTCGACCACAGATGTCGCATTTGAAGGCTGCCCCTGAAGATGTTGATGTGCCAGTGCTTTATTGCCGCTACTTTCTTCTGGGCCTCTTAGCTTCATGGTGTTGTGTCAGGGTGACTTATGACATGAACAGTCTTCTACGGAGATTCTGCCGCCAGCAAGGGCGGTCCTGAGCCAAAATTTTTCCAGCTGGAAGGGACAATGCCAAAGCATCTGAGATCCTTCTTGCAGACATGCTTGAATCGCAGCTGGGGGCGACCAATCTGTCTCATACCAGACGAAAGCTTCTCTCTCTCTCTCTCTCCACACACACACACACACACACACACACGCATATATATATATATATATATATATATATATATGGGAGTACACTGAGAAAATTAATCCGACAGTATGTTGAGAAGGGTATCTTCATGAACCTTTTCAACATCATTCCAACACAACTGATTCATAAACACCCATCACCTTTTTAACAACAAAAATCTTTTTTTTTCTTTTATTTGTTTGATATTGCCCTAAAGAAGGTTTCTATATAAACCGAAACGTGCGAACGTCGATAACACAACCAATAATAAATTCCATCTAGTAACACCCCGTCTTTGTCTACATTCCCCCCATATATATATTATATATATATATATATATATATTATATATATATATTAATATTTATATTTTTGCTTGAAGGAAATTACAATGCGCATATCGCATACAATTCGATAATTATAGAAGATAATAATGACAAGTGAATTACGCAAAAAATTATTCGGTGTGTAGAACATCGTACAGACTGTTTCAACTTTATTAAGTCTCATCAGCGATGTATACTAACGATTTCCCTCCGACAGAAATCGAAACCGGGACTTCAGCAGGATAGTCAGAAACTATACTGCTTCGGCCATGATACAGCACGGAAAAATTCCTGCGAAATTAACCTGTCAATGATACTGAGAATATATATATATATATATATATATATATATTGGTAAAAGTATCCAACTGACTGTATGCAGGAAATAATTCTGTTTGGGATCATCAATATCTTCTGTACATTCACAATGCTTAGCCATGTTGATGCAAACTTATAGATTTATACAAGGATTTTTACATATCCCAAAGAGAGCTCAATGTATAATAACGGTCCAAGGAAAGAGGATTTGAGAAGAAATATTCCAAAGACGAGGAAGTAAAATCTGTTGTGAAGAAGTGGCTCAAAGTACAGTCAATAGAATTTTACGGGGAAGAGGGACATGCTCTCATTCGGAGGTGGAACATTGCTATTGAGCAAAACGGTGACTATGTGGAGAAGTAGGGGTGTGATCAACAGAGCACCACCTTCATTTTGATGTATAATACATGTTCTGAGTTGGTAATTATACCAGTCCTAAACAAAATCGCATTACTTTTTGACTCATACATATACATATATATATATATACTTTGGTGCGGTACCAAGTTTCTTGGTACAAGGTGATTCTAGGTGGGTCCTAATTCTCTACCCGTAGTTTGTTGTAGAGTTCAGGTTCCGTATGAGAGCTCAATGTTTAATTATTGTAAACAGAGCAAAGTTATTTGGGAATAAAAAGGCCTTAAATACCATGGGTATCGTGGTTATGGACCATTTCCACTCGCGAGTATGCTCACGAGCTTCTTCAGACCACTGATATATTTATTTAGACAGGCACATGGCCAAACTCATTTTATCTATATATATATATATATATATATATATATATATATATATATATTATATAATATATATGTGCGTGTGTGTGTGTGTGTGTGTGTGTGTTTTGGGCAGCATTCTTTCATATAGAGTTAAACAAAACAGATGTCTCCTGTTTAACGAATTTATTAACGATTTTTCAAGCTTTCTGGTCAACGTTTTTATATTTGGATGCAATTCGTGGATTAGTCCACCAAGGTTTTTCCCTAGTACTTTCGGCACTCTGAAGTGTGATGTGTTTGTTTTCAGTTTTTTTTTTCAAGTTTGTAGTAATAAGAGTAAGTACTTCGGATAACAACTTTAGTGGACTAATCCACGGATTCCATCCAAATATGAAAAAAAAAAGTTGGCCAAAAAGTTTGAAAAGATCGTTAATAAACTCGTTAAACAGGAAACATCTGTTTTGTTTAATTCTGTAAACCACTAGGTCCCTAGTTCGATACGTATGAGTAGCAGAGGGATCTGTGCGGTAACGTAAGGAGATGATGGTAGGTGCAGCTCTCCACATCAAACACAAAAACAATCTCTTTGGTCTAACGAAAAGGGGATAGAATCCCTCGCTGATTGGCTGATACCGACTTTAGGCCACCTCGACAGCTTACTTTATATATATATATATGTGTGTGTGTGTGTATGTGTGTGTTTGTGTGTGTGTGTGTTGTCTCTGTGTGTGTGTGTGTGTGTGTGTATGTTACTCTCTCAGTTATTTCTATCTATACCAAACTGGTACGTAAACATGTTTTGTATACGTATTATTAAAAAAAAACTAACTAAATAAGTAAAAGCAAGAAACAATAATGTCTTTAAAAATTAGGATATTTGGAGTCAAAAAAATCTCCAATCTTTTAATGGTTTAAACATTTCTCTTGTAAGTAACATCTTCTTTGCTAACACCTTTATTTTTCTTCATCTTCATCTTCTTCTTACCGGAGATAACGATGGCAGTACAGTGTCGAATTAAGTGCGATGAAAACCCGAAAAACTAAATCGCTGATAACGTAATAATCAGCGAGAAAGGAAGCCCGTAAAAAAACATAGATAAAAATTTTTGAAAAGAAAAAGAGAAAGTTCACTTTTCTCCCAGATTTCTCCGAAGATAAAGCAAAGATTTATTTTCACGTACAAGACGAGATGTTAACACGACACTTATAACATTAAGACAGTGTTGAAAGAAAGTTAGAGGAACGAGAGAACGTGTTTTGGTTTAGCTAGACTGACGGGCTGTTTAGTGGGGCGGGGGTGGTGGTAGGTTTTTGAGGGCGGTTGGAATTGCTACTGGTGTGAGGGTGAGGGAGGGGACCTCCCGCCTCGGTATGGGAGAGCTGTAACTTTTCGCAACTCTTTGTTTCACTGCTGTCCGTGTTTTCTTTGCAAAGTCGACGTCAATCTTTGGTAAATTGTCGGAGGCAGCCAAAGCGTCGACTCCTCCTGTAAGATCAGCGGACTTTTTAAGTGGTTTATTTTATCATAAATCGTTATCCATCCTTGCTTCACCTTTTCTTCTTCTTCTTCTTCTTCTTCTTTCTTCTTCTTCTTCTTCTTCTTCTTCTTCTTCTTCTTCATTTTCCATTACATCTTTTCTTCTTCTTCTTTCTTCTTCTTCTTCTTCTTCTTCTTCTTCTTCATTCTTTTCTTCTTTTCTTCTTCTTCTTCTTCTTCTTCTTTCTTCTTCTTCTTCTCTTCTTCTTCTTCTTCTTCTTCTTCTTTTTCTTCTTCTTTCTTCTTCTTCTTCTTCTTCTTCTTCTTTTCTTCTTCTTCTTCTTCTTCTTTTCTTCTTCTTCTTTCCTATTATTTCATTTCTTTTTCCCCTTTTCTTCTTCTTCTTCTCTTCTTATTATTTCATTTCTTCTTCTTCTTCTTTCTCTCATTCACTTTCTTTTTATCTGTCTTTCCATTCTTACATTTATTAAGTTCCACTTCTCTCTCATTCATTATAACCCACATCTCTTAACCTTTTATGTCTGTCACTTCTTTTTCTTTTCTTCTTTCTTTTCTTTCTTTCTTTCTTTCTTTCTTTCTTTCTTTCTTAGAAAAATTACTTTTAGTTTCGCTTTACACTATCTTTATTTTAAGTCTCCGTCAATCTCATCTTTCTTCTTCTTCTTTCTTCTTCTTCTTCTTCTTCTTCTTCTTCTTCTTCTTCTTCTTTCTTCTTCTTCTTTCAAACCCACCCGCTCTACCTATATCACCTTCTACCTTTTCTCTTATTCTCTCGATCCCTTCATTCTTCCTACCCCCCTCGCTCATTTCTTTTTTCTCTATAATTATCTATATCTTACCCCTTATCTTTCTCTTTCTCTCACACACACAATCACATACGCAAGCACATACACGCATACTCCTTCTCTCTCTCTCTCTCTCTCTCTATATATATAATTATATATATATATATATATATATATATATTATATATATATATATATATATCTTCTTTGATCTTTTCATCTCTCAAGTAAGCTACCACTCCTTCTTACTTTCTTTCTTTCTTTTCACTTCCCAAGTAAGTTTATTCCTCCTCAAACACCTCTCGCCATGTTTCTTGTTGTGTGATATTTTCATCTTCGAAGTAAGCTCCTCCTATCCAGCTCATCCCCTTCTAACAACCTCTCCTCCTTTCTTTCTTTTCATCTTCCAAGTAAGCTCCATCTCCTTCTCACCACCTCCTCTCGTCTCCTACTCTCCCTCCTGTATTTATTTCTTTTCATTTTCAAAATAACTTTCCTGATCCTCTCTCTCCCCTCTATTTTTTCCGACTCCCCGTTTTACGTAAATTTCCATGTAATTAAGAAAGAAAAGTATAAAATACGCAGAAAGAAAACTTCGCGCCAAAAAGATAATTTGGCGCGAAATTCTCTCTTATTTGAGAGAAAGTTCAGGCGTTTTCGAATTCCTACCCATACACTTAATTTGTTAGACAGCAACTTTTCGCATTTGCTCAACATTAATTGCCACAAAGGCAAAAGCAACATACTGATGATTTTTATACAGTTCTATGGTTTCAAGTGTTCCGATCTATTACTAATAATTTGTGCACAGTTTTATATGGTTTCAAGATTCTTTTATCTAATACTAATAATATGGTTTCAAGTATTCCAGCCTAATACTAATAAATTGCTCACATCTATATAGTTTCAAGCATTTCTACATCATAAAAACAATTTGCACAGAGTTATATGGTTTCAATAGACAATGTCAACAATTCTATCCAACAAGAAAATGAAACTCGTTTCTATTGATCAACCCAGTTTGTTTTGTTTCGTTTTATGGCATATCAACCTCGGCGGGTCATTTAATGCCGACTAAGTTTAGGATTCGCAGCAATATATTAGAAGAAGACAAATATATATATATGTGTGGAGAAAGGTAGACAAACACGGGATGTTGTAGAAAATGGATGTTTATTGTGGGTAGTGATGTCGACGTTGTAACATTTCGGTCTGTTATACCTTCTCCAGGGCGTAGGATTGAGATCTTGCTTCAATGGTGAACATTTTCATAGTGGTGGATTAGGAAGTCGTGAATAAGGGGAGGGGTGGTCCGTTGTTGGTGTTAGCAGAGGTTGGTAGTAGGAGATTTTCCTTTTTCTCTCAGAAGGGTGTGTAGCAGTGGTTTCTGATGATGATGCCACAGGTGTTATTTATAGGTGTTATATATATGAATTATTGTTTTAATGCCGACTAAGTTTAGGATAGGTAGCGATATTTTGGAAGAAAACAAATGTATATATTTATACATATATATACTAGCAAATATACGCACCCTTCGGGGGCAAGTATTTAGGTTTTGATGTAATAAAATATTGTATCAAATTAGAAACTATTTAGAAAATTATAAACTGAGGGGGTATGATCGAAAAATAGAACATCTTTAAATCTAACTCTTCCATCATTTTCCGTCACTCCCGTCTTTCATTTTTCATAATTTATCTATTTAGTTTGATTATGAAGTATTTAATAAAATTACAGTTCTTTCGTCTGGTTTCTTTCAAGAATTTATCCCCGGATTTTTTGTTCAGATTCATTAAGAGAAAACCAAACAATTAGAAATCAATAATACTAAGCATATATTATTAAAATCAAATTCTTAATATCAATATGCAAATTGGCCTTCTCGTTCCCACTGTAAACCGCTATTTTGTTGAATATATAAAATATACTTGCATGTTATTAATAGTACGTAGATTAATCCACAGTATTAATAAGGTATAACAATTTTTATCATAATTGAGGTTTAATAAAATAAATTCATGGTGAATGTGACATCAATAACTAAGGGAATTGTGACTTGAGTAGTAATATAGTTTCGGTTACAGACAGAAAAACAACACAATCTCCATTATAATAAATTATTAGTATTATTATTAATTATTATTATTATTATTATATTATTCTTATTATATTATTATCTTCACTACTTTTGATTTTTCACATCAGTATGTTAGCTGATGGTATTTCACTGGAAGCTGAGTGACAACAATCTTCTCAGGTCTCCGGGATCTTCTGAGTATTTCTAGCCGATTGCAGCGGTGCAGTTGTTGGATGTTTCAATTCTTCCTCTGATATCTAGATCATCCAGTCTTTTTTCCAAGTTATTGGGATATTTCAAAGTGCAACTACAATGGTATCACTTTTCCCTCGTATTCTACAGCTTTTTCAATTCTCTGGCAAGGTCCAGATATCAATATGCAAATTAGCTTTACGTTTACACTGAAAACTGGTATTTTCTTGTATATATAAATACAATTGCATGTTATTAGTATTTAGGTGAGGTCAACAGTATTAATAATGTCAAACAGTTTTATTATTAATTGAGGTTTAAATAGAAATAGAATCCTGGAGAATGTGACGTAAATAACTAAGGGAATTGAGACTTGAGTAGTGATTTAGTTTCGGTTACAGACAGAAAAACCCACAATCTCCATTATAATAAGATATATATTTGAACTATTGTTCAATTACTCATATTTTTGAGTACAGTTATACTTCTTTTAGGAAAGATTGTATGAACATTTTTAAATAACTCCCATGGTAGTATTTTGTTTGCACTAGATCAAGGGCTACAGACTCTAACAGTATATGTTTCACTGTAAATCCCTCTTGACAGGTAGTGCATATTGGGTATTCTGTACCCACAAGTAAATGACGATGGGTGATGTAGGCGTGACCTATGTGAAGGTGGGTCAGCACAACCGGTTCTATATTTGTTGTATTTCAAGTTCCAAAACCTTTCTCTTTCTCTACCATTCACATTTTTTCTCTGCCTCTTTTCTATTTCCATCTCTTCTTTTCTCTACTCTTTCTCTTTCTCTTTTCTTTTCACTCTCTCTCTTATTCTTCTCTTCTATTTCCCTCTCCCCTACTCCTTTTCTTCTTTCTCTCTCTCTATCTTCTCTCTCCCTCCTCCTCTCTCTCTATCTTTCCCGTTCTCTTTCTCTCTTTTTCTTCTTTATTATAACTAGCAAATATATGCACCCTCCGGTGCAAGTATCTAAGTTTTAATGTAATAAAATATCACATTAAATTAGAAAGTCTATTGAAACTAAATAAGAATGCAGATAAAAAGATTTGGAACGGGTGTGGGGGGTATAATCGAAAAATAGAACAACTGAAACTTACTCTGCCATCTCTCTCGACTTTCATTGCTAAATTTTCATAATTCAACTATTTTATTAAAATTAGAAATAAAGAATAAAAATCATTTCTTCTTATTGATTTCTTTTAGGATCTATCCCAGAGATTTTTGCTCATATTTATCAAGATAAAACCAAACAATTTTAAAATCAATAATACTAAGCACATATTTATCAAAATCAAATTTTTAATATCAATATGCAAATTAGCGTTCCCGTTCACACTGTAAACTGATATTTTGTTGTATGGGGTAGGGGTCCAGTGGCTTCGGCCCTGGATCTTTACAAGTTGATAGCATCGATCCCAGTGGGCTATCCCCCCAGGCAATACCTGCCCCCTCGATTTAAAAGGGCAGGGCTGGGTTTATTGCCCAGCGCCTGAGGCGCCCCTCTTGAGGGGAATGACGTAGGGATCGACGCAATTTTTGTTCTTTCCCCCCATGAGCTTCGGCTTGTGGGTGAGCCCACGTTAAAACGAGGCCTTGTGCCAGCCATACAAGTGGGGTATGAGGCAAATACTTGTAGCTCCGGCCAACGGGGTAGGGTCAAGTGGCTTTGGCGCTGGGTCTTTACAAGTTAATAGCATCGATCCCAGGGGCTATCCTCCAGGCAATACCTGCCCCCTCGATTTAAAGGGGCAGGGCTGGGTTTATTGTCCAGCACCTAAGGCCTCCCTTGAGGGGGAATGCCGACGGGATCGACGCAATTTTTTCCACCTGCCACCCATGAGCTTCGGCTTGTGGGTGGACCCACATAAAAATGTCCTTGAGTCACGCCCTCATATGTGGGATGAGAGGCAAATACCTGTAGATATGGCCAACAGTATTAATAATATAAAACAATTTTAATAATTGAGGTTTTAAATGAAAATAAAGTCATGGAGAATGTGATGTAAATAACTAAGGGAATTGTGACTTGAGTAGTAATATACTTCCGGTTATAGAAAGACAGACACACAATCTCCATTATAACAAGATTTAATATTTAGCCTTAAATAACACATAAGAGGTTAAACAAACAAATTAAACCTTTCTATTTCTCCCCTCTTCTCTTCTTTCCTTCTCTCTCTTTTATGTATTTTCTTCTCTTCTATGTATCTCTCTTCTGAATCAAATTTTGGCTTTAAATAGCCCATAGGAAGTTGATATGCCGTTAAATAAAAAAGCAATAATTTCTCTTTCACTTTCTCTTCTCTCTCTCTCTCTCTCTCTCTCTCTTCTCTTCTAATTCCCCTCTCTCTTTTCTTCTTTTCTATTTCTCTCTTTCTTCTCTTCTGTTTCCCCCTCTCTTCTTCTTCTTCTTCTCTTCTTCTTCTTCTCTTCTTCTTCTTCTTCTTCTTCTTCTTCTTCTTTAATATAATTCAACATTTACGAACGAATCAAATATAGTCATTAAATAACCCATACGAGGTTGATACAAACCAAACTAAACTAAACCAAATAAAACCATCATGTTTTTGAGTGGTCACTCATTCAAGTTCCTACAAGGCTTTTCATTGCTTAACCTTAATAATCTAACTAGAACCGATGTCCTTACTGGACTTCCCGATTATCTGGTTGTGTTTTTAGTAAGTGGCTATAATTATGACAGATAAAGGTGCTTTTATTGCCGGTGTAGTGTTAGTGATGCAAATGATTCTGGAGGCTTCATACTGGTTGGCTAGGATAGGGTGAACGTGGTAAATTTATCCATCAGGGTTGGGCGGCTGCCATCTTGGAGAGCAAAGCAGAAAGAGCGGGAAACGCGCGGGGCAATGGCGGAAGACGGGAAAGATGGCGGCGAAGGGACGAACTGAGTCAGGCAATTAGATGTATTTGTTTAAGATTGAATTGAATGACGGCGATCGGTCATAATAAGATTCGTTACTAATCTAATTGGGGGAGAAAGATTGGGGATGAGGGAGAGGTTTGGGGATGAGAAAGAAGGGGAATAGGGTAAGTAAATGGGAAAAGTGAAAGAGAGAAAGAGAGAGAGAGAGAGTTGTGTGCGAGAGAGAGAGAGAGAGAGAGAGAGAGAGAGAGAGAGGGGGGAGGGAAGTGGTAAGAGAGGTAAAATAGAGGAAATAGCTAGAAAGACGAAATGTAATAGAGTGAGCATAAAAGGGAGGAGTAAAGAAGAGAGAGAGAGACAAAGATACAGAGACAGAGACAGACAGAAAGAGAGAAAGAGAGAGAGAGAGAGAGAGAGAGAGAGAGAGAGAGAGAGAGAGAGAGAGAGAGAGAGAGAGAGAGAGAGAGAGAGAGAGAGAGATTGAAAGAGAGAGAGAGGGGAGTATTAAGAAAGATAAGATAGAGGGAATAAGGTAGAAAGAAGAAATGCAATAGAGGCAAAAAGGAGGAGGAAGGGAAGAAAATATATAATATATAGAGAGAGAGGGAGAGAAGGAGAGATAGAGATAGAGAGAGGGAGTATTGAGGTAAAATAGAGGGAATTAGGTAGAAATAAGAAATATAAGAGAGTGAGCAAAAAAAGGGAGAAGCAATGAAGACAGAGAGAGAGAGAGAGACAGACAGACAGACAGACAGAGGTAGAGAGAAAGAGACAGAAACAGAGAGACAGACAGAGAGAGAGAGAGAGAGAGAGAGAGAGAGAGGAGAGAGAGAGAGAGAGAGAGATAGTAAGAGAGACAAAATAAAGGGAAAAGGGGAGAAAGGAGAAATATGGCAGAGGCAGAAAAAGGGACAGAGAGAAAGAGAAAGAGAGAGGAGAGAGAAGACAGACAGACAGACAGACAGACAGAGGTAGAGAGAAAGAGACAGAAACAGAGAGACAGAGAGAGAGAGAGAGAGAGAGAGTAGTAAAGAGAGACAAAATAAAGGGAAAGGGGGAGAGAAAGGAGAAATATGGCAGAGGCAGAAAAAGGACAGAGAGAAAGAGAAAGAGAGAGAGAGACAGACAGACAGGACAGACAGACAGACAGAGTAGAGGAAAGAGACAGAAACAGAGAGACAGAGAGGAGAGAGAGAGAGAGAGAGAGGAGGAGAGTAGTAAGAGAGACAAAATAAAGGGAAAAGGGGAGAAAGGAGAAATATGGCAGAGGCAGAAAAAGGGACAGAGAGAAAGAGAAAAGAGAGAGAGAGAGGAGAGAGAAGAGAGAGAGAGAGAGAGAGAGAGAGGGGGGGGAGTGTTGAAAATTAATTTAGACTATGAAGAGGTAGTGATAAAATAAAAGAAGACTTGAATGAGGAGAGAGAGAGAGAGAGAGAGAGAGAGAAAGACAGACAGACAGACACAGAGAGAGACAGAGAGAGAAGAGAAGAGAGAGATATAGATAGAGAGAGCGAGAAAAGTAAATGAATATATATATATATATATATATATATATATATAAATAAAATACACCCTAACTAATGAAGTGACAAAATGAAAGGGGACACAGAATTATCGCCCGTGGTCAGGATTGAACCTGCAAACTTCAGATGAGTTTCACTTAGAAACTTATTAACTCAACTTCTATATCCGTTCCACCATGTACCCAACAGGATGACCGCCCTGTCGGCTGGGGCATTAGAATGCACCGACTGCACCTCTGTAGAGGAGTAAGACTCCCCCAATGGGGCCACCTGTTGGCCGTGGGTGGCAACCCGTGATGCTTAAGGATAGAGCCCAGGTGGATGAGCAGTTCATGACTTGCAATACTCCACTTTGGCCCTATCTTGGGCTAGACGGGCGGTCGGAGAGGCCCCCTCCGATCAATCGGCTGGTGACGTCAAGCCCTAGCACCTATATTATTTTCCCAACCCTATTGCCCTTATGGCAAGCCCCAACCCCTTTTTATCATATGGGTGCTAGAAGGCGGTGGCTGCGGGTCTACATGTCCTGGGAATGACGTTAAACTCTATCTGATGGTGAGGTTCCAGTTCTGGAGGTTTGGGGAATGTGGAGCACCCCTTCATCACCATTGCTCCCTGGTCCACTCTGACCCGGAGAGGTAGTACCTGCTAGGGTCCCATCTATGGGTTAAATAGAAAAATGTTATTTATAAAAAATTGTATATTATCCATTAGTAATTAGATTTATTTCAAAACTTTATCGACATTAAATGACCCACTGAGGTTGATATGCCGTAAAACAAACCAAACCAATCAAACCAACAGGATGATAAAATAGAATACTTAACACGGCTTTACACTTGTACCCGGTCATGGTAAAACGGAATGAAGGGTTCCGTTTGAAGTTCCCTAAAAGCTACCGATTACATGAAGGCTCCTGTGTTCGACAAAAAATTTTCCGAGTTTGAAGAAAAGGTTACCAACTTAGACAAGAAACACCTGAAGAAGGCCGGTAGGGGGTGGGGGTGCATATCGGTTGTAAAGTTGTGTATATCTTATTATAATGGAGATTGTGTGTTTTCTGTCTGTAACCGAAACTATATTCCTACTCAAGTCACAATTCTCTTAGTTATTACATCACATTCTCCATGATTTTATTTTTATCTAAACCTCAATTATTAATAAAATTGTCTTACATTATTAATACTGTTAACTTGTCTACTACTAAACATCATGCAATATATTTATATATACAACAAAATAGCGGTTTACAATGTGAACAGGAGGCTAATTTGCATATTAATATTAAAAAATCGAATTTAATAAATATGTGCTTAGTATTATTGATTTCTAACTGTTTGGTTTTATTTTAATGAATATAAGCAAAAATTCTCTTCAATGATCTTAAATGAATCCATACAAGATCTCC
>CM042159.1:94863599-94905900 GCA_023376005.1 Doryteuthis pealeii | reverse complement strand
GCCTACTAATTATGACAGATAAAGGGTGCTTTTATGCGTTAGTTTATGATGCTAATGATTCTGGAGGCTTCATATCTTGGTGGCTAGATAGGTGAAACGTGGTAAATTTTCCATCAGTTGGCGGTCCATCTTGAGAGGCAAAGCAGAAAGACGGAAACCGCGGGCAATCGGAAGTACGAAAGATGCGGCGAAGACGACTGAGCAGGCAATTAGATTATTGTTTAAGATTGAATTGAATGACGCGATCGGTCATTAATAAGATCGATGTACGTAGAGTCTTAAATTTGGAGAAAGATTGGGGATGAGGAGAGCTTTGGATCTTGTCTGTTTTCTTGTTTTTTTTTTTTTTCTTTTTTTGGTATTTTGAATGTTTCTTTTTTTGAGAAAAAGGAATAGGGTAAAACAGAAAAAAGAAAAAAAAATAATATTAATATCACAATAAGTAAAGGGAAAAAGTGAAAGAGAGGAAAGAGAGAAGAGAGAGGTTTGTTGGAGAAAGAAGAGAGAGAGAAGAGAAGAGGAGGTAAGATGGAGGGAGAAATGATTTCACCTGGGCAGCGTACAGTAGAGCGGGGCTGGATCTTAATCAGTCGGTGGTAAGAGAGGTTAAATTAAGAGGAAATAGCTAAAAGACGAAAAATGTAAAGAGTAGCAAAAAGAGAGCGTAAAGAAGAGATAGAGAGGACAAGATACAGAGACAGAGACAGACAGAAAGAGAGAAAAGAGGAGAGAGAAGAAGAGAGTGAGAGACGGAGAGACAGAGTGGGGGAAATTGAAAGAGAGGACGAGGGGAAGGGGGGGGGGCGGGGTGGCGTGTCGGGGTGGGGAGTGGGGTGGGCGTGGGGAGGGGGGTTAGGGGGTCGTCGGCGGGGGGTGAAGGGGGGCGAGGGGGCGCGGGGGCGAGGGGGTGGGGGGGAAGTATAAGAGAGATAGATAAGGAATAAGTAGAAGAAGAAATGCAATAGAGGCAAAAGGAGGAGGGAGAATATATATTATAGAGAAGAGGAGGAAGGAGAGATAAGAGGTAGAGAAAAGTATTGAAGTAAAATAGAGGAATTTAGTTTAGAAATAAGATAATATAAGAGAGTAGCCAAAAAAAGGGAAGAGCCAATGAAAACACAGAAGAGAGACAGACCCGACAGACAGATCAGAGTAGAGAGATAAGAGTATCTAGAACAGAGAGACAGAGAAGATAAGAGAGGAAGAGAGAGAGAGAGGGAGATAGTAGAGAACAAAATAAAGGAAAAGGGAAAGGAGAAAGATGACAGAGCAGAAAAAGACAAGAGAAATGAGAAAGAGAGAGAGAGAAGAGAGAGAGAGAGGGGAGTGTAAAATTAAGTTAGACTTGAAGAAGTAGTTGCATAAAATAAAATAGACTTGAATAGAGAGAGAGAGAGAGACAGACAACACAGAAAGACAGAACAGATAAAGAGAATAGATTAGATAGAGAGAGCGAGAAAGTAAAGAATATATATTATATATATATATATATATATATATATATATATAAAATAACCCTAAACTAAGAGTACAAAATGAGGGGAACAGAATTATCGCCCGTGTCAATTGAACCTGCAAACTTCAATGAGTTTTCACTTAGACTTATAACTCAACTTCTTATATCCGTTCACCAGTGCAAACAGGATGAGCCCCCTGTCGGCTGGGCTTAGAATGCTCGACTCACCTCTGCAGAGGGGTAACTCCCCCAATGGCCACTGTTGCCGTGGTGGCACCCTGAGGCTAGATAAGCCCAGTAGAGAAGCCAGTTCATGACAGCAAACTCCACTTTGCCCTCATCTTGGCTAACGGGCATCGAGAGGCCCCTCGATCAATCGGTGGTGACGTCAAGCCTAGCACCTATATATTTCCCAACCCATTGCCCTATGGCACCCAACCCTTCTTTATCATATGTGCTAGAAGCGGTGGCTCGGGTTCTACAGTCTGGAATGACTTAAACTCTATCTGTGGTAGTCCAGTTTGGAGGTTTGGGAATGTGAGCTCCCCTCATCCACCATTGCTCCTGGTCACTCTGACCGGATGGTATACCTTTAGGGCCCATCTAGGTTAAAAGAAAAATTATTTATAAAAAAATTTTATTAACCATAGTATTGATTTATTTCAAAAGACTTATCGACATAGTACCCATAGGTTGATGTGCCTAAAACAAACAAACCAATCAACCAACAGGTGAAAATAGATTACTTAACACAGCTTTACTGTACGTCATGGCTAAAACGGATAGAACAATCTACTCCGGGTGGATTGAATAAAGTTCCTTTAAGTCCCAAAAAGTACAATTACATGAAGCTCCTGTGTTCGACAAAATTGTTTCCGAGTTTGAAGAAAATTACCCAACTTAGAAACCCCCCAAAAACACACTGCAAAATCCGGTAGTGGGGATATCTTGTAAAGTGTGTATATAACAAAAATGACAACATCCCAAAAATCCAATATACTTACGTGGCGGGTCGTCACCTGTACCCAAACAGATATATTTGTGCGTGGTGCCTTTTCTTTGACGGAACTAAAAATCTATCTCTTATTTACTTCTACGTTCTTACTCTGTCTATTCTTCCGCCGGGACTCTTGATCGTCTAGTCTTCTGGCCTGTATATCTTCAATCTTGCTGGTCTTCTTATCTGGGTGTTCCGTGTCTGGTTTCTGTTGGAGACATCTTCTTATCAGAAGCCTTTTCATTGTTAGCTTTTTATAATAACAACAGACTTCATTTACAGTGATGTACTATCATGACCCCAGACCAGGACAATCATGCAGTGAGCTAATTCCTAGCTTCGCTTCTAATCAACTCTCTAACTGACTAACTGCAAAATGTGTTGCTACACCTACCGAAGGCTTCTATTGACTTCCGTTCTCACATCATCCCCAGAAGCAGCAAGGAAGAGTAGTCAAGCTTGTCACTCACGCTCAAGAACCATCACTGTACTGCGCCAAAGGATTCATACTAACCTTAAAAGATATTAGGGATCCATAATTATGTAACATTATTTAATTCACAAACTGAAAAATAACCTTCTTTTTGAAAGCAAACCATTAAATAAACCCGATGAGGGTTGACATGCCGTAATCTAACAACCAAAACCACCTAACCAACAACTAATATAGCCATCCCCAGAGTATCCCCCCCCCCCTATCTATCTACTATCTCAGTCTATTTATATATACATTTATATATATATATAAAAAAATATATATATTTATATGTGTGTTGTGTGTGTGTGGTGTGTCGTGTGTGTGTGGTCTATTCATATCATAAGCCACCTTAACCAACCACAATATTCATCCCAGGATCATTATCTATCTATCTATCTATCTTATCTATCTATCTATCTATCATCTCGTCTATTCATATATATGTATAATATACTATATATATATATAATTATATATGTGTGGTTGTGTGTGTGTGTTTCTATCATACCTATCTATCTATCCATCTATCTATCTATCTCAGTCTATTCAATCTGCCTACCAAAGTAATAGAGGATCCACATTAATAGAACAATACAAATTATCAAGGTATCTTTAAAAGATTCTTCTTCAACCAGTGCCGTACAAAAAACTAAAGGAGACAGACTATCACTATTATTTGCCCATTCTACGAGAAATTGATGGCTTTAGAGTTATTTCGCTACTTGTACGGTTTCGTTGGTGCGCTGGACCAGTTGTATATAAGTAACACCACCGCCAAAAGCAATTATCAAAGCTAACACACAAGTTGTATCTCTGCCCCCTGTATGACTGGGACTCTCCCCCCCCCCCCAGTTTACAAAACATTCCGATTACCTGCTGTTGAGATTTTTGGTATTATAAGTGTATTCTAATCTCCCGCTCCTACTTTATAGAATAGCGATTCATTATCTATTCCTTGGCCAATCTGATACTCTGAGCATACAATACTTACCCACCCTACTGTCATAATTACTGCAACTTGCGGACGAAGACATAGGATAAATCATGACTTACCAAACGCCGGATAGACCGTTATTACGCTACCAAAGTGCTCAACCTAAGAGTATTTACCATAACATAGGACTTCTTAAGTCCTTTATTTCAACTGCCAAGATGCACTAAAAAGTTCTAACCTGCTACACAGGCCCTCTACACCCTGTTATCGATGTGACTTTGATAGGATCTTGTTTGTTCTTTGTTTGTTCGTCTTTTCAGATTTATACCGAATTAGTCTTCTTTTAACCAAATCGGTTGATACTATAATACTTGGCCAAAACAAAAAACCAATTCGCATATGTATGAATATATACTATATATATATAAAGATCAATCTTTGCCCTGAAGAGCACTAAGCGAAACTTTAGTAGGTAATTCTGACCATTAGGTGAAACTAATAATATATATATAATATATATATTATATATAAGCTCTGTAGCTGGATTCCAGCGGGCCTCCCTCCACACATGTCACATACTGTCTCTTTTGCCTAAACATATGTAAGGCCTGGTTATAGACATAACAATGAACTAAGGCAGCAATTTAAAACTGCTGCATGGCTTGATTCCTGTGGGCACTCCACATTAAAAATTATCATGTTACTATCTAGCTGTGGTAAACCTAAAAAAAAAAAACTTAAAAGAATGAAAATTAAAAGTCCCTGTTATACTTAACACTTAAGTTAGAGACCATTTCCACAATGTTGACCGGCCTTTCCTACAGTGAGGAATATACACCGTTCTCACTATTAAATAGTGAGACACCGAGTGGAAAAGGTATACTTTCCGTTAACGACAAGCTAGTCGTCATGTACCATTTTTAAATACATTGTCTAATATTTACCCTATCGCGACTTGGAATTCTTGTACGTTTGGACTACATCACAACCAATTCGTTATCGGTTAATGCACATTTCATAACATAACTCAAAGTAAACTTTTTCTTTCTTTAGATTTTACTTTTTATCAAATTCGTATTATTTATTATTATTTAATTTCTTAATCTTGTATATATTGTGAATATCTGGAATTCTTTTTTCTCTTCTTCTTTAAATTAACACAAACAAATACAATTATATAGACATTTAAACTTATTATACACCTGATATTAACTAAAATGTTTCTTAAAAGGGCCTAGTATTGATAGGTGTAGTGCTATGGTTCAGTGTGAACAATATGAACATACAACTCACACGCTTGTGCGACATAAATTATATACAAACACAGCACAAATAAGACAAGATACAATAACCAATAAATACATGTCAAAACATACAAGAGTAGAGATAACAAGGACTGGTGAGTCTGTACATACAAATCACTTTACAGTGATCGGTTCCTCAAATAATACAAGACCTTTCATCATTTAAATTAGATGACTCTATCGATGCGGCATAAACATTTCGTATTTACTAAAAATGACCTGCTATGCAATCCTCAATCCTTGATGTACACACGGGGATCGAATCCACTAATTTTACTTTTCAATTTAGCTTAGGTAAACACGATTTATTACTTAACATCTATCTATTATAAGGAGATCGGGGACTGAATACACCGTTATATATAAATTTCATTTCCATTCATTTAAAAATTGAATTTCTCGTCATATTTTGCCCGTAACGCCTTATTGGCGTTGAAAGATGGAATCGACGAAACCGATTCAATCCTGAAACGGGCTGTTCATGTTTACCTTTGTGCTAATACTCTTTGAAGAAGGTCATAAAGCATTGTGTAATGAATGATAGTTGTGTCTATAATTTTATCAAAACGGACAACTAAATATTGAACAAATCCCAACGGAAAGTTATAACAAACAGACCTCTATTGTCAAGCGATTCTAACAAAAACAATAAAAATAGTATAAACCAATGGAAAGGAATTGAAATCTTGGGGCTCTAAATGGGAATAATACATAGATACATTTTACAAACTGAGATAGAGAAGACTAATTCGAAAATTCACCGCTCGTGAAATCTAGTCCCACTTGTTAACATTTAGAACCTCTGGTGAGTTATTTCCGTTAGGAAAATATAGACATTATTTCTGCCTCTATTCTAGGCACGCTATTGGACCCATCGGTAAGCGACTTGACAGCGAAATTCTTTCGGTTTCTCGATCCCGACCAGAGTAGCTGCTGAAAAAATAAGTCTAGCTGCCACGAAACGCGCTCGCAATTACTTGTATATATACTTGCACATGTATGACCTCGGGTGGCAGTATTTTAAGTTTTAATAAAAGAATATGTTAATGAAAAGGCTAATTGAAACAATAAGAATGCAATAAAATATTGGACAGAGGGGTAAACAAAAATAAAACAACTAAACTAATCTTCCATCAATCCCCTTATCCCGTCTTTTTGTAAATTTTCCTAATTTAAACGATTTAGTTAAATAGAAGTAAATAATAATATTACAGTTATTTCTTCTTGTTAATGATTATTTTAAATATATCTGAGATTGCTAATTCAATAAGATAAACCAAACAATATAGAAATCAATAATACTAAGCAGTAATTTATTAAATCTAATTTTTAAAAATCAATATTGCAAAACCCCATTCACACTGTAAAAACCTTTTTTTGTATATAAATACAAGCATGTTTTAGTAGTAGATATGGTCACATATTAATAAGTAAAACAATTTATTAATAATCGAGTTAATATAATAATAAATTTCATGGAGAATCTATGTTGAATAACAAAAGGGAATTTGACTTGAGATAGTCGATATTAAGTTTCGTTTCACGGCTGACAAACCCCACAATCTCCTTATAATAGATATATATACTATATATATAGTAGTGATATATATATAAATATAAATATCAATAAACAACTGTCAGCCCATCATTCTCTCTGTATATATCCTCTCCTACTATTCATATCTATCCGAGGTCTGTTCATCTATCATCTATCTATCTATCTATCTAACCAAAGCCACAACATATAAATATCACACACACACACGTATATATAATATATATATTTCAATGTGCTATATCTATCTATCTATCCATTCAGTTTTGTCCTCATCTATCTCAATTTGTACAAGATCTATCTATTATCAGTTCATATCAATCTATCTATCTCTTCTTCAGTTGTTCCTTCTTTTATCTCAATTTGTACAAGATCACTATATCAGTTCATATCTATCTATCTATCTATTCTATACTATCTATATCTCAGTTTTGTTCCTATCTATCTATTCAATTTGTACAAGATCTTAGCTATTCAGCTTCATAATCTATCTATCTATCTATCTATCTATCTAAATTCTCAGTGCCTTCATCTCTCAATTTGTACAAGATCCTATTTATATCAGTTATATCTATCTATCTATCTACTATCTATCTATCTCAGTTTTACATCTACTATCTCAATTGACAAGATTCTAAACTATATCAGTTCAATCTAATCTATCTATCTATCTAATCTATCTATCTCAGTATCTTTCTATCTATCTTCTCAATTTGTACAAGACATCTTATCAGTTCATATCTATCTATCTATCTTCTATCTCATTGTTCTATCTATGTGTATCTCAGTTTGTTCATATCTATCTATTCTATTATCTATCTCTTTTTCATATCTATCTGATTCATCATCTATCTATCAATCAATGTCTATTATATCGATCTATCTATCTTAAACACGTTCAAAGTGCATCTCTCTCTCTATATTTACAATCCCCTCCGCCACGAGCAGATACGACACAAGTCAATTTCTTAAGCGGATCAACAGGTTTGAATTCAGAGTTTCCTTCTCCTAGACTGGTTACCTTAGCCATGTTAGAGAACCCAGTCTGCCCTCTATTTACCATAGCTGCGAGGGAGAGTAGATTCTATCTTTCCCAGGGTATTAGCGCAAGTGAATGCAATTACCACGTCCACATTTGAAACCGTGGCACGAGTCCATTCCCATGACTTTAACCATTACACACGCGCTTCACTGCATTCCTAATATTGCACCTATATTAATTCTTACGACTATCGCGCTAAACATGCACGCTATGACTGATTTCGATATTCTAAGTATGCCCTGCTCTCAATTCACATGCAGCGCACACCCTCAACCCTCGTGGGCAGCTCTCTTTTTTCTCTACGCGATAGTGAAACGAAAGTAGCGAGTACGTGTCTACAAGCTCAACCCCAATCCACACGAGAGCACTTCATTCAAATTTCTCCATTCAGTGTCGGGATTTATGCACTGAATCCAAATAATACTGTCCCTTTGCATCGCCATCCCCCACCCCGTCCCTTTCGCCTTATTCAATTTGGATCATCGTGCAGGCGCGGTCTGTTTCTCTCGCCACATGTCAGATGATCCCCCCCCCCACCTATTTTTTGTTGTTGCAATTGTTGTAACGGGCTCCAAAGAAAATAGATACCCACTTTGTCAACATCATCATTGTTAGTAAATGAAATTTCATTTAACGCTTGTAACAGAAATTGATAGAATAAACTGTATTATAAGAATCTTCGAAACCCGACGTTTTAATACATGAGAATCCTTCTTCTGTAATATATATATATATATATATATATATTATATATTATATATTGATATACCAGCGTGTTGTAATCCTTGCGGTGAGAAAAAACCCAGCAAATAGTTTGATTGTAAAATATACTACCAAAAGCCAGCAACATTACTGCCTACACAGTCTGAAGAAGGTAGCTATAAAATCCTAAAATTTCTATACTAAAATAACAAAAACTCTACTAAAAAAACAACCGAGTTTCGGATATTATTCTTTAAATGCTTCATACAAAATGCCCAAACCTTATTATATTACCTCCATTAACGTATACATATACCAAAATAATTCATATATATATATATATAAATATATATATATATATATATACAACACACACACACACACACACACACACAATAATATAAATATATATATATATTAATATATATATATATATATATATTAGACAAACACGTGACCCGTTGGTCACCTATTGAGCTCTGAGTAGATAATGTGATCGGGAAGAAAATTAGTTGCAAAAAAAAATTAAAAGGAAAAAAAAATACGACCGAAATTAAAAATATAACATTATAATCATTGCAAAATTTGCAATAAAGGGAAAAACTACATTACAAGCCAGCCCTAACTCTGTATATTAACTACGAATAAACAGACATTTCAATTTCCGCTAACCTCCAATCTCTTTTTTAAAAGTTACAGAGAAAATTAAATATATAAGAAGTTAATCAATTATATATAGAAGAGATGAAAGTACAGGCAGAATTTGTAAGAACGGGTGGGTTTATCGCAAATACGACTAATTGAAAAAAAATGGAATCCAAAAAAGGAATACTTTGGGATGCAGTTGTTCATTAAACTAAATAGAAAAAAACCATGAGAAACAATCATTGATATAATATAAATATAATATATATATATAGATATATATGTGTGTGTGTGTGTGTTGTGTGGTGTGAATGTGTGTGTGGTTTGGAGATCATTTTGAAGCTATATCCACATGCAAGGAAATAGTTAACGAGTTTATTTCAATATTTTAAATAATTTTCCTTATATCGAGATGAATATATCTCTTCAGAAGACTATTGTATGTAGATGTAATACTGAAGCCATATAACTGTGTGAAAAGCAAATGATTAACGAATAACCATTACTAATGTCACATAGAAATACTTGAATCATTTACCAAAGTTACTTGAAACTATAAATTTACAAGATGTATTATATATTACTATATTATTTCTTTTGAGTTTTCACAATCTGTAGCTGATGGTCTTTCACTGGAGTCTGAGTACGCAATCTCCTCAGCTCCAGACTCTTCTGAGTATCTGGCAGATTCGCAGGTTGCAGTGTTCTGAAATGGTTCAATCACCCTCTATATCCAAACTTTCCAAACCCTTTTCCAATCCTTTTGGACTTTCCAAGTCACCAACCACAATTGTATCAAACTTTCACTTTCATATCCATAACTTTTCATTTCTCTGCAAGTCCAGCATATTGTCTATTTTTTCATTTTCCTTAACTTCACCTGTGATCTGCTGGCACTGCAAAAATCCACCAGTTACAAGTTATATATTATTATTATATATTATTATTATTATTATCTTCACTACTTTTGAGTTTTTCACATCACATAGCTGGAGGATTTCACTGGAAAGCGAGTGACAACAAGTCTTCTCAGTTCTCCGGGACTCTTCTGAGTATTCTAGCCATTGCACGTGCATTGTCTGGATGTCTCAATTCTTACTCTGATTCTAGGATCATCCAGTCTTTTTTCCAAGTTTATTGGTTCGGTTCCATGCACCAACACAATTGTATCATTTCCGTATCTACAGCTTTTCCAATTCTCTGGCAAGCTCAGTATTTACAAATAATTAAAACAAAACCAATGATATATGTGGGGAGTAAAAAGGCAAATACAACAAAAAAGTCCCCAATATAAGACAAGAAACTAAACCAAAACTGAAGCCATTTGGTTGCCCCTTTTTCCCTCACTAGAATAATGACCGTCGCTGTCTTCAGGAAGGCCGAAATCAAGCTGTCCGTTACCCTAAGCAGGGAGTGGGGTCCAAAGGAAATATCTAAAATGGCGTTCCGAATTGGCAGGAAAGTTTATGACGTTGCTAGAGTCACGTGACAATGGTGTGTAACAAAGATGAGATTGAAATAAGAAATATAATAAAATTTCTTGAGACAATGAAAAACGAGAGTCATAATTATGTATGAGAAAAAAATTACTTGAAAAAGGAAATAAGAAAAAATGTATTTTAATTCAAAGGGAAATGAAAGATTAAAAAACTTGAAGGCGTAAAAATGAAAGTTTCGTTTGTTATTTGTTTAATGGCATATAAACTAGTTATGGGTTAGTTAGTACCGCAATTTGATTCTTTTTGAAGTATTTGTTTGTTTTGTTTTTTTTTTGTTTATGGGAGGGGACATCAATTCCCTATGGTTATATAAAGCTAATACGATTCATTGTAAAGTTACGTTTGATTATTATTTAAGGGTATATCAACTCACTATGTAGTTAATGTCGTAATTCGATGGTTGTACAAGTGTTTGCTTTGTTTTTGTTTTGGTTTTTTTTTGTGAGAGTGCATATCAATTACCTATGGGCTATTTAATGCCGAAATACGATTCATTTGTAAAAGTTTGGTTTAGCTATTTGTTTAAAGCATGTCAACTCGTGATAGGTATTAAAGCCGTAATTCAATAGATTACTCATGGCATCACTAACAGCAACTGCAACATATGGACAAACAGAAAAACAACAAAAACAAGAAAAAAATAAATGGAAGGAAAATAATTATATGGATACTTCAAACGACTAATTGGTAGATAGCACATGTAGATACCTAGACATGGTTAAGAAAAGGAAACCTCAAGAGAGAAACCGAGTCGCTAATAATTGCTGCACAAATAATGTCATAGAACAAATTATATCAAAGCAAAAAACATAAACGCAATAAACAGCCAAATTAGATGTGTAGTGATAGAGATGAGTCCATTAAGCATATATTAAGCAAATTCACAAACTAGCCCAACGAAAATACAAAGTTAGGCACATCTGGGTTGGTAGGATATTTGTCTCATACCCACTTGCATGGACTGGCACAAGGCCTCGTTTTTAACGTGGGCCCACCACAAACCGAGCTCATGGGTGGGAAGAACAAAAATTGCGTCGATCCCCTCGGCATTCCCCCTCAAGGGCGCCTCAGGCGCTGGCAATAAAACCAGCCCTGTCCCCAAAGGGCAGGTATTGCCTGGAGGGATGGCCCTCTGGGATCGACGCTATTATTATAACCTAACCGTCCAGGGCCGAAGCTCCCGGACCCCAGTCGAAACCGGGTGAAACGGGTTGTAAGGTGATTCACCGAAAATTAGCAAAGCTAAAATTTAACCATACAACAAAATGGTATATGCATGAACCAGAATCTGTTCTTGAGAATGAAATGCATAAAATTCTCTGGAACTTCGAGGTAAAGACGGATCACCCTATCCCAGCCAGAAGACCAGACTTAGTGCTGATTAACAAAAAACAAAAAAAAAAGAGAAAGTTTCAACTGTTGACTTGCAGTCCCAGCAGATCACAGTGAAGCTAAAGAAATGAAAAGATGGTAAATATCTGGAGCTTGCCAGGAGATTGAAAAAAGCTGTAGAATACGAGGAAAAATGATACCAATTGTAGTTTGGTGCACTTGGAACCGAACCAATAAACTTGAAAAAAGACTGGATGATCTAGATATCAGAGTAAGAATTGAGACCATCCAGACAACTGCACCGCTGCAATCGGCTAGAATACTCAGAAGAGTCCCGGAGACCTGAGAAGACTTGTTGTCACTCAGCTTCCAGTGAAATACCATCAGCTAATGCTGATGTGAAAAACTCAAAAGTAGTGAAGATAATAATAATAATAATAATAATAATAATAATAATAATAATAATAACTTGTCAACTGGTGGATTTTGCAGTGCCAGCAGATCACAGGGTGAAGTTAAAGGAAAATGAAAAAATAGACAAATATCTGGACCTTGCCAGAGAACTGAAAAAGTTATGGAATATGAAAGTGAAAGTGATACCAATTGTGGTTGGTGCACTTGGAACAGTCCCAAAAGGATTGGAAAAGGGTTTGGAAAGTTTGGATATCAGAGGAAGGATTGAAACCATTCAGAAACACTGCACTGCTGCAATCTGCCAGAATACTCAGAGAGTCCTGGAGAACCTGAGGAGACTTGCTGTCACTCAGACTCCAGTGAAAGACCATCAGCTAACACTGATGTGAAAACTCAAAAGGAGTAAATAATAATAGTAATAATAATAATACATCTTGGTAACATTTATAGTTTCAAGTAACTTTGGTAAATGATTTCAAGTATTTCTATGTGACATTAGTAATTGTATTCGTAATAATCATTTGCTTTCACACAGTTATATGGCTTCAGTATTACATCTACATACTAATAGTCTTCTGAAGAAGATATATTCATCTCGAAATATTAAGGAAAATTATTTAAAATATCTGTAAATAAACTCGTTAACTATTTTCCTTTGCATTGTGATATAGCCTTCAAAATCAATCTCCAAAACACACACACACACACACACACACACACACACACACACAACACACATATATATATATATATATAAATATATATATATATATCAATGATTGTTTACTCATGGTTTTTTTCTATTTAGTTTAATGACACAACATGCATCCCAAAGTATTCCTTAATTTTGGGATTCCATTTTTTTTTTCAAATTAGTCGTAATTTGCGATAAACCCACCCGTCTCTTACCACACATTCTGCCTGTCACTTTCACTCTCTCTATATATATATTGATTAACTTCTTATATATATTAATTTTCTCTGTAACTGTAAAGAAAGAGATTGGAGAGTGTAAGCGGAAAATTGAATGTCCCTGTTTATTCGTATGTTAATATCCAGCAGCTTAGGGCTGGCTTGTATGTCAGTTTTTCCCTTTATTGCAAATTTTAGCAAAATGATTATAATGTTATATTTTTTTAAATTCTTCGGTCGTATTTTTTTTTCCTTTTAATTTTTTTTGCAAACTAATTTTCTTCCCGATCACAATTATCTACTCAGAGCTCAATAGGTGACCCAACGGGTCACGTGTTTGTCTATATAATATATATATATATATATATATATATATATATATAATATATATATATGTGTGTGTGTGTGTGTGTGGGGTGTTTAATATATATATAATATAATATATATATATATATATATATGAGATTATTTTGGTATATGTATACGTTTATGGGAGGTACATATATAAGGTTTGGGCATTTGTATGAAGCATTAAAGAATAAATATCAGAAACTCGGTTGTTTTTTTAGTAGAGTTTTGTCTATTTAGTAGTAGTAAATTTTCAGGATTTTTATAGCTCCCTTCTTCAGACTGTGTAAGGACAGTAATGTTGCTGGCTTTTGGTAGTATATTTTTACAATCAAACTATTTGCTGGTTTTTTCTCACCGCAAGATTACCAACACGCTTGGTATATCAAATATATATATATATATATATATATATATATATATATATTACCAGAAGAAGGGATTTCTCACTGTATTACAAGACGTCGGTTCGAAGATTCTTATAATACAGTTTATTCCTCAAATCAATTCTGTTACAAAAGCGTTTAAATGAAATTTCATTTACTAACAATAGCTGATGTTGACAAAGTGGGTATCTATTTTCTTTGGAGCCCCGTGTACAACAATTGCAACAACAAAAAAATAGTGGGGGGGGGATCAATCTGACATGTGGCGAGAGAAACAGACCGCGCCTGACACGATGAGTCAAATTGAATAAGGCGAAAGGGATCGGGAGTGAGGGGATGGCGAATGCAAAAGGGACAGATCATTTGATTCAGTCGCACTAAATCCCGACACTCGAATGGAGATTTGAATGAACGTGCTCTCGTGTGGATTGGTAATTTGCGCTTGTAGACACGTGTCTACTTTCAGTTTCACTATCGCGTAGAGAACAAAAGAGCAGCTGCCACGAGGTTTGAAGGGTGTGCCGCTGCCACTGTGAATTAGAGCAGGGCATACTTAGAATAATTCGAACTCATCCTAGCGTGCATGTTAGGGATAGTCGATAGAAATTAATATAGGTGCATATAGAGAGATGCACGTGAAGCGCGTGGTGTAATGGTTAAAGTCATGGGAAATGGACTCGTCGCCACGAGTTCAAATCGTGGACGTGGTAATTGCATTTCACTTTGCGCTAATACCCTTGGGAAAGATATGAATCCTACTCTCCCTCCAGCTATGGGTAAATAGCAGGGCAGACTGGGTTCTCTAACCATGGCTAGGTAACCAGTCTAGGAGAAGGAAAACTCTGAATTCAAACCTGTTGAACTCCGCTTAAGAAATTGACCTTGTGTCGTATCCTGCTCGTGCGGAGGAGTTGGTAAATATAGAGAGAGAGATGCACTTATGAACGTGTTAAGATAGATAGATCGATATTAATAGACATTGATTGATAGATATAATAGATGATAGATAGATAGATATATAGAACAAACTGAGATAGAATTGAGATAGATAGATAGATAGATAGATATGAACTGATATAGATAGATCTTGTACAAATTGAGATAGATAGATAGGAACAAACTGAGATAGATAGATAGATAGATAGATAGATAGATATGATACTGATATAGATGAATATGAGATAGATAGATAGGAACAGATAGATAGATAGATAGATATAGATATGACTGATATAAATAGATCTTGTACAAATTGAGAGATAGATAGAAAAACTGAGATAGATAGATAGATAGATAGATAGATAGATAGATATGAACTGATATAAGCTAGATCTTGTACAAATTGAGATAGATAGATAGGAACAAACTGAGATATAGATAGATATATAGATAGATAGATAGATAGATAACTGATATAGATAGATCTTGTACAAATTGAGATAAATAGATAGGAACAAACTGAGATAGATAGATAGATAGATAGATATGAACTGATATAGATAGATCTTGTACAAATTGAGATAGATAGATAAGGAACAAACTGAGATAGATAGATAGATAGATAGATACAAACTGAATATATATATATATATATACGTGTGTGTGTGTATATGTATATGTGTGTTTGGTTAGATAGATAGATAGATAGATAGATAGATGAACAGACTCGGATAGATATGAATAGACTAGGAGAGATATATAAACAGAGAGAATGATGGGCTGACAGTTGTTTATATATTTATATATATATATATATATATATATATATATTATATATATATATATATCTTATTATAATGGAGATTGTGGGTTTGTCAGTCTGTAACCGAAACTATATCACTACTCAAGTCACAATTCCCTTTGTTATTTACATCAGATTCTCCATGATTTTATTTTTTATTTAAACCTCGATTATTAATAAAATTGTTTTACATTATTAATACTGTTGACCATATCTACATACTAAAAACATGCAATTGTATTTATATATACAACAAAATAGCGGTTTACAGTGTGAATGGGAAGGCTAATTTGCATATTGATTTTTAAAAATTAGATTTTAATAAATATATGCTTAGTATTATTGATTTCTAATTGTTTGGTTTTATCTTATTGAATATGAGCAAAAATCTCAGATATAAATCTTAAAATAAATCCATTAACAAGAAGAAATAACTGTAATATTATTATTTACTTCTATTCTAACTAAATAGTTAAATTAGGAAAATTTACCAAAAAAGACGGGAGTAAGGGGAATTGATGGAAGAGTTAGTTTCAAAGTTGTTTTATTTTTCGTTTATACCCCCTCTGTTCCAAATATTTTATCTGCATTCTTATTCAGTTTCATTAGCTTTTCTAATTTAACATATTTCCTTTTATTAAAACTTAAATACTTGCACCCGGAGGGTGCATACATTTGCTAGTATATATAAAGTAATCTGCAGACGCGCGTTTCGGTGCAGCTAGACTTATTTTTCAGCAGCTACCTCTGGTCGGGATCGAGACCCGAAAGAACTTTCGCTCGTCAAGTCTCTTACCGATGGGTCCACAAGCAGCTGCCTAGAATAGAAGGCAGAATAATCGCTATATTTCCTAAACCGGAAATAAACTCACCAGAGGTCTCTAACTTGTAAACAAGTGGGACTAGCATTTCACCGAAGCGGTGAATTTTCGCAATTAGTCCCTTCTATCTACCATTCTCAGTTTGTAAAATGTATCTATGTATCTATTCCCCATTTAGTAGCCCCAAGAATTATCTACAAAGATTCCTTTCCATTGGTTTATCCAATTTTGTATTGTTTTTGTTAGAATTCGCTTAGACAATAGAGTCTGTTTGTTATCACTTTCGTTGGGATTTGTTCAATATTTATGTTTGTACCGTGTTTGATAAAATTATAGACACCAACTATCATTCATTACAACAATGCCTTTATGCCCTTTCCAAAGAGTATTAGCACAAAAGGTGAAACATGAACAGCCCCGTTCAGGATTCGAACTCGGTTCGTCGATTCCATTTTCAACGCCAATAAGCGTTACGCAAAATATGACGAGAAATATCAATTTTAAATGAATGGAAAATGAAATTTATCAATATAATCGGTGTATTCAGTCACCGAATCTCCCTTATAATAAGATAGAGTGTTAAGTATAAATCGGTGTTTACTAAGCTAAATTGAAAAGCTAAAATTAGTGGATTCGATCCCCGCTGTGTAATCAAGGATTGAGGATTGCATAGCAGGTCATTTTTAGTAAATATCGAAGATGGTTATGTAGCAACGACTAGAGTCATCTAATTTAAATGAATGAAAAAGAGTCTTTGTAGTTAATTCTTGAGGCAACCATCACTAGTAAGTGATTTTGTATGTACAGACTCACCAGTCCTTTTATCTCTACTCTTGTATGTTTATGTACATGTATTTTATTGTTATTGTATCTTGTCTTATTTCTGTGCTGTTTTGATATATAAAATGTTATGTCCCACAAGCGTGTCGGAGTTGTATGTTCATATTGTTCACATTGAACCATACACTACCACCTATCAATCTGGCCCTTTTAAGAAACATTTTAGTTAATATCAAGGTGTATAATAATTTAAATGTACTATAACTATGTATTCTGTTATCGTTGTCTAATTTAAAAAGAAAGAGAAAAAAAAGAATTCCAGATATTTCACAATATATACAAGATTACAGAAACTTAAATAAATAATAAATAAATACAATTTGATAAAATAAAGTAAAACTCTAAAAGAAAAGAAAAAGTTATTACTATTGAAGTTATGTTATGAAATGTGACATTACCGAATAACGAAATTGTTGTGATGTTAGTCCAACAGTAAAAAAGAATTCAAGTCGAGATAGGGTAAAATAAGACAAGTGTATTTACAATAATGGTACATGAACGACTAGCTTGTCGTTAACGGGAACAGTAGTACCTTTCCACTCGGTGTCTCACTATTTATAGTGAGAACCGGTGTATATTCTCCACTGTAGGAACGGCCGGTACAACATTTGGAAAATGCATCTCTAAACTTAAGTGTTAGAGTATAACAGGGACTTTTAATTTTCATTCTTTTAAGTTTTTTTTTTTAGGTTACCACCAAGCTAGAATAGACACATGATAATTTCTAATGTGGAGTGCCCCACAGGAATCAAGCCTCCCATGCAGCAGTTTTAAAAATTGCTTAGATTCCATTGTTATTCCTATAAACCCAGCCCTTACCATTTTTAGGCAAAGAGACAGGTGCTGACTGTGTGGAGGGAGGCCCGCTGGAATCCAGCTACTAGAGCCATTTATATATATATATATATATATATATTATATATATATAAAGTTTAACCTAATGAGTCAGATATACCTACTAAAAGTTTCGCTTAGTGCTCTTCAGGGCAAAGATCTGACTCTTTTATATATATATATATATATTCATACATATGAATTGTTTTTTTTCTTTTGGCCAAGTATTATAGTATCAACCGATTATTTAAAAAAAACATAATTTCGGATAAATCTGAAATAGACCGTACAAAACAAAGAACAAAACAAGATCCTTATCAAAATCACATCGATAAAACAGGGTGTAGAGGGGCCTGTGTAGCAGGTGTAGAATTTTTAAGTGCCATCCTTGGCCAGTTGAAATAGGACTTAAAGAAAGTCCTATGTTATGGAATCCTTTGGTGATCCTTTGGTAAGCGTATAAGTCCTATCCGGCGTATTGGTAAAGGTCCAGTGATTTAATCCTATGTCCATCGTCCGCAAATGTTGCAGTAATTATGACCAGTAGGGTGGGTTAAGTATTGTATTAGCCTCAGAGTACTCCCAGTGATTGGCCAAGGAATAGATCACATGATCTCGCCTATTCTATAAGTAGGAGCGGAGATCTAGCATACACCTTATATACACAAAAATCTCAACAGCAGGTACTCGGAATGTTTGTAACTGGGGGGGGGCAGGCTCCCCAGTCATAAAGGGCAGAGATACAACTTGTGTGTTAGCTTTGATAATTTGCTTTTGGCGGTAGTGTTATTATATACAACTGGTCACAGCGCCACCTAACGGAAAACCGTAGCAAGTAAGCGAAAATAACTCTAACACCATCAATTCTCTCTGTAGCAATGGGCAAAATAATAGGATAGTCTGGTCTCTTTAGTTTTTGTACGGCAACTGGGTTAGAAGAAGGAAAACTATTTTTTTTTTAAAGATAACCCTTGATAATTTGTATTGTTACATATTAATTGGATCCCTATTACTTTTTAAGGTAGCAGATATGAATAGACTGAGATAGATAGATAGATGGATAGATAGATAGATATGAATAGACACACACACACACACACACACACACATATATATATATATATATATATATATATATATATATATATGAATAGACTGAGATTGATAGATAGATAGATAGATAGATAGATAGATAGATAGATAATGAATACACTGGGATGGATATATTAGTTGGTTGGTTAGGTGGCTTTAGATAGATATGAATAGACACACACACACACACACACACACACACACACAACACACATATATATATATATATATATATATATATATATATAATATATATATATATATATGAATAGACTGAGATAGATAGATAGATATGAATACTCTGGGATGGATATATTAGTTGGTTGGTTAGGTGGCTTTATGGTTTGTTAGATTACGGCATGTCAACCCTCATCGGGTTATTTAATGGGGTTTGCTTTAAAAAAGAAATGGTTATCTGTTTCAAATGATTGTGAAATGTAATAATGTTACATAATTATGGATCCCTAATATCTTTTTAAGGTAGTATAGAAATCCTTATGGCGATCAGTACAGCTGATGGTCTTGAGAGTGAGTGACAATGCTTGACCTCACTCTCACCTTGCTTTCTGGGGATAGAATCGTGAGAACGGAAGTCAATAGAAGCCCTTCCGGTTTAAGGTGTAAGCAACTCAGTTAGTTGCAGTTAGTCAGTTAGAGAGTTAGAACTTAGAAGCGAAGCTAGGAAGATGTGAGCTCACTGCATGATTGTCTGGTCTGGGGTTCATGAATAAAGTAACATCACTGTAAATCGAAGTCTTGTTGTTATTACTAAAAAGCTAACAATAGCACAAGGCTTCTGATAAGAAATGGTCTCCAACAGAAACCAGACACGGAACCCAGATAAGAAAGACCAGACCAAGATAGAAGATATACAGGCCAGAAGACTAGACGATCAGAAGTCGGCCGGAAGAATAGACCAGAGTAAGACGTAAGAAGTATACAACGTATAGATTTTTAGTTCCGTCAAAGAAAAGGCACCACGCAACAAATATATCTATTTGGTACCGTGACGACCCCGCCACGTTACAGTATTATTTGGATTTTTCGGACTGTTGTCATTATTGTTATATACACAACTTTACAACCGATATGCCCCCCCCCACCTACCGGCATTCTTCAGGTGTTTCTTGTCTAAGTTGGTAACCTTTTCTTCAAACTCGGAAAAATTTTTGTCGAACACAGGAGCCTTCATGTAATTGGTAGCTTTTAGGGAACTTCAAACGGAACCCTTTATTCAATCCACCCGGAGTAGATTGTTCTCATTCCGTTTTACCATGACCGGGTACAAGTGTAAAGCTGTGTTAAGTATTCTATTTTATCATCCTGTTGGTTTGATTGGTTTGGTTTGTTTTACGGCACATCAACCTCAGTGGGTCATTTAATGTCGATAAAGTTTTGAAATAAATCAATTACTAATGGATAATACAATTTTTTTTATAAATACATTTTTCTATTTAACCCATAGATGGGACCCTAACAGGTACTACCACTCCGGGTCAGAGTGGACCAGGGAGCAATGGTGATGAAGGGGAGCTCCACATTCCCCAAACCTCCAAAACTGGAACCTCACCATCAGATAGAGTTTAACGTCATTCCCAGGACATGTAGACCCGCAGCCACCGCCTTCTAGCACCCATATGATAAAAAGGGGTTGGGGCTTGCCATAAGGGCAATAGGGTGGGAAAATAATATAGGTGCTAGGGCTTGACGTCACCAGCCGATTGATCGGAGGGGCCTCTCCGACCCGCCCGTCTAGCCCAAAGATAGGGCAAAGTGGTATTGCATGTCATGAACTGCTCATCTACCTGGCTCTATCCTTAAGCATCACGGGTCGCCACCCACGGCCAACAGGTGGCCCCATTGGGGGAGTCTTACCCCTCTGCAGAGTGCAGTCGATGCATTCTAACGCCCCAGCCGACAGGGCGGTCATCCTGTGGCACATGGTGGAACGATATAGAAGTTGAGTTAATAAGTTTCTAAGTGAAACTCATCTGAAGTTGCAGGTTCAATCCTGACCACGGGCGATAATTCTGTGTCCCCTTTCATTTTGTCACTTCATTAGTTAGGGTGTATTTTATATATATATATATATATATAAATATATTATATATATTCATTTACTTTCTCGCTCTCTCTATCTATATCTCTCTCTTCTCTTCGTCTCTGTCTCTCTCTGTGTCTGTCTCTCTCTCTCTCTCTCTCTCTCATTCAAGTCTATTTTATTTTATCAACTACCTCTTCATAGTCTAACTTATCACACTCCCCTCTCTCCTCTCTTCTCCTCTCTCTCTCTTTCTCTTTGTCCCTTTTCTGCCTCTGTCATATTTCTCCTTTCCCCTTTTCCCTTTATTTTGTCTCTCTACTACTCTCTCTCTCTCTCTCTCTCTCTCTCTCTCTCTCTCTCTCTGTCTCTCTGTTTCTGTCTCTTTCTCTCTACCTCTGTCTGTCTGTCTGTCTGTCTCTCTTCTCTCTGTGTTTTCATTGCTTCTCCCTTTTTTTGCTCACTCTCTTATATTTCTTATTTCTACCTAATTCCCTCTATTTTACTTCAATACTTCCTCTCTCTACCTCTATCTCTCCTTCTCTCCCTCTCTCTCTATAATATATTCTTCCCTCCCTCCTTTTTTCCTCTATTGCATTTCTTCTTTCTACCTTATTCCCTCTATCTTATCTCTTCTTATACTTCCCCCTCTCTCTCTCTTTCAATTCCCCCCTCTCTCTCTCTCTCTCTCTCTCTCTCTCTCTCTCTCTCTCTCTCTCTTCTCTCTTTCTGTGTCTCTGTCTCTGTATCTTTTGTCTCTCTCTCTCTCTTCTTTACTCCTCCCTTTTATGCTCACTCTATTACATTTCGTCTTTCTAGCTATTTCCCTCTATTTACCTCTCTTACCACTCCCCCCCTCTCTCTCTCCTCTCTCTCTCTCTCTCTCTCTCTCTTCTCTCTCTCTCTCTCGCACACACTCTCTCTCTCTCTCTTTCTCTCTTTCACTTTTCCCATTTACTTACCCTATTCCCCTTCTTTCTCATCCCCAAACCTCTCCCCTCATCCCCAATCTTTCTCCCCAATTAGATTAGTACAGAATCTTATTATGACCGATCGCCGTCATTCAATTCAATCTTAAACAAATACATCTAATTGCCTGACTCAGTTCGTCCCTTCGCCGCCATCTTTCCCGTCTTCCGCCATTGCCCCGCGCGTTTCCCGCTCTTTCTGCTTTGCTCTCCAAGATGGCAGCCGCCCAACCCTGATGGATAAATTTACCACGTTCACCCTATCCTAGCCAACCAGTATGAAGCCTCCAGAATCATTAGCATCACTAACACTACACCGGCAATAAAAGCACCTTTATCTGTCATAATTATAGCCACTTACTAAAAACACAACCAGATAATCGGGAAGATCCAGTAAGGACATCAGGTTCTAGTGTTAGATTATTAAGAGTAAGCAAGACAAGCCTGTTGAGGAACTTGAATGAGTGACCACTCAAAAATTGAGGTTTTATTTGTTTAGTTTAGTTTGGTTTGTTTTTAAGGGCATATCAACCTCGTATGGGTTATTTAATGATATATTTGATTCGTTCGTAAATGTTGAATTATATTAAAGAAGAAAGAAGAAGAAGAAGAAGAAGAAGAAAGAGAAGACAGAAGAGAAGAAAGAGAGAAATAGAAAGAATAAAAATAAGAAGAGGGAATTAGAAGAGAAGAGAGAGAGAGAGAGAGAGAGAGAAAGTGAAAGAAAATTATTGCTTTTTTTATTTAACGCATATCAACTTCCTATGGGCTATTTAAAGCCAAAAGTTGATTCAGAAGAGAAGATACATAGAAGAGAAGAAAAACAAAAAGAGAGAGAGAAGGAAAGAAGAGAAAGTGGGAGAAAATAGAAAGGTTTAATTTGTTTGTTTAACGTTTATCAACCTCTGCTTGATTTAAGGCTAAATATTAAATCTTTATAATTTGGAGACTGTGGGTCTGTCTTTCTATAACCGGAAGTATATTACTACTCAAGTCACAATTCCTTAGTATTTACATCACATTCTCCATGACTTTATTTTCATTTAAAACCTCAATTATTTAAAATGTTTTATATTATAATACTGTTGCCATATCTACAGGTATTTGCCTCTCATCCCACATATGAGGGCGTGACTCAAGTACATTTTATGTGGGTCCACCCACAAGCCGAAGCTCATGGGTGGCAGGTGGAAAAAATTGCCGTCGATCCGTCGGCATTCCCCCTTAAGGGGGCCTTAGGTGCTGGACAATAAACCCAGCCCTGCCCCTTAAATCGAGGGGCAGGTATTGCCTGGGAGGATAGCCCCTGGGATCGATGCTATCAACTTGTAGACCCAGCGCCGAAGCCACTGACCCCTAACCCGTTGGCCGGAGCTACAGGTATTTGCCTCATACCCCACTTGTATGGGCTGGGCACAAGGCCTCGTTTTAACGTGGCCCACCACAAGCCGAAGCTCATGGGTGGGAAAAGAACAAAAATTGCGTCGATCCCTACGGCATCCCCTCAAGGGGCGCCTCAGGGCGCTGGGCAATAAACCCAGCCCGTCTCTTTAAATCATGGGGGCAGGTATTTGCCTGGGGGATAGCCCACTGGGATCGATGCTATCAACTGTAAAGATCAGGCCGAAGCCACTGCGGACCCCTACCCCATACAACAAAATATCAGTTTACAGTGTGAACGGGAACCTAATTTGCATATTGATATTAAAAATTTGATTTGATAAATATGATGCTTGTATATGATTTTTAATTGTTTGGTTTAATCTTGAAAATATGAGCAAAAGCTCTGGATAGATCCTAAAAGAAATCAATAAGAGAAAATGATTTTTATTCTTATTTCTAATTTTAATAATAGTTGAATTATGAAAAATTTAAAGCATGAAAGTCGAGAGAGATGGCAGAGTAAGTTTCAGTTGTTCTATTTTCGATTTATACCCCCCCCACACACACCACCGTTTCCAAATCTTTTTATCTGCATTCTTATTTAGTTTCAATAGACTTTCTAATTAATGTGATATTTTATTACATTCAAACTTAGATACTTGCACCGGAGGTGCATATATTGCTTAGTTATAATAAGAAGAAAAAGGAGAAAGGACGACGAAGATAGAGAGAGGGAGAAGACGGAGAGAGAGAGAAAGAAGAGAAAGAGTAGGTGAGAGGCGAAATAGAAGAGAAAGATATAAGAGAGGGAGTGAAATAGAAAGAGACCAAGAGTAGAGGGAAAGAAGAGAAAGAGAAAAGAAGAAAGAAAGAGTAGAGAAAGAAAGAGAAGGAAATAGAAAAAGAGGCAGAGGAAAAATGGAATGGTAGAGAAAGAGAAAGGTTTTGGAACTTGAAATACAACAAATATAAGAACCGGTTGTGCTGACCCACCTTCACATAGGTCACGCCTACATCACCCATCGTCATTTACTTGTGGGCACAGAATACCCAATATGCACTACCTGTCAAGAGAGATTTACAGTGAAACAATATACTGTTAGAGTCTGTAGCCCTTGATCTAGTGCAAACAAAATACTACCATGCAGTTAATTTAAAAGTTCATACATCTTTCCTAAAAGAAGTATAACAGTACTCAAAATATGAGTAATTGAACAATAGTTCAAATATATATCTTATTATAATGGAGATGTGATGTTTTCTGTCTGCTAACCCGAAACTATATCACTACTCAAGTCACAATTCCCTTAGTTATGACATCATTTTAATCTAATTTATTTATATATATATATATATTATATATATATATATATATATATATTATTTTATTATTATTATAATGGAGATTGTGTTGTTTTTCTGTCTGTAACCGAAACTATATCACTACTCAAGTCACAATCCCTTAGTTATTGACGTTTCACATTCACCATGAATTTATTTGTTATTTAAACCTCAATTATTTGATGAATTGTTATACCTTATTAATATGTTGGATTTAATCTATCATATTAATAACATGCAAGTATATTATGATATTCAACAAATAGCGCGTTTACAGTGGGAACGAGAAGGCTAATTTGCATATGATTATTAAGAATTATATTTAATAAATATATTGCTGTATTATTGATTTCTAATGTTTGGTTTTCCTTCTAATGAATCTGAACAAAAATCTCGGGATAAATCTTGAAAGAAAACAGACGAAAGAACTGTAATTTATAAATACTCATAATCTAACTAAATAAAAGAAATAAATTATGAAAAATGAAAGACGGAAGTGACGGAATGATGGAAGAGTAGATTTAAAGATGTCATTTTTCGATCATACCCCCTCAGTTTATAATTTTCTAAATAGTTCTATTCTGATACAATATTTTATTACATTCAAAACCTAAAATACTTGCCCCCGAAGGTGCGTATATTTGCTAGATATATATATATATAAATAATCATTGTTTTCTGTCCAAATATCGCTACCTACCTAAACTAGTCGGCATAAAACAAATAATTCATATATATAACACTATAAATCAACACCTGTGCCATTTCATCATCAGAAACCACTGCTACACACCCTTCTGAGAGAAAAAGGAAAATCTCCTTACTACCAACCCTCTGCTAACACCAACAACTGACACCCCGCCTCTTAATTCACGACTTCCTAATTCCACCACTATGAAAATGTTCCACCATTGAAGCAAGGAATCTCAATCTACGCCCTGAGAAGGTCTGGTGAACGTAATAGCACTATTGAAGTTCCAACTTGCTACTACTATATTACAGTTCAGCATGTTAACCACTACGCCATGGGGTCTACCCCATTTTCTTGTTGGAGAATTAGAAATAAATCAGGGATAATAAAAAAAAAATTATATTTAATGTACGTAAACAAAAGGTGAGGATTTATTAATCCATGAAGATTTTTGAATTCTTTTAAAGACAGAAAAAATATCTTAACACTTGTACCCAGTCATTGTTAATGAGAACAGTCTACCCTGTCAGATTGAATAAAAGGTTTAGTTCAAAGTTCCATGAAAGCCCCCGATTATGACATGAAGGCTTCTGAGTTTGACAATAAACACCTGAAGAACCTCTTCGTCATCCTCCCAATATAAATGGCATCACACCAGCAATGATATTTATAAATTAATAAACTCTGTTCAAAGATTGGCAAAACATCCTTTTGAATTGAGTGAAATGCAGATCTAATGGTGAAGATTTTCTAAATCATGGAATCAGCGTATTACGGCCAATTATTTGATCTTATTAACCAATGTCTGACCAACAAGTCCTATTCATGGCAATCTTAAATACACAGGCCATTTAGATGGTCCAAAATCTTTGTTACATTTGAATTTAGTTGAAATGTTGTGTATATAACAATAAAGTTGAGGCTAAGTATGAACAATCCAAATAATAGAAACAAATTTTTTTTAAAGCTTTGAAAAAAAAAAAAAAAAAAATATAGTTCTGTGGGAAATCAAAAGAAAAATAGTTCTTGTGATTTCAAGAATCCAATGCCACATGGAATCAACTAAAGAATAAGTCGAACACAGCAGCAAATTTTGGAAGTTAACATCTTTGTTGGATTAAATTAGAATTGTTTTTTTTTTCTTTTCTAAATTTCAATCATTCAGTTGGGTTCACCATACCAATTTCTGATGGTGTAAAAACTCATTTAAGATAGCCATCATTTCCTTTTTTTCAATTCTTGAATCTATGTTGGATTTTAAAAATTAGGCAATTTTTTTCTTCAATTCATTTTAAAGGATTGGTGGTGGTGTCTGGAATTCAAAGCATTGAATGTTTGTGCAAATTACTGTCTCCATCTTAGTGAAAATATTATATCCATAATGAAAGAGTGTCATGGGAATCCATGATGTCAGACACTGGATACTGTTTAGGGACCTACTAAACATGATGGCTGATAGGAATGGATGACAAGAGAGAGAGAGAGAGAGAGAGAGGAGAGAGAGAGAAGAGAGAGTCAGCATGACATGATGATAATGATTGATTGATTAAGATCAACTGATCACAATTACGTCAAAGTTAAATAAACAACAGAAAACACAGAAGGTTTGTGAATCCTTATCTGACATCTTTCAATTTGAAAAAAAACTTTTAAGTATTCTGTCATCTTGTTTGAACTGATTATTAATAATCTATCCAATATTCAAGACTTTTGGTTTCTTTTCATATTCCTTATTTATTCTCTCAGAGTTATACAGTAAAGTCTTTCCAAAGAGTACAGTTTGGTGTCATGATTTTCAGGAACCTTTGTCAGATGATAAAAAGAAACAAGACAATAATCCAATTGATTTTTTTTTCCCAATACAATTTTTGGTAAATTCTTTGTAAATTATCAGGAACTCATTCATTCCATCTTTGAAAAGAATTTCTTGGAAAATAATCTTCATTAATCAAAGAATTAAAAGAAGGAAAATTATTTCGAAAGAACTTCACTTAATATATGGATTAAAGATTGAATGAATTTATGATTTCTTATCTGGTTTAAAGAATTCTTTGTCCAACAAATCTTTCAAACTCTTGTATGTTTGTTTAAATGTGATGCAAGTCTTTTTAGTCCAATGGGAGCATCAGTAAGGAAATCCAATTGGACACACACACACACACACACACACACACATATATATATATATATATATATATATATATATATATATATCAGAATTATCCTGAAAATCCTTGTCATTGAAACCTAGGTAGTTAACCTCTGTTGTGAATTTGGTTCTCTAAACTATCTCTTCAAGAAAGTATTAAGTCAAATATATACATGCTCCATCCTAATTAGTGATCATCCTCCACACATTAATTATTTGTTGTGTTTTTAGTAAAAAAATGTAATGTGTGAAAATAAACATTCTTTTTTCTTTTTCATGACTGGTTTCACCTCATTTATAAAAATTTCTCTCTGTTTTGATATATATATATATAATATATATAATATATATATATATTATCAATCTGTACCAACTAATTCCTGTTAGTGAGAGAGAGAGAGAATCTTGATTGCCTTCCAGTATTTATGCAATAAAATTTGATTTCATAAAGTTTCCTAAAATAAGACGAATGGAAATTCTTAACATAACCCAAACCAGTCAACAAATGAATCCTTGATTTAGATAAATAAATATATAAGTAAATACATAAAATCATAAATCAATTCAGTAAATTTGGCATTAGCAACATTTTTTTTTCTCTCCAATCATTTCAGGTTAAATTTTTTCAGAGCAGCTGAATTTGATAAACTTTTTTCAATTATTTCAAAATGTTTTTTTTTTTTGCAAATAAAAAGTGGCTTGAAATATTTTAATTGCAAATAGTAATGCAAGATTATTCAATCAAATTTCAGATGACAGGCTGTTAACATTTTCTTAAAAATAAGTACAATTACAACTTGTGCAAAATCATAAAAATTTTATAATGCCAGTTTTTTTTTGTTTTTTTTTAAAAGACTGTTGGACCCTGTGAGAGAGATGATATTTTCATAAAGTGCTTTTCTTAATTTTTCATACTTTTTTTTAAAGTCTGAAATATTTTTGAACATATACTGGGTGCAATGGTAAATTGTGGCCATTTTAAATTACTAATATCATACATGCACTTTTTTTTTGCTTTAGGTTTTGTCCACTGTGCAGCAGTTGGACACTTTCTGTTAGGAAAGCAGCACTATGATGCAATTCACTCCTGTAAATTTATTTTTTGAAATCTATCATGAATTTTTGAAGGTTTGTTTTTTTGGTTTTTGTTTGTTTTTTTTTCAAGAAGAAAATTGGTTATAATGACCATTTTTTGTTTGTTTGTTGTTCTGATTTTTAAGTGAAATGTATTTGATTTCAATGGGAATAAATGAAAGACAAATCCTTTCCAAGTTCTTTCCAGAATGATCCATTAATTTTTAAAAAGGATTTCCAGTTGGAAAACTTGTTTGACAAGAATAGGTAGAAAGTTTGTCAAGAAGTAAAAAAAAAAATCCTTGTTTGGCCGATGTGATATTTAAAGAATAATTAAGGCAGATGACAGGTGAGATAGAAAGTCAGTAACAAAGCAACATATGATGAATCAAGGAAGATAAGTTAGACTGATGGACTAAGATTTGGGGGCTTCATGGAATTCTGCTCTGCAAATATTTATCATTGTCTCTCGTTCTTTTCTTCTCAAAATATTGGCAGCCATTTTATTTGTTCTTTTTTAGGATTATTCACCAAAAATAATAATTTTTTTAAATTAATCATTTGATAAAGATTTTTTAAAAAATCATTTTTATAGTGAGTTAGAAGCATTAATATATGTAATAATATATTTTTGAAGGCGAAATAATGCAAATTTATGTTTAAAAACATATTCATTTAATTTTTTTGTGTTCCCTTAATATTTTCAGGCTATGCCTATCTTCAGAGAGTTGAAAATTTTTTTTTTTTAAATTTCATCTGTATTTGTTAAACTCAACTGTGATGTTAATCTGTTGAATGTTTTAATGTAAATCATTAATGTTTAATTTAGATCAAGATAAACTTCATAGTTTTCTTAACCCTTTATCTACCACTGCCATCCACAATAGTCATGTCCCAAATGGTTGACAAGTCGCTGATCCTTTACTACTGAATATAAATGTATTCATTCAATTCATTTCTCTTTTATTTTTTGAACTCTAAACCATTGTCTAAGAACTGACTTATGATCTTTTTTGCTGGGCACCATATATTTTCCCAGGTTAAAAGGTAGGCAATTAAATTCAGATGAAGGAAACAAAAACAAATGAAGATAGAAACATATATTCGGAAAAGTACAAACTTAATGGCGTTTGCTGAAAGACTTATCTGCTGAGTCCTTTAAGGTTTGGGAAAGACTGGATTTACATCTTGCTGCTGTGTATTCAACACTACAAGTAACTTAGTCATGGAATTCAATTTGGGCACCAATGTATGATATTGGCTGATTCGACTCCTGGTGCCAAGGGCAGATAATTAATCCCTAATTTTTCCAATAGACTATCTATGGTGTTTTCAGACAGTTTTGATCGTTGGGCAGTTTGTGGCACTCTGGTAGATGAAGGGTTAAAAGTGTTTGTGTTTTTTTTATGGTGGTGAGAGGCCAAAGAAATATTATGTTGTAGATGGAAGAGAAATGTTAAGATTTTCAGACTCAAATAAATTAACAAAAGATCATTGAAATAAATTAAAACCTGTTTCGGGTCCCCTTGTAATAGTGGTCCATAATGATATTGATGCTTCTATTTAGGAAGGAGTGAAAAAAATTACTTATAGGCTTTACTCAGCCTTATTTTCATAATTGTTTAGTATATATATATATATATATATATATATATATATATATATATATATATATATATATATATATATATATATATGTGTGTGTGTGTGTGTGTGTGCGTGCGTGTGTTTCTATCCACACTGAAGAGGTGAAACGTTGAAACACAGTGTCTGCGGATGACTTATTATATCCTCCCAAAATACGGTAGAGCTCTCTAAGGGTGACTTAAATTAACTTTCACCACCAGCATAAAGCAATGATCGTCCATTTACAGACTGGATCTCTCTGGTGATCATAAAAAAAAACATAAACAAATGTATGTATTAAATAGTTTAAATACCGCTCCTTAAAACGGCAGCTGTCAAATGGCTGAGAGGTTAACAGATCAAGCTGATGAAAAGTCAGTCGGGTTTCACTCCTGGTCAAAGGTAGTTGTTGTGTCTAGCCACACTGAAGAGATGTGAAACGTCGAAACACAGTGTCTGTGGATGACTTTTATATATATATATATATATATATATATGAGAGAGATGACTAGTTAAGGCTCCCATTGCAGTAGTGGTCCATAATGATATTGATGCTTCTATTTCAGAAGGAGTGAAAAAAAATCACTTGTAGGCTTTTGAGATCCAAAGTTGCTATGAATTAGGAAAATATATTTTGTTATATTTCCCTATTTTTCTTATCTCAAAACAAAAACGGTATTTTCCATTGAGAAAGATGAATGCAATGAATGCCAAATCTCATCTAAATTAATGAGGAGAAATGACGCAGATTGACGACAACGAGGAGAAGTAAATGTTCCGATTTGAAGATAGGATGACAGAAGAAGAAGAAGGAAACCTGCAAATGCCTCACTGGTCAATGCACTTTTCACCTGTTGCTTATCCACCCTTTTCAACCCCCTACCCCACTGGAAGTCAATCAGCTGGTCACCATTTGCTGAGAAGTGGACTTAAGTGAAGGGTGGCACGAAAAATGTCAACTTTTTGTGCTATCTTAGTGAGCGTGTGGTTAACAGCACTTCAAAAAGCTGAGACAGGTAAAAAAAAAAAAAAAAAATTGGATGTGTGTGGGTGGGGGTGAGTGACATGAGGTGGGGGGCATGGATGTCAACAGTAAAGTGAAGGAGGAGGAGGATGTTTTAGTAGGAGAAAATAGAAGAAAACTGAACTAGAAATAGAAAGGTTAGAAATAAGAAATAGAGGTGGGGGAGGGTAGGGAAATGAAAAGGGGGGGTTGTGGGGAGGGGGGGTAAAAAAAAGGGCCAAGATGGAATGTTTTGAAAAATACACCTGGATTATCACGGACATGACAATATAAAAAAAACAAAAAACAAAACATCTAAAAAGAAGTAATGTTAAAAACACTAGTTCCCATGAGATTATTAAAGTTAAGCAGTGATCAACCTGTTCAGTTCTGTGATGGGTAACCATTTAGAAACAGGACGTAGGGTAAGCATGCTCAGAGTTGCTGAGGCATGGAATAAATTGCCTGCATCCATCGTTGGCTACCAAAACACTACATCTTTCAAAACCTCCATGCTTCCTGTAATTCGACAACACTATGCCTGTTATCCCCTCTCCATACACATATGCATGCGCACACACACATACATTTATATTATGACTATACACTATTCATTTTCCCGACATTGGTACATTATTCTATGTACTATACATGAACCTTTGATGAGTTGTGGTGCACCTGAGCACTGTATGCAATAAATTCCGTTATTATTATTATTATTATTGAAATATTATTATTAAAATTAAAGAGGTCCAGAAGAAAGTGGTGACAACAAAGCACCGGTACATCAACATCTTCAAGGACAGCCTTCACATGTGACATATGTGGTCAAGGCTGTTTTTCAAACATTGGACTTCAGTCACAGAAGGTGCTGTAACTTCAGGGGCACAGGAATTATATAGTCTTCCAAGACTGCAATGCTGATAAATAAGATAAAGATAATTATTAAAATATTATTATTAAAATTGCTGGGAAAATGTGCCTCAGGACCACCCTCGGTGGCAGCAGGCTCTCCATAGAGGACTGTTCATGTCTGAAGTCACCCTGATGCAACACCATGAAGCTAAGAGGTCCAGAAGAAAGCAGCGGCAACAAAGCACTGGCACATCAACATCTTCAAGGACAGCCTTCAGATGCGACATCTGTGGTCGAGAATATTTGTCAAACATTGGACTTTACAGTCACAGGAGGCGCTGTAAGTTCAGGGGCACAAAAACTATATTGTAGCCTTCCAAGACTGAAATGCCAATAAAATTATTAAAATAATATTAATATTATTATTAAAAGAAGACAACCTGTAGGAAGGATAGATTTTTTTTTTCTTTATATAGAGCAGAGAAAAATGCATTCATGATTAAATCCCTTTAACACACACACACACATTGATAGTTAGCCATTTCTCCAGTCAGCTGACTGTCAGACACCCAAGACTCATTTATGAAGATAAGAACAGTAGTGAAGTGCCCAATGTGGATTCAACAAATTACATTGATTTTTGAGACCAACTTGTCAAGTATTAACACACACAGACACACACACACAAATACCCAGCCATTTATCCCCCCAGCTGAGTCTGTCACACACCCAACACCATAGTGATCCATATAACCAGTACTAAAAGTTTTGAAATTGTTAAACCTGTTAAACTCCACCTAAAAAATTAAACTTGTGTCACATCCTGCTTGTTCGGAGGGGTTGGTAAATATATACAGTGAACACAATTCCCTAACCTACTGGCATGAAAAAAATCAATCAATTAAATAAATGGCTATTTCCTATAATTCTAACATATACAAAGGGGAACCACTCTTGACTGATGAATTATTTATTTATTTTCCCATTAAACTAACCCTTAACCCTAACCCCGTCTTCTTTTTTCCTAGTAGATCAATAAATAAATAAATAATTTATCAGTTAAGAGTGGTTCCCCTTTGTTTATGTTAGACTTATAGGAAATAAACAAATAAATGATGCTAAAAAAGAATTATCCAATTTGAAAATATTTTTTCTTTTGGTGGAAAAAATAATATCCATTTTGATAAATTATAATGGAAACAAAATCAAAAACAAGAGATTTGAAAAAAAAATTTTTTTCAGGTTTTTTAAAATAACTGGAAATGGAAATTTAAAAAATTCATAAAAATTTCAAATTAATTTCTGTTATCGAGGATTTCTACTTTGAAGATTTTTTTTTTTATAACAAAATAAAAAAATACAAATATCTTTTTTAACTCACCAATGAATTAAAATATTCTCCCTGCATTCAGCTAAAAGAAAATCCAAGAATAATGGTGCCAGTGCCATTAATACAAAATAAGGAGAAGATCTATGCCAACAACAAACACAAAATGGCTCAGTTCTGAATTCTAAAGTGCAAATTCTGGTAATCTTGAACATTGGCTACTTAAATAAGAGTAACCTCCCTTGTTTTTTTGTTTTTTTTTCACTTGAGGAAGCTGTGTTTTGTTTTGTAAAAACATGGATTTTTAAACAAATTGGGTATACCTATACTTTTCTAATATACAGGTACTCTCATAGAAATATTAACATCTTTTTTTAAAAATCGATTTAAAAATGGTAACACCCTTATAGGAATACCTTGAACATATTTTCAAACAGTCTCCACATGTTCACCATCCCTGTCATCATATGCTTAGAATCTCCCACAGGTGATTTAAAAAAAAGATGTTAATATTTCTATGAGAGTACCAGTATATATTAGAAAAGTATAGGTATACCCAATTTGTTGAAAAATCTGTGTTTTTACAAAACAAAACTCACGGCTTCCTCAAAGTGAAAAAAAAACAAGGGGAGGTTACTCTTATTTAAGTAGCTAATGTTCAGATTACTCAAATTCTTAGAGGGGAAAATTAAAAAATACGGAAAAATAAAAAAAAAATAAAAATGAGGGTCAATTATCAAATGCAGGACAGAAACAAAACACAAAAAATATCATGCAGTAAAATAGTGCAACGTCTTGAAAATGTTCATTGCAGACAAATCTATCATAGAAATTCCATGTTGGTAAATTTGCTGTTTTTTTTAATTCTAAATATTTAAAAAAGTGATTTTTAAAAAAAATTGTAATCCTTATGTGATCTGACATCTTATTATAATGGAGATTGTGTGTTTTTCTGTCTGTAACCGAAACTATATTACTACTCAAGTCACAATTCCCTTAATTATTTACGTCAAATTCTCCATGATTTCATTCTTTTAAACCTTCAGTTATTAATAAAAATTGTTTTACATTATTAATACTGTTGACCATATCTATGTACTAATAACATGCAATTGCATTTATATATACAACAAAATAGCGGTTTTACAGTTTGAACGAGAAGGCTAATTTGCATATTGATATTTAAAATTTTATTTTAATAAATATGTGCTTGGTATTATTGATTTCTAATTGTTTGGTTTTATCTTAAGAAATGTAAACAAAAACTCGTTGATAAATTAAAAGAAATTATATTACAAGAAGAAATAACTGTAATATTATCCTTTATTTCCTATTTTTAACTAAATAGTTAAATTAGGAAAATTTACCAATGAAAGAGGGAGTAATGGAAAATGATGGAATAGTTAGTTTCAAAGTTGTTCTATTTTTTTTTTATACCCCCTCTGTTGCAGATCTTTTTTATCTGCATTCTTAGTCAGTTTCATTAGCCTTTCTAATTTAATATGATATTTTATTATATCAAAACTTAAATACTTGCACCTGGAGGGTGCATATATTTGCTAGTAAAGTATAAAGGACTGAGTGAATAGTGGTCAAGGTCCTCCAAGCAGTAGAAAGTGTTTTTAGAGTAATTACAGCAAGGCTTAAATAATACTTAATAGTTAAATCCATTTTTGCAAGGGGGGAGACAAACATGTTGCTGCTTGGAACATATTCAAGATAAGAGACTACTAAATGCCTTTATAGCCTAATTGATGTTAAGCATAAAGGTCTGAGTGAATAGTGGTTGAGGTCTTCCAAGCAGTAGAAAGTAAAATATTTTAGAGAAATTTTAGCAAGGCTTAAATAATGCTTAATAGTTAAATCTATCTTGGCAAGAGGGGAGACAAGCCTGCTGCTGCTGCTGTTTGGAATGCATCCATTAAATTTTGAGAGGGGGAATAAGAAAATTAACATGATCTTTTCAGAAATATGAATAAGAGGATTGTAAAAATCAAAGAGATTAAGACAATTGATGAGAGAAAAAAAAAAAGAACTGAAGAAATTTCAAAGTGGACATGAGAAGAAGAAGAGTAAAATAGCAAAACAGAAATGCATTTCCAGACATTCTAGAGAAACAGTAGAATTACAGAAATGCAGACATTTCTTAGAGAAACAGGTAAGAATTACAGAAAATGCATTTCCAGACATTTCTAGAAACAGAAGAATTTTACAGAAAATGCATTTCCAGCATTTTAGAAACAGGTAGAATTGCATTTCCAGACATTTCTAGAGAAACAGGTAAGAATTACAGAAAAATACATTAAATAATCCATTAAGGGTTGATATGCTAATAAATACCGAACAACCAGCCAAATCACTGCTAACAAGGTGGTAATAGTATCATGAACATTTTTTTCCATCATATCTTTAAATCTGTTGTTCTATAGATTTTTCAGATAATCTGTAACGTACATCCAATTTATTTAACTAGCAGAGCTACCCAGTGTTGTCGGGGATTTAAAAAATAAATCTCTTATCTATATTTATATACAGATTAATAAAAATATTTTATATATATATAATTATTTTTTATTCTTTATATATTCTGGTTTTTAAGTTGTTTATTTTTATTATTATTCTTATTTGTTTTTTGTTTTAATTCTTTTTTATTCTGTTTAATCTTTTTTTTTTTGTTTTATTTTTTAATCAATTTTTGAATGTATCATTGATTAATACCCTTATATTTTTATTTAGGTTTTCTTATGGAAGATGAGAGATAAAACTTTTTTTTACCCGCCTCCCCTTAGACAAAAATAGGGTATGGATTTTATTAAGCTGTGGTCTTTGCTGGTCTCTACAAATTTTTCCTTTATAAAAGAACTAGCAGATCCATTGATTGTTTTGGTCTTACATAATGGATTTATGTTTTAATCATAAAATAACCAATGAATTTCCCTTCTCTTACTATTCAAATCCTAATTTTTTAAATAACTTTCCAGATATAAATAAAATCATTATTTTTGCACAAAAAGCAACTCTCATAAATGTGTTATTTACATTGTTGTTAATTATTTTCGTCGTAGTTTTTAGACTTACATACATACATACATACATATACACAACTGCTCTTTATATATAATATATGATATAATATACCTTTACACCCACACCACACGAGCAGGATGCGACACAAGGTCAATTTCTTAAGCAGACTTTAACAGGTCTGAATTCTGAGTTTCCTTCTCCTAGACAGGTTGCCTTACCAAGGTTGAAGAGCCCAGTCCACCCTACTATTTACTCATAGCTGGAGGGAATATTGTTAGATTCATACCTTTCCCAGGGGTATTTAGCGCTATGTGAAATGCAAACAGTCCAGGATTTGAACTCGGATCGATGAGTCCATTTCCTATGACTCTAACCATTATGGCATGCGCGTCCAATATATGTATAGATATATGTGCACTTGGTTGTTGTATGGATATACAGAATCTTTCTTTTTTATATATATATATATAGGGAGATAGGATGGATGTAGTAGAATCCGACAGTATCCTTCTACCTACCACATCAAACACATCAGAACTTTACCCCCCTTCCTTAACCCACCCCTGTGCTCATCCACTCCCATCCTCTCTCCACTTCCTGTATACTACCCTCACTTCTTTCATGTCTACCCCTAACCTCCCTCCCTTCACTTCCGTCACTTATACTCGCACAAAATTTTGCTTTCAATAAAAATCATTCGACTGAAGATGTCCGTATGAATTCGGACGAAAGTTTCAACTCTCTGATTTGTTTTGAGTTTTCATTTCTTGTTCACCATCCTTCTACCTACTTCATATATATATATATAATATATATATTATATATATATATATATATTATTATTATAATGGTATACACAGGAATAACCTATTCAAGTTTCACCATAAGGATCTTCATGGTTAAATCCATTGAATTAATCAAGAGATTGATTAACTGTAGCTGATTGTACGCGTGTATTTAGTGGTTATGACCGTTAAAGACAGATTCGCAGTTAATGAACACTGGGATTTTATTTTGAAATGAATGGAGATGATTTTTTTTTTTTTCAATGGATCAAATATAAACATGGGAAATCCTCTTTACATTATTGCTTTAACATATATTATATATATCATGCAACACTCTCTTGTAATATGTGCAACTCTTCAGAATTTTCAATTGTTAGATAATAGTGAAATCTTGTGGTTTTAATTGTACACACACACACACACACATGTAGCATTTTCCCACAAGTTTTAAAATAACTTAAATTTTCAAGTAATTTTTTCCGGGTGTTGACATTGAAAAAAAATTTTTTTTTGCAATTTTTTAATGTGGTCTTCTGGTGTTGATCTTTCTAGAAATATAATTGGAATTTTCTTTTTATTCAAATAACCAAAGGTTGAACTTTAAAATTAAAAAGTTTGAAATTTTTTTCATTACTTCCCTTTAGGAAAATTGGACATACTCCTACTACTACTACCACTACTACTAATTATTATTATTATTATTAATTTATTTATTTACTTATTTATTTTTATTTTATGAACATGTTACATCAATATTTTTGTTTATTTTATTTATTTCAAGTATATTTTGCTAATTATGCCAGACCGTGAATAAATGAAACCGCGGTTCACGAGGACCGAATGCATGTAAACTTGTGTTAAGAAAATTTAAACATCAGTAGAAAAAGATAAAGGAAATAAATAAACCTTTTGAGCGTCCAACAAGAGAAACGCAGCAAGAAAGTTAAAGGGAGATAAACTCGTTCAGAACTGTTACACATCCCGTTTCCTAATTGTGAAACAAAATTATTAATTAGGAAAATTAATTGCAATTGTTTTATGGATATTAAATTAGGATAAAGCGTTTGCGTTTTGTGGCTTGTTTGTTTGTTTTTTTTCTTCCTGTGTCAAAGCAAGCAGTGAATGAATAAAAACTCCACCCAAATTGATAATTATTTAAGTAGAACACTCAACAAAAGGAGAGCAATCAATTTTGACTGAACTTTCACTATTTGAAACACAGATTCTTAATCGCTTTCCTCCACCCACTCAACAAATATTAAGGGGGGGGGGGTCCGAGTCCCAGAATGAACATGGAAAGAATGTAAATAGATATCATCTAATACACTGATTTTTTTCTTTCTTTCTTTTTTTCAACTTTTCAAATCTGATTCTGGACACCAGGCTAGCAAACTGTTGCAAGTTGGATTCTCACTGGGGTGCCCCACACTTTTAGTCTTGTATCAAAAATAATCTTAGGAAATACCTTACTACTGCCTGATTATAAGTGCTCAGTGGGGTAGCAAGCAAGGCTAATTATTAGTGGAAATCTGAACATTAGCTACATAAATGAATAACCTCCCTTTATTTATTCACTTTTGAGGAAGCCATCTGTTTTGGTCGGACATTTCATTTCACCGTAATCAATACAACTACATGTTTTAACATGAAAATATCATAAAATGTGTTCTTAATAACAAATTAAGTTCATTTCAAATAATGCGCAGCACAATTAAGAACACATTTTATGATATGTTCGTGTTAAAACATGTAGTTGTATTTGATTTGAACAAATTTGTATTTTCAGCGTATGTTTTTTGGTGAACTTATTAACATAAGCATATCTGAAGCTTGCTTGTATCTAAAATCTTAGCTTGCACCCCCCCCCCAAAAAAAAAATGTCTTTAAATCGACTGAGTGACAAGCTCGTAACTTGGAAAAGTTGTAAGTACCACTGAATTCTTTTAACTATCTAAATCGATAATGTCTACTTAAAGAGCTTATTGCAATTTAGTTCAATATATAAAAATAAGCTTAATTTAATTCACTATTTTTTTCTTTCTTTTCATTATGTTCAGTTGAAACAGATTAGCATTATCGCTTTCATGTGCTCTGCCTCCTCTATCTTTTCTCTACTCTTTCTTTCGTTTTTTTAAATTTTATGTGGTATATCCTTTTTCTTTTTTCTTTCTTTATAATAAAACGGAAATGGTCCACTATTTAGCTTAGACACTCATAAGAAATAAGAACTCCACGGTAAGCAACACCAGGATATTTACATTTTTGTTTGGTTTGGTTTGTTTTGTTTTATTGGCATATCAACCTCAGTGGGGATCAATTCATTTCCAGGCCAACAAGATCAAGACTAATAATTTATCAACTTCACTTTCATAAAGTGTTCTGAGTCTGATGCTAAACTGTATCTAGATGAAGGTTCCAATTTTGGAGCTCTGGGAGTGTGGAGTACCTTTTCATTGCCATTATTCCCAGGTAAACTGTGACCAGAGTCTGAAGAATAAGTCAGTACCTCTATTAATGCAACAGAGGTTAGCAACATACTATAGGTCAAGTAGACATTTTTACAAAGTTTTATCTTAAAAATATATACTTCTTCCTAGAATTATTTTTTTACACATGAAGATAATGATTAAAAATCTTATCTCATTAATAATATTTTTCTATTAATGTTATTAAAATACTTACAGGAAGAAAATTTATGAAAAAAAAATCATTTTTCCTCTATTTGTAATTCTAGGTTACTGCTCTACTTCATGGAAATTATGAGATTGTGATAATAAGGACGTGGTTTTATTACCACACACCTCCTCGTTGAGGAACAAAAATTGGGTACGGAAATTTCTCTATGAGCTTTAAGGTTACTTTGATTGGTTCCACTAAATTATTTCTACTTCATATGAAATATATATATTGTTTGATGCTCCGTGTGTTTTTTTTGTACAGAAGCATATCAGATATCTTCTTGTGTTTAATGAAGTACAATTTACAATGCGTGATGTTAAAATATTATTATCTCGAATATTATGGAGAATTAGATTAAATAGTTGCTTATTTAGAGAAGTTATAGATATTACAATGCCGATAGTTGTATTTTGCTCGAGATTCAAAAGTTTATGTTATAATTTAGTGATCGGTGCGACTGGTTCAAAACTACTTAAAGGTAGCTTAGATATTGTTTACATTTGCGTCATAAGGGTCGATTTGCTATATAAACGTTCTTTTCACACAGCCCGCGGTAATAAATTCCAGATACTACTCTTGTACCTTAAAACATAATGCAGAATTATTAACAATTGTGAATTCCTGATATAGCTTTTAGTTGGGTCAAGAAGTTTGTGTGTTCACTTGCTTTATTCGACACAAGTGGATTTTCCGAGTCATACGCGAGGGCGATCTTCGCATCTATAGCTCTGCTGATGAGACCTAATAGGGTCGAAAATATATTCAGAGATGCCTGATTGTTTCTCGATTTAGGTTTTAGCCTTACATTTTTAAGTATGTTATAATATCCTGCGCTAATGACTATAAATGAATTAACTTTCAAACAAATATAGGTGACTACAATATTTAACAAAGCACATATCTACCCAAATACTGTCGGCTGGAAAGCTTAGAACTAGATTTGTTTACATTTTGGCAATATATATTAAATAATATAATATGATAATATATAACTTTATTATATCATTACCAATGTCTATCTCAGTTATAAATAAAATAATAATAAATCACTTAAATCATATTCTACCTAGCAAACAGCATTATAAATATAATATGTGTAATGATTTATATTTACTATAGTATTATATTTAAGAGTTATTCATGTAAAGATATATAATTAGTAGATCTATCACATTGTCGTAATCGTTGTTTATATTAAAATCCATGGACACAAAAATAGTTTAACCAATAAACAAACTAATTACAACGAGTTTGCTCTGAATTTCCAATAATACCAGAGTGTAGCTTAGTCATGTTGAATCCTAGCTCAATTGATGACTAATATTTTGCATCTATGAGTTTCTTATATGTCCTAGAATGACTCAATGAAAGCAATGAGGAGACGACTTGGCAGAATCACACCTCGCCAAAACCAGCGCTCTGTGACAAGATACCACAATGAATATGAGTTACTATGTGAGTTCTGATTAATTGAGCAAATTGGTACCAATAAGCTATTTTACTATGTTAATGAAAATTGTGATTCGTCGATAATGTGGTGAGAAGAGACCATACTTGATGAACAACAGGGTGTGGACAGATGAGAGTGGCAGGCGTGAAGGATTGCCGTTATTCTCGAAGGAAGCGGCTAGGCTTTGTCTGGCATGTTAGACTTACCTAGAGTTGAACCACGTCTTCAGCATGCGAAGTGTTGTGGCGAGCGTTGCAGAGATATACCCGGAAGGAAGCAGTCGCGTTGTGAGAATTGATGCGTACTTGAAGTGCTGACGACGTGTCGACTGCGCACAGACAATAAGAGTGAGGAGCCCGGATGTGGTGAGGATTGATGTGATTTAAGGACCTTGCCCTTCCCAGACAGGAGAGAGAAACAACTGCCAAGTTAGCATTTTGTTGTCGAGACGAAGCGGGATGAGAAAATACATTTGGAGAGTATAGTTGTTTGAGACGAGCGTGATTGACATGTTTAGAGAGTGTGTTAGAGTGAAGCACTGTCCCGATTGGAAAAGAACATAATGCG
>CM042159.1:94852846-94863499 GCA_023376005.1 Doryteuthis pealeii | reverse complement strand
AGAGAGAGATTTCTCGAATATGAAGATGAAGTCTAATGAGTCAGTACGTATACCTGGACTAGTTAGCTAAAGTCGCGTGCTTGCAGGGCGGTAAGATCTGAGTTAGATCTTAGCCCTGAAGAGCATTATAAGCGAAACTGTTAGTGGTTCGTCTGACTCATTAGATTTAGTCTTTAATAAGTTATATGTTATATATATATATATATATATATATATATCAAACACATTGTTTGACTACTTCATAATATATATAATATATATATATATATATATATATTTCATATATATATGTATATATGGTCCGGTATTTTAAACCTTTTCTTTGCCAAATGTATAGCTCTGTATATATTTCCCCAATTATTGTACATTGAACTGTCAACTTTGACTATATCATGTTGAATCTTAGATTTTTTTTAGAATAAATTGAAAAATATCTTAATTTACATATTTTTTTAAAGAATGGTTTTATGTCTGTTTCTACTGAAAAAGATAATGAAAATTCATCTATTGTTTTTTGGTAGTTAATTCAAAAAGAAATCAAATAAACAAAATTTTTAATTATTTTTTCTTTGCCTCTTCTGTCTCTTCTTCTTCTTCTTCTTCTTCTCTCTTTCTTCTTCTTCTTCTTCTTCTCTTCTCTTTTCCTTCTCTCTACCCCCATCTCTCTTCCTCTGCCTGTCCGTCTGTTTCTCTCTGTTTTCTTCTCCGTATAATTCACAGGTTAATGAAGCAGGTTAATTTCAGTGGAAATAAATTAACAACTGTTAATATTATCGATATTTAAGCCTTTTCTTTCTATTAATCTGTAATCCTCAATTATAGCATATTGAATTCTCAACATGGACTACTTTTATATTTCCTTTTTTGTTGTTTATTTTTATTTTTTTGTTGGTTTTCTTATAGATGAAAGGCAATTATTGATAAATATCTTAATTTACATACTTTTTAGAGAATGGCTGTTTCTAATCAAAAGATAATGAAAACTGATATATTGTTTTTCTACAATTTAAAAAGAAAATCAAATATAACAAAATTAATTAATTTTTTCCTTTTCTCTTTCTGCTCTTCCTATCTTATTTCTTTTCCTTTCTTCTTTACCCCTTCTCTCTCTCTCTCTCTCTCTCTCTCTCGTCTCTCTCTCTCTCTCTCTCTCTCTCTCTTCTCTCTCTCTCTGTGTCTTTTCTTTTGGTTTCTTTGTTTAATGCCATAACAAACATCGTGAGTTATTTAATGCCAAAACCACCCTTGAGATGCCATTTAATACGTTTGCTAGAGAAAATAGTTTTCACAAGCCTAAGTAATTATGTCATATGCCCCATGGTCGGGTATACAATAGAGAGGGTTCAGAGTGAGTTCTTCAGTGAGAGAGAGAGGAGACAGCAGAGACAGACAGACAGTTACAGAGTAGAGATTAGAGACTTACTTTTGTAACTTTTAATAATATTTCAATTGGTTATATAAAATCATTCATAGATTGATTTTAATATGTTGGAGACTAAAACAATATTAGAGATCAGTAACACCAAGTAAGTATTTATTAAACCCGGTGTTGTAAAAACCAGAATGCAAATTAACCAAATCATATAACATGTAAACTGTTTCTTAGTGATGTATAAGAGACATTGCAGGATTTTAATATGTTGGAGAATAAAACAATAATATTAGAGATCAATAGCACCAAGTAATCATTTATTAAACCTGGTTTTGTTAAAACCAGTATGCAAATTCACCACACCATATAGTATGTAAGGCACATTGCAGGATTTTAAACACACTAATAACATGGACTGTTTTGAGGCAAATCTAACTTAGATGATCACAGCGCCATCGTTAATTTATAAGATTTAATCTATGTATTAATAATATTGACTATAAATTAAATACTCATAAACTTACGCAATTCCTGAGTGTATGTGACGTAAGCAGTGACGTAGTTTCGGTTACAGGCAATTTCAATTATTAGATGAGATTATTGTTGTTTTTGTTGTTAACATTATTAAAACTGTGGCAATAATTGTGTGTGGATGCTTGTGATAGGAGGGTGGGGCGTGCAGGTGCGCGAACGTATGCGTGTGATTGTGCGTGCGTGGTTTTCGGCGTTCTTTTTATTTTTTAATTATTTTTCATTCATTTGTTTCTATATTGGTCATTTTGTAATCGATGACACAATATATTAATGAATCAATAATAAAGAAAATGGGAAATGGACAAGAAAAAAGAAGAAGAAAAATTAATAAGGAATATAAAAAAATAAATTGAAAAAAATCTGAAGGGAGGTCAACTGTCGGTCGCTAATTAAAAATGGCGTCGATACAAAAATGAGTGAGAAGAAGAAGAAGAAGAAGAAGAAGAAGAAGAAGAAGAAGAAGAAGAAGAAGAAGAAGAAGAAGAAGGGAAGTAAAGGGAGAAGAAGAAGAAATGAAGTAGGAAGAAGAAAAGAAGAAGAAGAAGAAGAAAGAAGAAGAGAAGAAGAAGAAGAAGAAGAAGAAGAAGAATGGGGACAGACAGAAACGGGACCTGGTCGACGTTGCCATGCCGACCTACACCAAATGCATTCGACTTCCAGATGACGTCACCTTCACACGCGAACCTCGTTGTCTTTAACTGCCATAAACGCTGCATATTGACTCAATCTCATACGGGCGGAAAACGAAACCGGTTTCAAACAGTTCGACCAACGCATGGTCGTTTGGGACTGGCAATTACTGATAAAAGGTTGACTCTGGGGGTGATCAGTGGTTTGTGTGGGGCAGGGGGTAGTGGTGGTGATGGGGTGTTCTTCAGCCAGACGTGAGATCCCGGCTGTTTCGTTTTTGTTTTGTTTTTTACTTTTTTACGTATAAGCACTCTTTTTCTTTATATATTTTTCAACATTAAGCCTATAATATTAATCTGCGGAAAACTTGATAGTTTTGTTATCAGCTTTTTCGGTAAACAATTCTATGAATGCTGCTTTTGATAGTCTATGAATGAGCCTCAATGGAAGATGCTATACCACGAGAAGGAGTATAATATGTAATTTCTCTGAATGTTTGAGATGAGGCTTGATGATTAGTATTATATGAGTTATTCGGACTATTGTCCCCATCTTTGGACCCATGGCCTAGTGGATAAGGTAGTTAGGTTAAGCCAGTTCTAAGTGACAGTTATCTCTGGATTCTGGGTTCAATCCTGAGTAGAGGCAGTAACATAGAAAAATAATTAACACAACTCCTACCCCAGCTATGGTTAGTGGAATGAGAACAGGATACCCCCCGTGAACTGAATAAACGGTTAGGTTCAAAGTTCCGTGATGTCTCCCGATTACGACAAGAACGTTGCCGAGTCCGAAAAGAAGGTTCCCGAGTCCGAAAAAAGGTTCCTGAGTCCGAGAAGGTTTCCGACAAGAAATACTTGAAGAAGGCCGGAGGGAATATGGGCGAAACGTTGTACAAATAACAATAAAGATGAGGACAATAGTCCAAATAATGTAGATAATATAGTGTGTAAAATAGATACTATCAAACATTTCCTCGTGGAGTGTGGAGTTTTCGCTCTAATCAGAAATAAATATTGGTTATTTCCTACAAGTCTAACATAAACAAAGGGGAACCACTCTTAACTGATAGATTATTTATTTATTTATTGATCTACTCGGAAAAAAGAAGACAGGGTTAGGGTTAGGGTTTAGGGTTAGGATTTGGGGTTAGGGTTTAGGGTTAGTTTAATGGGAAAATGAATAATTTATCAGTCAAGAGTGGTTACCCTTTGTTTCTGTTAGATTTATAGGAAATAACCGAAATATTTCTACGCAAATAATATGGGGGATATTTTTTAGAATACTAACATGGATGACAATTAATGCTTCTTGAAAGAAATGAAAATATATTGAAAACTATCAATTAGATAAAAAAAAAATACATCCACAAAATACATCTACAAAAATACACCTGAAAGGAAACTTGAGTACCAATTTTTATCTCACACTCTAATAGTTATTGGCATTAAATAACCCATGATGGGATGATATGCCATTAAAAGAAATATGATAACATTAGAGTTCATATGTATTTGGCAGAAAGTTATTCTAATTCAAATACTAGAGTTAACAGAGAAATAATAGGAAGAAACACAACGAGCATTAAATAACCCACAGGGTTATTATACCATTAAACAAACCATTCCAAACCAAACTAAATCAAATGAAGTTAATGAAAATTATTTATACCAATTTGAAGATTGAAACAGAAACTTTTATCAAAATGACTTGTTTTGGCATTAAATGAGCCGAGGAGGGTTGATATGCCGTAAAACAAACAAACCATAGCAAACCAAATAAAGTTAAACGAAAATTATTCATACCAATTTGAAGATATTAAGAACTTGAACCATAGAAATTTTGGATCAAGTATTCAATAGGCACCCCAGCTTGGAGCTGTTTTGAGAAGAACACTTTTTGCTTTTCACCGTACACTTCCAGTTGTGGTACAAGAGACGCATGGAAAATAAACTTTATAAATTGTGTGATACCATTTCCGAACAACATCCTTTTATTTAAATAACATAAAAAATATTTTGTAGATAAAAACTATTTTCATTTAAATAAACACATCTGCATTTCTCTTCTGATTAAAGAAAAACTATTTTAATATAAAAACGTGTCTTTCGTTTAAAGTTTTATAATTTTAAAAAAATTCCTATTGAATTAACAACAACAACATAAAATAACCAATTTTTAAATTAAAATCTAAAACTATTTTAGTATAAAAACTAAGCCTTTGGGTTGTAAATATACATGAATAAACTTTTTAAAAAATCTTACAGTGAAATTCTAACGCAAAAAAATCGTCTGTTGTTTGTAAACAAACTACCGGGAGTTTATGGTGAAAAGCAAAAGGTGTTCTTTTCTAAACAGCTCCCAGCTGGGGTGCCTATCGGATACCTGGTACCAAATTCTTATCAATACGACTTGTTTCAGCATTAAATGACCCGAAAAGTCTTGATATGCCGTAAAATAAACAAACAGAACCAAACTAACATAGTTATCTACAATATTGTTATTATATGTACTAGAGCTAACTGGTGATTTATATATATATATATAATATATATATTATTAATATATATATATATATCTTATTATAATGGAGATTGTGTGTTTTCCTGTCTGTAACCGAAACTATATTCCTACTCAAGTCACAATTCTCTTAGTTATTGACATCACATACATGATTGCATTTTTTATCTAAACCTCAATTATTATAATTGTTTTACATTATTAATACTGTTAACCATATCTACTTACTAACAACATGCAATTATATTTATATATACAATAAAATAGTGGTTTAGAGTGTGAATGGGAAAGGCTAATTTGCATATTGATATTAAAATGTGATTATATATAAAATATTGTGCTTAGTATTATTGATTTTTAATTGTTTGGTTCTATTTAATGAATATAAGCAAAATCTCTTCAATGAATTTTAAATGAAATCCATTAATAAGAAAAAAATAACTGTCATTTATTCTTTACTTCCTCTTTTAACTAAATAGTTAAATTAGAAAAATAACAATGAAAGACGAGAGTGATGGAAGAGTAAGTTTCAGTTGTTCTATTTTTTTTTATATACTCTCTCTTTTTCAAAATATTTTATCTGCATTCTTATTTAGTTTCATTAGCCTTTCTAAATTTAATAACAATATTTTATTACATTAAAACTTAAATACTTGCACCCGGAGGGTGCATATATTTGCTAGTATATTATAATGGAGATTGTGGGTTTGTCTGTCTGTAACCGAAACTATATTACTATGCAAGTCACAATTCCTTTAGTTATTTACATCATATTCGCCATGATTTTATTTTTATTTAAACCTCAATTATTAATAAAATTGTTTTACATTACTTACACTGTTAACCATATCTACATACTAATAACATGCAATTGTATTTATATATACAACAAAATAGAGGTTTACAGTGTGAATGGGAAGGCTTATTTGCATATTTATATTAAAAATTTGATTTTAATAAATATATACTTAGTATTATTGATTTCTAATTGTTTGGTTTTATCTTATTGAATATGAGCAAAAATCTCTTCAATAAATCTTAAAAGAAATCCCTTAACCAGAAGAAATAACTGTAATATTATTCTTTACTTCCTATTTTAACTAAACAGTTTAATTAGGAAAATTTACCAATGAAAAACGGGAGTAACGGAAAATGAGGGAAGAGTTAGTTTCAAAGTTGTTCTATTTTTCAATCATACCCCCTCTGTTCAAAATCTTTTTATCTACATTCTTGTTCAGTTTCATTAGCCTTTCTAATTTAATATCATATTTTATTATAAAATTTAACTAAAATACTTACACCCGGAGGGTGCATATATTTGCTAGTATATATAAATGAAGTAGTGGATATTTGAGTGTTGTTGTATCTACGTGTCTGAAGTCTGTTCTGAACTTACATCCGTTATATTCGTTCGATGTTGTGTCATTTTCTTTGTTTAGAAAATAAACCGCATCTCACACCTTACGATTATTTATTACGCTAATTAATTAACACACACACACACACACACACACAAACACACACACACACACACACACACATATATATATATATATATATATATATATAATAATAAACAGCAGAACTTAATCTCATAGATCGATTGATATTTATCGATTAATATTGATTTGTATTTAATTGGTTTGCATGTTATCACATGCACAAGTATACACTTACGAAGTGTGTTCAAAAATCTATCCCGATTGGTGCCGTAATAATTTTGGTTCATAGGCTTTATGGACTTAATGGACTTTATATTAGGGATACCGGAAAGTTCTGTCCGTTTTTCTTTAACCAAACAAAACACCAGATTAAATCTAGACAGCTGTTTTCAAGGTCGAATCAGATGCCTGAAATTCAGTTGAACTTCACATTTAGTTAAATCTACTGCTGTTAATAGTTTAAAACCTTCGGACCATATGACCTTTAGGCATCCATTTTGCGATCTCGTTTCATAAGGACATTTTTTCATTCACACTGTCAACATCCGGTTGTTTGCTAGGGGTTAGGATTAGGGGTTAGGGTTTGGGTTAGGGGTTAGGAATTAGGGTTAGGGGTTAATTTTATAATTAAAAAACCCTCTAAAAATCATATGTTAACAAACAACCGGATGTTGACGGTGAAAATGAAAAAATATCCTTATGAAACGAGCTCGCAAAAGGGGTGCCTAAAGGTCATATGGTCCAAATCATCTATAGCCGATGGAAGACAAAAGTTTCAAAGTGACGCATATGTGTCATTGCATGTTGTATGAATTCCACAAAGGTAGCAATCCAACAACTGCAGTGAAAAACATAACCGCTGTTTATCCAGAAGGTGTGACTGTTAGAAACTGCCGTAGATGGTTTTTGAAATTTAGAGAAAGCAATTTCGACCTTACTGATGAGCCTAAATCGAGGAGACCCAGTCTTTTGGATGATGAACTTTTGAAAGCGGCAGTGGAAGAACATCCTCGACAAACAATTAGAACATTATTCCAAAGACTTGATGTAATTTGGTCTACTGTTCAGGAGCATCTGAAAAAGATTGGAAAGGTGTATAGAGAGGGAAGGTGGGTTCTTCATGAACCCCTGCAGCCAACAACAAAGCAATGCGGGCAACAATCTGCAATAGTCTACTTTTAACGCTAGACTCCATTTTGCCAAACAAACTCAAGAAAAAATAAAGGCCTTAGGTTGGGAAGTTCTTCCTCACCCTCCATACTCGCCAGACCTTGCTCAATCAGATTTTCACTTATTCCGTTCTTTAGAGCATTTCATCAGTGGAAAAAGATTCATAAATATTCACGAGGTTGAAGCGGAGGTGAATTCCTTTATTTCTTTCAAAGATGTTAATTGTTTTTGAAAGAGGGATTAAAAAGCTCCCAAGTAGTTGGACAAAGGTTCGTCATTAGATATTAATGATGGCGATTATTTTGTTGAATAATAAAGATTTGTCAGTAATATTTCTTTCAATTATTATTCCTAACAAAAATCGGGACAGGACTTTCCGGTACACTTAATATAATGGGACAAAACTAGTTTCATTCATTCTTCATTCTGTCTTGGTAAGAATAATTTGTACACAGTTATTGTACATGTTATTTCTATTAGATCGGAATACTTAAAATGAATTCAAATATTCCGATGTAATACAAATAATTTACACACAGTTATATGATTTCAATTATTCATATCTAACATTAGTAATTTATACACAGTTATAGGATTTCAAGTATTCCTATCTTAAGAGTATTTACGGGTTTCGAAGGAGCTCTTATTTCTCCGTAGTTGTAGGTAAATTGTCGGACAAAGAAAACAAACACACAATGGTGGTGACTATTTTGTTGAGCAATAAATATTTGTCAGTAATATTTCTTTCAATTATTATTCATAACAAAAATCGGGACAGGACTTTCCGGTACACCTAATAGAATAACTTCTAAATAGATGATGACGAAGATGATGATGATGATGATGATGATGACGATGAGCATCATCATCCTCATCATCATGTCACGCTATTAGCACAGATATCCAGGAATATCTCTCGTCAGTCATCCCTATCATTCTCGGGAGGTCCTCTGCGCAGCATCCAGTATCCGCGTAGGGCTGCTCAATGTAGGTCTTTGTCGAAAGGTCATTCACTGGCGTGCTCATGTGCAAATTTCCACTGGAGAACGTCACTTATGAGTTCCTCCTTGCTTCTCCAGCAGTGCCCAGCATATCTTGTTCCTCGTTACTCGGAATGGTTTGTGATAGGTGGCTGGTGGCCGTATAGCTGTTTCCTTGTGGGGTGTTGTTTCCACGATTTGTTTAAGAACGGACGCAATATTCTTGTGTAGCTTCCATCTAGCTTATTCTCTTGGCGCTTCGTTAGAGTCCAAGTTGTACAGCCATACAGTAGTACTAATACAACATTCTGCAAATATATCCCGACTGATGCTTTAATGATTTTCTTTTATAGACTTTGAGGAATTTGTAGAATGAATTAGTTCTAAATAGATTTAATATCACATAATTATTTTATTCAATATATATATATTTACCAACCCCTCCGCACGAGCAGAATGTGATACAAGGTCAATTTCTTAAGTGAAGGTTTGAATTCAGTTTTCCTTCTCCTAGACTGGTTACCTAGCCAAGGTTAAAGAGCCAGTCTGCCCTACTATTTATCCATAGCTGGAGGGAGAATATATGGCTTCATACCTTTCCAAATGGTGTCAGTGCTATAGTAAAAGAGCCTTGTCCAGGATTTGAACTCGAGCCGGCGAGTCCATTTCCTACGACTGTAACCATTACACCACACACGTCCATATTTTTATTCAATATAAAGGCAAGAATAGGGGCACTTCGGGCGTAAGTACTTAATTTCTAAAGTAAAAATATATTAAATTAGAAAGACTAACAAAATTAAATAAGAACGCATATAAAAAGATTACACTTATCCTAATTATATTAAGGAATCTCCGTTATAATAATAATAATAATCTTATAATGGAGATTGTGTGTTTTTCAGTCTGTAACCGAAACTATATTACTACTCAAGTCACAATTCCCTTAGTTATTTATGTCACATTCCACAATTTTATTTTTATTTAAACCCCAATTATTAATAAAATTGTTTAACATTATTAATACTGTTGACCATATGTACATACTAATAATATGCAACTGTATTTATATATACAACAAAATAGCAGTTTACAGTGTGAACAGGAAGGCTAATTTGCATATTGATTTCAAAAATTTTATTTTAGTATTATTTATTAGTATTATTGATTTCTAATTGTTTGGCTAAAGCTTAATGAATATGAGCAAAAATCTCGTGAAAAAATCCATTAGCAAGAAGAAATACCTGTGAATTTATTCTTTACCTCCTATTTTAACTAAATAGTTAAATTAGGAAAATTTAGCAATGAAAGACGGGAATGATGGAAGAGTATGTTTCAGTTATTTCATCTTTCGATTATACCCCCCTCTGTTTCAAATCTTTTTATCTGCATTCTTATTTAGTTTCGTTGGCTTTTCTAATTTAATATAATATTTCATTAAATTAAATACTTGCACCCGGAGGGTCCATATATTTGCTAGTAATAATATATATATATATATATATATATATATATATATATATATATATATATATTCTAGCAGGACCAGGGGATATACTACAGTATGATAATTTGATTATTACATCTTGTACTTAATTAAAAGCTATTGCCAATTTATTTAACTCATTCTCACCCTTTTTCTTTTTTTTTTCTTTCTTTCTTTCTTTCTTTCTTAATTTTCATCTTTTTATTGTTATTTTCATTATTGAAACAGATTAGCGTTATCGCTTCCTCGCGCTCACCCCCTGACTCTATCTTTCACATACTCTTTCTTTCTTTATTATTATTACATCATTTCAGTGTAGCGTGTCTTTTTTCTTCCCTTTTTCTTTCTTCGTGATATAAAAGAAAGGGTCCGATATTTGGCCGAGGTGACGACACTCAGAGAAGAAATCAAAATTCGGTGCATAAGCAACAGCAGATAATCAGGATTTACATTTATGCATTTTTATCTTGGACGATTTGGATGAGGGTGTTGCAAGATAATAGAGGTCGTACAATTAGG
>CM042159.1:94815346-94847846 GCA_023376005.1 Doryteuthis pealeii | reverse complement strand
CATAAGGATCTTCAGGGTTAAATCCACTGAATTAATCGAGGTACCGATTAATTGCAGCCGATTGCACGTGTGTTCACTGAATAAGATGTTACGTTCTTATTTAGTGAACACAAGTGCAATTGACTGCAATTAATCGGTACCTCGATTAATTCAGTGGATTTAACCCTGAAGATCCTTATGGTGAAACTCGAGTATGTTTCTTTTATATCCGTTTTTTATAATATATGATATAATATATATATATATATATATATATATATATATATATATATTGAAGAAAATAATTAAAAATGCAGAAGCTGAAAGGTAAATAAACAAGCAGCCTCACAGATCCCTGTGATACTCGTAGGCTAAGTTTGCGAGGGCCAGTATCAAACACGGAGCCTTTTGGTTCCTAGGCTGATGCTCTATCGACTGAGCTAAATTTCAAGATGTATGAGTGTGTGAACAATAGGACAGTCTATGTAAAAATGAATTCTTTCTTTGTACTTTTCGCGCGAAAATTGAAGAATTAGCGGGAATGTCGATTTGACATGAGGGAGATTTTATTTTATCTTTATTTTATTTATTGAAAGTTGTTTTACTTTTCTCTCTTTTTTTCGTTAAAAGAAGACGAGGGTGAGGCGAGTCTGGGGTGAGGCGAATGGGGGTGAGGCGAATGGGGGGTAGGGGATCTGATTGATTAGCCGAGCAATCACATACTGTATAATTACGAAACTCCAGAGAACCTGTAAACACGAGTAACAATTTCATTTTTAGAAGAAAAAAAAAATTTTTTTTTGAGTATTCTTATAATTTCTTTCGGTTCCATTTGTCGCCTGAAGAACAAAGATTTTTTTTTAAATCACTGATATTTTTCCGATTGCCGTGGTAGGACGAGAGAAAAAAAATAATAATGTCCCACAGAAGAACAAACCAATTTTCAAATGACATCGAGAAAAGAAAAAAAAATGAAAGAAAAAGTAAAATAATAAAAAGAAAGAAAAAAAGAAAAAAAAGAGAACAAATCTTCTCGAAAGAAAACAGTTTGTTATTTTTATTGTATTTCTTTTTTCAAAACGAGGCTACTTTTTAGTTTTTGTTTTTGTTTTTGTATTTTTATTTTCAGTTTTTTTTTAAATTATTTATTTTTTATTTTTAATTTTAAAACGAGGCTATTTAGTTCTTGGTTTTTGTTTTTTGTATTTTATTATTCTATTTTTTTTAATTTCAAACGAGGCAAATCTTTGTTTTTTGTTTTTGTTTTTTTTGTTGTCAAGCGAGGCTATTTTATTTTTATTTATTTATATTTATTTATTTGTTCATTCGTTCATTTATATATTTATTTAAATGGAAGGTTGTATATATATTAATTTTTTTAATTTCAAAAACGAGGCAAATCTTTTTTCTTTTTTTTTTTAATGTTTTGTTTTGTTTCAAAGCGAGGCTATTTTAATTATTTATCTATTTGTTCATTTATTCATTTATTTATTTATTTCAATGGAAGATAACAGATATACATACATCAAAAACACAAACAAAAATATATATATAATATATATATATATATATAATATATTATAATATATAATATATTGTTTTTTTTTTTTTTTTTTTCGAAAGATTATTTCCCTGTTGTAATAAGACTAATTGATGCTGTGTTAATATTTTATGATTGATGTTTTTTTTTTCGCNAGCAAAAGCAATTTGAAAAAAAGAAAAAAAAAAAAAAAAAAGGAAAAAGAAAGAAAAGAAGAACGACCAATTGTGAAAGAAAGAGAAGAAGAAAGAAAGAAGATAAAAAAGAACGAGCAATTAAGAAAAGAAAGAAAGAAAAGAAGAGAAAGAAAGAAAGAAAAGAACGAAAGAACAAATTTAAACAGAAGAAAGAAAGAAAAGAAAGAAGAAAGAACGAGCAATTACAAAAAAGAAAAAAGAAAGAATAAGAAAAGAAAAAGAAAGAAAGAAAGAAACGAAGCAAATTAAAAGAAAGAAAGAAAGAAAGAAAGAAAGAACGACAATTAGAAAAGAAAGAAAAAGAAGAAAGAAAAGAAAAGAAAGAAAAAACGAGCAATTAAAAGGAAAGAAGAAAAGAAAGAAAGAAAGAACGAGCAATAAAAGAAATAAAAGAAAAACGAAACATTGAAAATCGACGAAAATAGGGAACTGGGAAACCGAAAAATTTTCCAAACAAAAAAAATAAAGAAATAAAGATAAACTAAATTTAAAAGCAAAAGACAAAGGATTGAAAAAAATAATATTACAATGTCAAGAATAGAAACGATAAAGCAAATTTTCTTTTTTTTTTCAACAACAACAATAGAAGACAAAAAGAAAGCCACAAGATGGCAGCCGTCTGAATCAAGCGGGTTTGGGGGGAAACAGGAGATAAGGGGAGATAAGAACGACGTGAGGCGCAAAAAGAAAGGCCGACCAAATGAAAAATGAAGATTCAATAACATACGACTTTTTAATTTGAAATCGCCACTTGTTTTGTATAATCATCAAGTCAATGTTTATTGGTTTTCGTTAAGAAGCTACAGGGAAATAAATAAAATATTGTTGAATGAATACAGCACTGTTTCAGTCTACATATGGGGGGGCGTATGTGGGGTTTGAGTTAACGAGGGGGTGTTTATGGCGCGAATGCCAGCGTTTGCAAGGGCGGGAAACGAATGAGAAACAGTGGGGGAAATTGAGTGTTAGCGTGCAGGAAAGAAAGAGGAAGAAGAGAAAAGAGAAAGAGAAGAGAAAAGGAAGGAAAGGGTGAGAGAATGAGGATGAGGGGTTAATGTTGATGAAGGAAGGAGAGAAGAAGAAGAAACGAAAGAAAGAAAGAAAAAAAGAAAGGAGAAAGAAAGAAAGAAAGGAGAGAAGATAAAAATAGAACAGAAAATTAGCTACGGGAGACAGAGAATAAATATTAAGTGGAGAGAGACAGAGAGAGAAGAGGAGAGAGAGAGGATGAGAGAGAGAGAAGAAAGAAGGAAAAGACAAATGAGAGATTGTGTTGTAAAATATACAAGATAAATATCAACACATTTTTGGTGAAGAAGAAGAAAGAAGAAGAAGAAGAAGAAGAAGAAGAAGAGAAGAAGAAGAAGAAAGAAGAAGGAAGATTGTATGAAAAGGGTCACATAGAAAAAAAGGTCGCAGATGAAAAAATAAAGAATAAATGAAAAGAAAGAAAGAAAAAGAAAGAAAGAAAGAGTAATTGAAAGAAAGAAGAAAGAAGAAAGAAAGGCAATTGAAAGAAAGTAAGAAAGAAAGAAAAAAGAAAAAGAAAAGGAAAGAAAGGAAGAAAGAAAGAAAGAAAAGAAAGAAAGAAAGAACGCCAGATAATAAAAGAAAACTTTATCAAAATTGCTTAATGAATTTCTAAATAAACAAAAAATAATTAGGAAATGGAATTTTTCTTAAAGTCTTTCTGTTTCCGTTAAATCTGATAATTTCTTGAAGTAAATATCCTCGCTGTTTTTGATGAAGAGCATCTCTAACCACACAAGTCCCCATCACAAGCACCTGAATATCAGAGATGTTAAATTAATTCGTCCTACACAAGGCCATTTCTAATTTCCAATTAGAATAAAAGCTTCGTTTTTTCTTTCATTTAACAACAACAACAACAACAACAACAACAATAAAATAAATAATAATAATAATAATAATAATAATAATAAATCCTGCCATGGCACCAATAATAATAATGATAATAATAATATCCTGCACGGCACCTATATAATAATAATAATAATAATAATGAAAACAAAATTAAAAAAAAACCTCAGGTAAACAAGAAAACTCATAGAAATCAAGTTCTGAAGCAGAAATCATTCAAAGGAATAAATAACTGGGCCGTCCACATTATAAGATACTCTTGGTCATTATTAAAGGGACAAAGAGGAGAATTTTTTATTGATCAAAGGACTAGGAAAAAAATGACAATTCACAAGGCTTTACACCCTAGAGACGATAGAGATAAGCTATTTGTATTAAGAAAGGAGGTGGAAGAGTTATTGCCCAACATAGAGGATTGCGTAGGTGCCACAATCAAAGGACTCGAAGAATACACAAGAAAGAGCAAAGAAAGATTACTTAAGGCAATAAAACCAGTTGCAATATATGGGCAACAGAAAAAAAAACAACGAAAACAAGAAAACAAAAATGGGATGAAAAACAATTATATGGATTCTTTAAACGACAAATTGGGGGGGGGGTCATTAAAAACTTGGACATGGTTAAAAATAGGAAACCTCAAGATAGAAACTGAATCGCTAATAATTGCTGCACAGACAATTCCATAAGAACAAATTATATCAAAGCAAACATTGATAAGACACAACAAAACAGTAAATGTAGAGTGTGTGGTGATAGAGATGAGACAGTAAACCAATTTATTAAGCAAATGCAGCAAACTGGTACAACGAGAATACAAACGACTGGGTTGGAAAGGTGATCCATTGGAAATTATGCAAACAAAAAAATAAAAATAAACAACAAATTTTGACCATACAACAAAATGGTGTATGCATAAACCAGAATCTATTCTTGAGAATGAAATGCATAAAATTCTCTGGGACTTTTAGATAAAGACGGGTTGCCTTATCCCAGCAAGGAGACTAGACCTGGTATTGATTAACAAAAAAGAAGAACTTGTCAACTGGTAGATTTGCAGTTCCAGCAGATACAGGGGAAGATGAAGGAAATCAAAAAGATAGACAAATACCTGGATCTGGCCAGAGAATTGAAAAAGCTGTGGAATTTGAGAGTGAAAGTGATATCAATTTAGTTGGTGCACTTGGAATGGTTACAAAAAGCTTGGGAAAAAGACTGGGGTCTGGAAATCAGAGAAAGAATTGACTCCATCCATACAACTGCACTGCTGCAATCTGCGAGAACTTGTCACTCAGACTACTGTGAAAGACCATCAACTAACAAAGGTGCAAAAAAAACCCTCTAATAATAATAATAATCTTATTATAATGGAGATTGTTGTTTTTCTGTCTGTAACCGAAACTATATTCCTACTCAAGTCACAATTCTCTTAGTTATTGACATCACATTCTCCATGATTTATTTTTATCTAAACCTCAATTATTATAAATTTTCTTACATTATTAATACTGTTAACTATGCCTACATACTAACAACATGCAATTATATATATATATAAAAAAATAGCTTTACAGTGTGAACGGGAAGGCTAATTTGCATATTAATATTAAAAAATCGAATTTAATAAATATGTGCTTAGTATTATTGATTTCTAACTGTTTGGTTTTATTTCAATGAATATAAGCAAAAATCTCTTCAATGAATCTTAAATGAAATCCATTAACAAGATAAAATAACTGTCATTTTCTTCACTTCCTCTTATAACTAAATAGTTAAATTAGAAAAAATAACAATGAAAGACGAGAGTGATGGAAGAGTAAATTTAGTTGTCATTTTTTTATTATACTCCCTCTGTTCAAATCTTTTATTATACTCACTCTATTTCAAATCATTTTATCTGTATTCTTATTTAGTTTCATTACGCTAGAAATATTTTATTACATATAAATATTTTATTACATAAAAACTTAAATACTTGCACCCGGAGGGTGCATATATTTGCTAGTAATAATAATAATAATAATCCCAAAGCTCTGGAAAGAATTTGGGTGAACTGGACATCAGAAGAACCGAGACCATCCAAACTACTGTTAGGATCGGATAGAATACTCAGAAGAGTCCTGGAGACATGATGAGACTGCTGTCACTCAGCCGACAGTGAACCACCAGCTACGACAGTGTGTAAAAACTAATAATTAATAATAATAATAATACAATTCTCTGGGACTTTGAGATAAAAACGGATCACCTTATCCCAGCCAGGAGATCAGACCAGTATTGATTAACAAAAAGGGAACTTGTCAACTGATAGATTTTGCTGTTCCAACAGATCACAGGGTGAAGATGAAAGAAAACGAAAAGATAGACAAATACCTAGACCTCGCTAAAGAATTGAAAAAAACTCTGTAATGTGAGGGTGAAAGTGATACAATAGTAGTTGGGGCACAAGAACGGTCCTCAAAGGCTTAGAAAACAGATTGGAGTAACACGAAATCAGAAGAAGAATTGAGATTATCCAGTCAACAGCATTGTTGAAACCCAGAGGAGAGCTGTCACTCAGACTCCAGTGAAAAGACCATCAGCTTAGTGGGAAAAACTCACAGAAGTGAAAATAATAATAATAATAATAATAATAATAATAATAATAATATAATAATAATAACGGATCACATTATCCCAGCAAGAAGACCAGCATAGTGCTGATTAACAAAAAAGAAAGAACTTGTCAACTGGGGATTTTGCAGTCCAGCAGATCACAGGGTGAAGCTGAAGGAAAATGAAAAAAATGGACAAATACCTGGACCTTGCCAGAAGAACTGAAACATTTATGGATTATGAAAGTCAAAGTGGAGACCTGCGTAGATTGCTGTCACCAGACTCCAGTGAAAGACATCAGCTAACGCTGATGTGAAAACCAAAAAGAGTGAAAATAATAATAATAATAATAATAAAATAATATAATAATAATAATAATAATAATAATAGACAACGGGAATACAAAACTAGACACGACTGGCTTGGGAAGGTGATCCACTGGGAATTATGCAAACAATTTAAGTTTGACCATACAACAAAATGGTATATGCATAAACCAGAATCGTTCATGAGAACGAAATACATAACATTCTCTGGGACTTTGAAATAAAAACGGATCACCTTATCCCAGCAAGAAGATCAAACTAGTGTTGATAAACAAAAAAGAAAGAACTTGTCATTGGTGGATTTTGCCGTGCCAGTAGATCACAGGGTGAAGCTAAAGGAAAATGAAAAAATGGACAAATATCTGGACCTTGCCAGAGAACTGAAAAAGTTATGGAATATGAAAGTGAAAGTGATACCAATTGTAGTTGGTGCACTTGAACAGAGTCCCAAAAGGATTAGAAAAGGGTTGAAAGTCTGGAAATCAGAAGAAGGATTGAAACCATTTAGAACACTGCACTGCTGCAATCTGCCAGAATACTCAGAAGAGTCCTGGAGACCTTAGGAGACTTGCTGTCACTCAGACTCCAGTGAAAGGCCATCAGCTAATGCTGATGTGAAAACTCAAAAGGAGTAAATAATAATACAAAGGGATTGGAAAAGGGATTGGAAAATCTGGACACCAGAGGAAAGATTAGAACATCCAGAATACTGCACTGCTGCAATCTGCTAGAATACTTAGAACAGCCTGGAGACCTGAGGAGGCTTGCTGTCACCAGACTCCAGTGAAGCTAACGCTGATGGGAAAACTCAAAAGGAGTGAACATAATATAATACTAGTGAGATCTTTGGATACAACGAAACGAAATAAAAACCAAAAGGACCTATTTGAGCCAGAAACGATTATTTACAATTTATTATATATAAATTCTACTGTTATCTTATTTATAATGGAGATTGTGTGTTTTTCTGTCTGTAACCGAAACTATATTCCTACTCAAGTCACAATTCTCTTAGTTATTACATCACATTCTCCATGATTTTTTTTATCTAAACCTCAATTATTAATACCGTTAACTATGTCTACATACTGACAACATGCAATTATATTATATATACAACAAAATAGCAGTTTACAGTGTGAATGGAAGGCTAATTTGCATATTAATATTAAAAATCGAATTTAATAAATATGTGCTTAGTATATATGATTCTAACTGTTTGGTTTATTTTAATGAATATAAGCAAAAATCTCTTCAATGAATCTTAAATGAAATCCATTAACAAGATAAAATAACTGTCATTTTATTCTTTACTTCCTCTTTTAACTAAATACTTAAATTAGAAAAATAACAATGAAAGACGAGAGTGATGAAGAGTAAGTTTCAGTTGTTCCATTTTTTATTATACTCCCTCTGTTTCAATCTTTTATCTATATCCCTCTGTTTCAAATCTTTTTATCTATATTCTTATTTAGTTTCATTAGCCTTTCTAATTTAATACAATATTTTATTACATTAAAACTTAAATACTTGCACCCGGAGGTGCATTAATTTGCTAGTCTTATAATAAATAATACAAAAAAAGTGACAATATGACGACTCGTAAAAAAAAGTTTGGATGGAAATCTGCCTGACGCTGGCTTGCTAAAGCATAGCGTAAATTAAGGCAGGAGGCCTGGACGGCTTAAGATCAAAATTACCAAAATAGCTTCCGTAATTCACAATATTACAAATAAAACAAACATGTAACTAAGTGTTTTTTATAGATTTAGAATCATTGTATGTATGTGTAAAATTTGAAGGCAATTTACAATGCAATGTAATAGGTGTTAAATATGTTTATTTACCTAAATATTTTCGAGAAAATTTCTCATCATCAGAGGCAGAAGTATCCGTGTTTTTTTTAAGCACTCATCCTACGCGCCGGCGTAATATTTTGTTGTTATTAAGTTGGAGATATTTTGAAATATTCGATTTTCCGTGATGGATGTCGGTCTGTTGTATATGCGCTCGTGCGGATTCTTCGAATTCTCTTTAGTTTTTTTTTTTTTTAAGCGGCGGAAGACAATTTGCAATGTTTTAATTTTAGAATTGGGTAAATAAAATGGGACAAATAAGAAATCTGCGATTAAGCGATATAAATTCGTATTCATATTTTTGCAATTGCATCTTGAACAAGTTGGACGTTTCATTTTAAGCGGAGGGTGCTGCAGGATGATAACTGCCGGAAGATTACGAACAAGCGTACTAATATACAGATATTAAGAAATCATATACATTATAATTACTTTCCAAAATAGTCCCACTCTCGGGAATTATAAGAATAAATTTTTTGAAATATATTACCTGAGAGGGGGAAAATTAAATAAATAAAATTAAAACCTATATTTTTTTTTAAATTAATAACTTACTTAAAAAAACATCATATTACAATTTATTTACATATTCATTTAAAATTGGGTAAAATAAAATGGTACAAATAAGAAATCTGTGATTAAGCGACAACAGATAATCTGTATTTATATTTTGCATTGCATCTGAATAATTTGGACGGTCTCATTTTAACCAGGGTGTTGCAGATGATAACAGAGGAAAATTTTAGAAACAAGTGTATTCATATATAGATAAACATATGACAGTATGATCGAATTACGAAGCTATCGGAAAAAAGAGACGTTTGCTATTTCTTTTTAAATAAAGTAAAGTCGTCGGGGTGACCTAAAGTCGGTATCAGCCAGACAGCGAGGAGTCTATCTCCTTTTCACTAGCACTAGACCAATGATATATATTTAGCGTCTGAGGTGGAGCGCCACACCTACCAACGCACCTTACTTTACCGCACTGATCCCTGTGCTACTCATACGCTGAGTTGGCGGGGGTCGATATCGAACTGGAACCTTGTGGTTTCTAGTCGAACTCTCTACCGATTGAGCTAAACCAGCCCATGAGGTCTTTTTAAATAACACACACTTAAATGCCGCCATTAGTGTAATGATGTCCTCATTGTATCACATGTTATCTTTATAATAGAGATCATGTAACTGTCTGTCTGTAACAGAAACTACGTCACTATAGACGCCACGATTTCCTTAGTCATTTAAGTTAGATTCTCAACGATTCTAGAACAGTCATTATTTAATCTTATTTAGCATCTTATTTATTAACGATGTCTCTATTAAAGTCAGTTATATTATATATATATATATATATTATATATATATATATATATATAAACCCAGACTAATTATTCTTCTACTTCCTCTTCTTTTTTGCCATCTTCCACTCCTCTCTAACAAAATCTTCTTCTTCTTCTTTCTTCTTCTTCTTCTTCTTCTTCTTCTTCTTCTTCTTCAATTCCATCTTTCTTCTTGTTTTTTCTTTCTTTCCCCACACACACATTCTGTCTCACACACTTTATATATCCCTTTTCTTCTTTTCTTCTCTTCTTCTTCTTCTTCTTCTTCTTCTTCTTCTTCTTCTTCATAAGTTATCTTCAATTTAATCTTTCTTCCTTTTTTCTTTTTTTTTCTTCTTTCTTTGCCCTCACACACTTTATATACTCCCTTCTTCTTCTTCTTCTTCTTCTTCTCTTCTTCTTCTTCTTCTTCTTCTTCTTCTTCTCTTCAATATTTTTTTTTCAATTTGATCTTTCTTTCTCTTTTTCTTTCTTTCTTTCCCCTCACACACTTTATATATTCCCCTTTCTTCTTCTTCTTCTTCTTCTTCTTCTTCTTCTCTCTTCTTCTTCTTCAATATTTTTTTTCAATTTGATCTTTCTTTCTTTTTCTTCTTTTCTTTCTTACCCCTTTGTTCTTCTTCTTTTTTCTTCTTCTTCTTCTTTCTTCTTCTTCTTCTTCTTCTTTCTCTCTCTCTCTCTCTCTCTCTCTCTCTCTCTCTATCTCTCTCTCTCTCTCTCTCTCTTCTCTCTCTCTCTCTCTTCCCTTTCCACTTCTTTTTATTCCCCATTATTTTTTCTCTCGCTCCAACCTTCTTTTCCAGATTCTATTAATGGATCCCGAATCACATCTTGTTTGTATTCCCCCATTCTCATTTCTTTCCCATTTTCAAAATGATCCTTTTTCTCTATTTGATAAATTACTTTTCAGACAGGCTCACGTCTATATTATATAAATATATAAATATATATATATATATATATAATATATATATATATATATATATAATATTGGTTGCTTTATTTCCCAGGCCATTTTGCTCATTCAATATTACAAATGCCTTATTTCAAAATGGACTGGCAAACTTGGTACGCATGCGTCGTAAGAAGCCGACCTGTCTCATCACGTGTCTCCATGTGTATGTGGCTGTGTATGCGTGTATGATCATTTGAATTTAAAAGGATCTTTTTAGAAAATACATAGCAGAAAAAAGAACCTTTGTCATCTTACAGCAAATTACCCATCACGTCTTTTTTGTTTTTTTTTTTGTTTTGTTTTCTGTTTATTTTTTTATTGCTGTGTCTATGGATACAACCAACCTTTAGATATCTCTATCTCTATCTCATAATGGTAATAGGATTTTTTTTTCTTTCTTTCCTCATCAAAAAGAGATTGTTTTCCTTTCTTGCAGTTATCACTGTTCTTAATACATTTTGTCATAACAATACAGACAATTACAAATATATATATATATATATATATATATATTATATATATATATATATATTAAATGCTGAGAAGAGAAATATGCTGAACAAAAGAAATGAACTAGTTTCTAAATGTAGACATATCAACAATTTTTTTGTGCCATCTACTGTGTGACCCAAATAAATCCCATATTTTAATTATGTTTATATATATATATATATATATATATATATATAATATATATATATATATATATATATCTTTGTTAACTTTTCGTTCTCCGCCTATTCACGTTAATGGACGCGTCATTATATGATCTTCACCTTCCATTTTTGCACATGCATTGATCACGTCATTGGCTTTTCGTAAAGAAACGCGCATATAAAAATTAACGGTAAACAATCACTATACACTTAACATCTTTCATTTTGTCCCTCACATAAACATTACTTAACAGTGTCCTGAAGATGGTACAATATACCGAAATGCTTAAGTATTGACACATAAAATTGTTTCCCCTGATTTTTTAAATATTTTCTTCTCACACACATATATATATATATATATATATATATATATACATATATATATGTCGAGTCAGAGTGGACCAGGGAGCAATGGTGATGAATGGGGTGCTCCACATTTCCCAAACCTCCAAAACTGGAACCTCACCATCAGATAGAGTTTGACGTCATTCCCAGCACATGTAGACCCTCAGTCACTGCCTTCTAGCACCCATATGATGAAAAAGGTTGGGAAAATCATAGAGCTAGGGCTTGATGTGACCAGCCGATTGATCGGAGGGGGCCTCTCCGACCGCCCGTCTAGCCCAAGATAGGACCAAAGTGGAGTATTGTAAGTCATGAACTGTTCATTCACCTGGGTTCTATCCTTAAGCATCACGGTTCGCCAACCACGGCCAACATGTGGCCCCATTGGGGAAGTCTTACCCCTCTGCAGAGGTGCAGTCGGTGCATTCTAACACCCCAGCGACAGGGCGGTTAAAGACATTTTGAATACAAAATAAAAGAAAATGTCTTCGGGATAAAATTACCCAACACAGGTTGATATGACGTCAAATCCAACCAACCAACCTTTTAGAAGAACAGTAAAACTAAACTCGGCCTTTTGTCGGTATCAATCGGACAGAGTATATCCCCTTTTCACAAGCGCTAGATCTGAGGTAGTACCTACCATCATCTCCCCAATTTACTGCACAGATCTAGGCTTTGTTACTCATTCGCTGGGTCGGTGAGGGCCGGTATCGAACTCTGAACCGTTTGGTTCTAAGGCGAACAGGTTAAAAATTAAAAACAAACTATTTACATACAAAGCATATATATATTAAAAAAACTTTTGGCATTAAATAACCCACAGAGTTTGTATGCAGTAAAACAAAACTAAACACAACTAAGTCAAAATAACCCAACAAGGGTTGACATGCCGTAAAATCCAACCAACCAACCAACCAAACCAAACCAAAACGTTAAAGAGAAATTATTTACCCACAAACCATATGAAAGGTAAAATAGATATTGAATCCGACAATATGTGTAGAAAGTTTTTTGTTTTTTTTAGAAAAAACAACAAGATGTTTAAAGTTTTGCTGACAGAAATCTGTTTCGACCGTATGAGGTCTTTATCAAAGCAACATTGTAAACGGAAAAACGAAATAAATATATCATTAAATTACGAGGCACAGAACGCTCTCGATCAGTACCGGAATTTTCAAATAATTAATAATAATAATTATAATAACTAGCAAATATATGCACCCTCCGGGTACAAGTATATAAGTTTTAATGTAATAAAATATCTATTGATTAGAAAGCTAATGAAACTAAATAAGAATGCAGATAAAAAATATTTGAAACAGAGGGGGGTATAATCGAAAAATAGAACAACTGAAACTTACTCTTCCATCACTCTCGTCTTTCATTGTTATTTTTTCTAATTTAAGTATTTAGTTAAAAGAGGAAGCAAAGAATAAAATGACAGTTATTTTTTCTTGTTAATGGATTTCATTTAAGATTCATTGAAGAGATTTTTGCTTATATTCATTAAAATAAAACCAAACAGTTAGAAATCAATAATACTAAGCCCATATTTATTAAAATCACATTTTTAATATCAATATGCAAATTAGCCTTCTCATTCACACTGTAAACCGCTATTTTGTTGTATATATAAATATAATTGTATCCAATTAGCATTTAGATATGGTTAACAGTATTAATAATGTAAAACAATTTTATTCAATAATTGAGGTTTAAATAAAAATATATTCATGGTCAATGTGACGTCAATAACAAAGGGAATTGTGACTTGAGTAGTGATTTAGTTTCGGTTACAGACAGAAAATCACACAATCTCCATTATAATAAGATTATAATAATTCAAATACAAACCATATATAGAAGATATTTGGCATTAAATAACCCATAGGGTTAATATGCCGTTAAACTAAATTTAAAAAAAAACAAAGGAGAGGGGTGTAACACCGTACACTAGTTGTCCATTGTTTGAAAAATACAATAGATTCCTATTTGATATGTGTGTTGCCCCTCCCCTCTCTCTCTCTCTCTCTCTCTCTCTCTCTCTCTCTCTCTCTCTCTCTCATCTGCCAAAGAAATCATCTGCCTATGTTTATCCTCTACATTCGCCTCTTTCATTGGAATGATTGAATTTTAATTTTATTTCTTTCTTTTTTAATTTGCCTATTTCTCAAGATCTGCCATTCAAAATAAATATACAAATAAATTGAAAATCCAAATAAGGTAATAAAATTTAAATTAGCAGCGTCAAATTTTTTCGACCATTTCCAAAAAAGAAAATCTTTGCCAAATACAATGGCCTCTCATTTTTCCAATTTCGGTTTTGGAATTTTTATTTTCTTTTTCATTTTTTTTTATTTTGTTTTATTGATTCGTTTAAATCGCTAATCATTTATTTTTACGGCCATTTTTTTGTTTTGTTTCGTTTTATTTGAATTTTTATTGAAATTTTATTCATATTCTTTTTTAAAATGTTATTTTTTTTCGTTCTGTGTGATTTTTGTTCTATTTGTTTTTCCTTTAGTTTAGGATTTTTCTTTCTTTTATTTATTTTCGTCTTTTTTCATTTTCCTTCCCAACATTATTTTTCTTTTTTTTCTTCATTAAATTTCCTTCGCTTTTTCGTCCTATTTTTCGTTCTTTCTGTCTTTTTATGAAATTCTGTTTTTGTTATTTTAATACATTATACCTTTCTTGATTTTTTTTCTTTCTTTCTTTCTTTCTTTCTTTCTTTCTCCATTTACTCATTCTATTTTTCTTTCTTTCCAAAAGATTTTTCTTCTTTCTTTTTTCTTTCTTTCAAAAAGATTTTATTTCTTTCTTTTCTTTTTCATTTTTTTTCCATTTTGTTTTATTACTTCGTTTAAATCGTTAATCATTTATTTTTACGGCCATTTTTTATTTTGTTTTCTTTCTTTCTTCCTCCCTTTCCAAATTCTATTTTTCCCTCCTTCCTTCCCTCATTCTATTATTCCTTCTTTCCAGAATATTTTCTTTCTTTCTTTCATTCTTTCTTCTTTCTTTCTTTCCACGCTTTTATTTTATTTTTTTTTTTCTCCAAAAGATTTTCTTTCTTTTTTTCTTTCACAAATATTTTCTTTCTTTCTTTCTTTTTTTTTTTTTCATTTTTTTCCATTTTGTTTAATTTGTTAATCATTTATTTATTTATTTTTTTATCTAAATTTGTTTTGTTTTTTATTAAAACTTTATTCATGTTTGTTTATATAAAAATTTTTACTATTTTTTCATTCTGAGTGTTTTTTGTTTTTTTTGTTTTTTGTTTTTCCTTTGGTTGATGACTTTTTTCTTTTCGTCTTTTTCTTTTTTCATTTTCCTTCCGAACATTCTTTTTTTTTTTTTTTTTACTTGATAATCTTTTTTTTCCCTTTCTTCCTATTTTTCGTTCTTTTTCTGCCTTTTTATGAAATTCTGTTTTTTTTTCCTTTTAATACATTTTACCATTTTTCTTATTTCTTTCTTTTTTCTTTTTTCTTTCTTTCTTTCTTTCTTTCTTTCATTCTTTCTTTCTTTCTTTCTTTCATTCTTTCTTCCTCCCTTCACTCATTCTATTCTTCTTTTTTGTCAGGATATCTTCTTTCTTTTCAGAAAAATTTTCATTCTTTCTTTCTTTTTTCATTCTTTCTTTCTTCTTCCACTCAATCATTCTATTTTTCTTTCTTTCCAAAAGATGTTCTTTCTTTCTTTCTTATTTTCTTTCAAAAAGATTTTCTTTCTTTCTTTTTTTTTTTTATCATCTTTTTCATTTTGTTTTAACTCATTTAAATCGTTTTTCATTTATTTTATGACCATTTTATTTTGGTTTTATTTAATTTAAAAAAAAATGTTTTTTTATAATTTATTTTTATTTTGTGTGTTTTTTATGTTTAGGATTTTTTCTTTCATTTATTTATTTTTTCTTTTCTTATTTTCCATCCTCATATTATTTATTTTTCTTCTCTTCTCTTCATCAGCTTTCCTTCCTTTTTTCTTCGGTTTTTTTTTTCTTGCTTTCTCTTTTTTTTCTTACTTTCTTTCATTCATTGTTCTACACTATTTCAGAGCTTCTTTCTTGTTTTTTCTTCCTATTTTTCTTTCTTTCTTTCTTTCTATAAAATCTTATTTTTTCTTTCCAGTATAATTTACTACATTTTTATTCTTTCTTTCTTTTTCATCCTTGTTATTTCTTTTTTATGAAATTTCGTTTTTTTTTCTTTCTCGTAATTTACTTTTTTATTCTTATATCTTTCCTTTTTTGTTTTCTCTTTCTATTTTGTTTTGAAAAGTTCGATTTTTCTTTCTTTTTCTTTCTTTTCTTTCTTACTTTCTTCTTTTCTCTATTTCCTTTTTTTTCTTTCTTATTTTGAAAATTCGTTTGGTTATTCTTTATTTTTTCTTTCCGTCCAATGTACTCATTCTATCTTTCTTTCTTTTTGTGAAATTTCGATTCTTTCTTTCTTTCTTTCTTTCTTTCTTTCTTTCTTTCTACTCTATTTTCAACTTCTTTCTTTCTTGTTTTCTCTCTATTTTCTTTTTTCCTTCTCTATTTCTTTCCTTCCTTTTTTCTTTCCTTCCCACATTCCTCCCTTCTTCTACCGTATCTCTTTCTTAACTAAGTCACTCTTTCTCGCTATCTTTCTCTCTTTTTTTCCAATCGCTCTTTTTTCCTTCATTCTTTCTTTCCCTCGCCCTTTCTTCCCTTCTATCTTTCTTTCCTTCATTCTTTCTTTCGTTCTTTCTCTTTTTTTACCCATTGCACTCTTTCTCAGCATCTTTTCTCTTTGTTACCTTCTCTCTTTCTTCCTCTCCCTCTTACCCCCACTCTAACTTCCTTCATCTCTTTCTTTCATTTTTTTCTCTCCCTCAATCTTTCTTTCAGTCTTCTTCACTTTTTCTTTCTCTCTTCTTCCTTTCATTTTTCCCTAAACTCTATCTTTCCTTCTTTTTCCCTTCACTCCTTCACTCTTACTTTCTCTCTTCTTCCTCTCACTCCTTCTTTCCTTCTTTCCTTCACTCTTCCTTTTATTCTTTCTTTCCTTACTCTTCGTGTCTCGCTTCCATTCATTCTTTCTTTCTCTCTCCTTCCCTTCATTCATTCACTTGTTTTCTCTCTTTCTTTCCCTTTTCTTCCCTTCACTCTTCCCTTCAATCTTTTTCCTTCTTCTTCCCTTCACTCCTTCACTCTTTCTTTCTCTCTTCTTCCTCTCACTCTTCCCTTCTCTCACTCTTCCCTTCTCTCTTTCTTTCCTTCTCTCTTTCTTTCCTTCTTCTTCTCTTCACTCTTCCCTTCTCTCTTTCTTCCCTTCTCTCTTTCTTTCCTCTCTCTTCTTTCCTCTCTCTTTCTTCCTTCTCTTCTCTTCATTCTTCCCTTCTCTCTTTCTTTCCTTCTCTCTTTCTTTCCTTCTTCTCTTCATTCTTTCTTCTTCTCTTCATTCTTCCCTTCTCTCTTTATTTCCTTCACTCTTTCTTTCTCTCTTCTTCCTCTCACTCTTCCCTTCTCTCTTTCTTTCCTTCTCTTTTCTTTCTCTCTTCTTCTTTATTTCCCTTTTTTACACATCACCATTTCGTTTTAGTTTGTTTTTTTTTTACATTTATTTATCTTCCTGTTTTTGTTTGTTTTCCTTTCGCCCAACGCCCCCTCCCCAAACCCCCACAACCCCCAAACCCCCCCACCACCCTCAACCCCCACCCCCTCAACATCCGACCATCGTTTCAAAAACCATTCCTCAATTCACTGACATTTTTTGCTTTTCATTTTCGCATGCCGAGGTTATGGCGGTGCAAGGTTGGGGGTCTGGAAATCTTTCATTTATTTTTGTCAGTTTTGTCTTCCATAGATTTTTGATTATTTATTATCCGTTTTTTTTTTTTTAAAGGGTGGGGGTTGGGTGGGTGGGTGTCGTTTCGTTTTTGTAATAATACAATTTTTGCCGTACTCCCACCTCCTATTAATGTAATTGAAACAGCAATATCTCAAAATTGACGTTCTATAATAATAAAGACAATTAGGGATAAAAAGGGGGAGGGGTTGGGAAGTTTAGACGAAATGCAACGACTTCAGCCTCAATTACGACTAATAAAACTTGAAATAATAATATTAACGCTATAACTATCATGAAAACAACAACAAAAAATGGTTGCTGCTTTAGGAGTGAATCCTGGCAAGTGCGTGTGTTCGCTGTCTTTCTTACTTGGTCCATATCTTTGTTCTATGTCTTTCTTTCTTTCTCTTCATCTCTCTTTTCCTCTCTCTCTCTCTCTCTCTCTCTCTCTCTCTCTCTCTCTCTACGTCATATCTCTCTCTCTCTCTCTCTCTCTCTCGCTCTCTTCTTCGTTTCTTTTTGTCTCTCGTTCTGTTCTTCTTTCTTTCTTTCCTTCTTTATTTATTAATTTCTGTTATTTATTTATCTCTTTCTCTCTTTCTCTCTTCTTTCTTTCTTTCTGTCATTCGTTTTTTTATTTATTTATTTCTCTCTTTCTTTTTTCTTCGTTTCTTTCCTTTTTTATTTATTTATTTCTGTTTTTCGTTTCTTTCTTTCTTTTTTTCTTTATCTCTTTCTCACTTTCTTTCTTTCTGTCATTCGTTTCTTTCTTTCTTTCTCTCTTTCTTTTTTCTTCGTTTCTTTCTTTCTTACTTTCTGTTTTTCCTGTTTTCTTTTTCATTCTTTTTTCTTCTTCACTCATTTTTCTTTTTCATTCATGTTTTCTTTCTTTTTTCTTCATTCTTTTTTCTTCTTCATTCTTTCTTTTTTTTCTTTTTCATTCTTTTTTCTTCTTCACTCATTTTTCTTCATTCATTTTTTCTTCATTCATTTTTTCTTTCTTTTTTCTTCATTCTGTTTTCTTTTTTTTTTCTTCATTCTTTTTTCTTCTTCATTCTTTCTTTTTTTCCTTTTCATTCAATTTTTCTTCTTCGTTCATTTTTTTCTTCTTCATTCATTTTTTCTTCTTTCTTTTCTTCTTCATTCTTTCTTTTTTCTACTTCCTACTTTTTCGATGTCCTTCTTTCCTTTTTTACGAATAGTCTTCGACGAATTCTTACCATCCTTTTTGTATTATTTGGATTTTTCGGACTGTTGTCCTCATTTTTATTGTCTATACACAACGTTTCAGCCTATGCGCCTTCCTGCACTTTTCAGGTGTTTCGTGTCGAACTCGGATACCTTCATGTCTTAATTGGGAGCCTTTGCGGAACTTCGAACCGACACCTTTATTCAATCCAGCGGAGTAGACTCCTCTCATTACTTTAAACATAGCCGGGTACAAGTGTTAAGTTATCTTAAATATTCTATGTAATTATCACCCCTAGCCAGGATTGAACCTGCAGCCTGCAAGAGATGATTGTCACTTAGAACTGTATTAGCACAACCCTTATATCCGTTGCGCCATGTGTCCAACTGGACAATTCAGAGTGAATTTTTTGGAACATATAAACCTAAAGTTCTTGGCAAGGTAACCAATCTAGGAGAAGGAAAACTCTGAATCAAACCTGTAAAACAGCGATTCCAATATTGACCTTGAGTCACGTCCTGTTCGTGTGAAGGAATTGGTATATATATATATATATATATATATATATATATATATATATATGACATCCTCTGTGTAGAGCTTTCGTCTAGTAAGAGACAGTTTAGTCACTCTCAGCTGCGTTTCAAGGAAGTCTGCAAGAAGGATCTCAGGTAGTTTAGCATTGCCCCTTCCAGCTGGGAAAATTTGGCTCTGGACCACCCTCGGTGGCAGCAGGCTCTCCGTAGAGGACTATTCATGTTTGAAGTCACCCTGGCGCAACACCGTGAGCCAAAGAGCTCCCGAAGAAAGTACCTGCAACAAAGCACCGGCACATCAACATCTTCAGGGACAGCCTTCAAATGCGACATCTGTGGTCGAGAATGTTTTTCAAACATTGGACCTCACAGTCACAGGAGGTGCAGTAACTTCAGGGGCACAAAAACTTTATTATAGTCTTCCGAGACTGAAATGCCAATAATATATATGTGTATCAAACTCCTAAACTGTAGAACAATTTAGATACTTAGGCAGTAACATCTCCTCCACAGAAAACGACGTTAATGCATGCATAGGAAAAGCATGGGCCGTTATAAATAAATTATCGATCATATGGAGGTCCAATCTCACATACAAGTTAAATAGACAGTTCTTCCAGGCCGTTGTCGTGTCAGTACTGCTGTATGGCTGCACCAACTGAACCCTAACTAAGCGACTAGAGAATAAACTAGATGGGAGCTGCACAAGAATGCTGCGGGTGATCCTGAACAAGACGTGGAAACACCACCCCACGAGAAAACAACTGTACGGTCACGTGCTACATATCACCCAAACCATCCGAGTAAGACGGACAAGACAGACACTGCTGGAGAAGCAAGGACGAACTCATAAGCGACGTCCTCCTGTGGAAGCCAGCACATGGACAAGCCAGTGTAGGCCGACCAGCAAAAACGTACGTTGATCAGCTCTGTGCGGATGCAGGATGCTGCATAGAGGACCTCCCGAGAATGATGAGTGATAGGGACGGATGGAGAGAGATTGTCATGGATATCCGCGCTGAAAGCGTGACATGATGATGATGATGATATTAAACAATACACCAATACTTATAATTGCTTCTAAATTATCGATGTTAGATATAAATATTTGGAACATACCTACCTATTCTATGTCACGCATTGTCAGTTAGGACTTACGATGTCCTCTGGGGAAGCCCCCCCCCCCAAAAAAAAAGCTATGTCTTGAGTATGACATTAAACTGCTAATGATGGTCAGACTCCATTTTAGGGGTCTGGGGAGTATGGAGTACAATTCCATTGCAATTGCTCCCAGATCGACTCTGACCTGGAGTGGTAGTACCTGTTAAGGTCCCATCTATGTGCAAATAGATATGTTTAAAAACTTATTCGTATTCTTATTTTCTTCTTTTTTTTTCTTTCTGTTTTTATTTCATTCCTAGAGAGGTTCTGGTACCCCAGGAATATCCGATGCACTCTTTCCTTTTCTCTCCATAAATCTTCTTCTTCTTCTTCTTCTTCTTCTTCTTCTTCTTCTTCTTCTTCTTCTTCTTCTTCTTTCTTTCTTTCTTTCTTTCTTTCTTTCTTTCAATTTTTTCTTCTTAGAGAAGTTATGGTACCACAGGAATATGCTTTCTTACTTCTTCTCTCCTTCAATCCCTTCTTTCTCTTTTTCTTCTTTCTTCTTCTTTCTTTCTTCTTTTTTTTTCTTTCTTTATTTCTTTCTTCTTGAGAGGTTGAAGTACCACAGGAATATGCCTTCTTACTTTTTCTCTCTTTCAATCTTTTCTTCTTCTTCTTCTTCTTCTTCTTCTTCTTCTTCTTTTCTTTCTTTCTTTCTTTCTTTCTTTCTTTCGTTTTATTTCCTTCCAAGAGAGCTTGCGATACCACATGAACATTCCTTTTGCCAAACACTACCAAAAACCAGCCAGACTTTTTTTTACGGAGAGTGCTGGAGATAGTCACGTGGACCGTTCTCCGCCAATTTTGCTACGCGCGCGCGCGCGCGAAGATCGCTGGATACTGTTGTAAAAATTCATTAAATTATAACGAAAATAAAGAGCCTTTTCCAATAAAAGATTCTGGCTAATTCAATGCAGATCGAATCACAGAGGAAAAGCAAATGGCTAATATTCCCGCCAATAAAAATTGCCGTACGACGCACACACCGGCAACACATACACACACACACACGCGCGTACACGTACAGACGCGTACACGAACACAGAGGCAACGCACATGCACATACGTATACACACATATACAGACACACACACACACACACACACAAAAGAAGCAACGCACCCACGGACGCGTACACACACGCACACGCACACACAGAAAGGCAACACACGTGCACATGCGTATACATACATACACACACACATAAACACACACAGAGGCAACGCACATGCACAAGCGTATACACACATACACATACACTCATACACACACAAAAAAAGCAACGCACACACATATGCGTACACACACACACACACACTTACGTACTCGCACATCGAGGCAAGGCACACACAGACGCGTACACACACACACACACACACACACACATGCACACAGAGGCAACGCACACACAGACACGTACACACACACACAAAGATGCAACACACATACACATGCGTACACACACACACACAGACACACACACACACACACACACACACATACACACACACACACATACAGAGGCATCGCACATGCAGATGCCTATACACATACACATACACACGTACCCGTACATGCACGCAAAAGCAACACACATTCACATGCGTATATACACACACATACACACATACACACACATATAGACACACACATACATACACATACACACACTCACACACACATATATACACACCCACACACATACACACACACACACGCCCATCCGATCTGATGCTGAAAAATGCCAAATCAAAAACAAACAGTAATTAATCCACATTTGCGCATGCGCATCGCAGCCCACGCCAGGCAATTATGTCGGATTTCACGATGACAAATTGTTAATAAGACACGGAAAAAACCGTCTGATGGTGTGCCGACTGCCGCTTCGATGGACACTCCCGAGCAAATTTAATTTCGGTTGATATTTGCAACTTATTTGGCAATATTAAATAGAATTCATTTGGGATCTTAATAATAATAATAAAAAGAGATAAATGAAATAAAAAGAGAAAATACGAGGAAAAACTATTGCCTTTGTTCGTCATTGCAAATTGGGATTATTTGTGTTGTTTAACGTCCTTTTAGGGCGGGGGGGGGGCATATAAGGGGCAGGTAGGGGGCACTTTTGGTTCTGATCTAAGAATCTTTCTTTCTTTTCTTTCTTTCTTTCTTTCTTTCTTTCCTCAAATTTATTTTTCGTAACTACACATCTTCTCATACAATATGGCCTTTCTCTTTTTTCTTTTTTTTTTTCCTTTTTCTTTCTTTCTTTCTTTCTTTCTCTCAACATTCTTTTTCGGGGCTATACTTCATCTATGTAAGATATTATTTCTTTCTTTTCTTTCTTTCTTTCTTTCTTTTTTCTTTCTTTCTTTTTTCTTTCTTTCTTTTTTTTTCTTTTTTCTTTTTCGAAGCTATACATCTTCTTATAAAACATTCTTTCTTTCTTTCTTTCTTTCTTTTTTCTTTTTTTTTTCTTTTTCAAAGCTATACATCTTCTCATATAACATATTCTTTCATTCTTTCATTCTTTCTTTTTTCTTTCTTTCTTTTTCGGGTCTATACCTCTTTTCAAAGATGTTCTTTTTTTTCTCCTTGCGTTTAGTTCTTTAGGATTTTTTCTTTTTTTTTTTTTTCTTTCTTCTTTTTAAAACTTTCTTTTTCGGACCTATACAAGTTGAGATATCTTATTATAATGGAGATTGTGTGTTTTTCTGTCTGTAACCGAAACTATATTACTAATCGAGTCACAATTAACATAGTTATTTATATCACATTCTCCATGATTTTATTTATATTTAAACCTCAATTATTAATAAAATTGTTTCACCTTTTTATTAGTGTTGTCCATATCTACATGATATTTTCCACGTACCCCACTTGTACGGGTCAGGCACAAAGCCCTATTAACGTGGGACCCCCACAACCGAAGCTCATGGGTGGCAGGTGAAAAATTGCGTCTATCCCGTCGGCATTCCCCTCAAGGGGGGCGCCTCAGGCACTGGGCAATAAACCCAGCCCTGCCCCTTTAAATCAAGGGGGGTAGGTGTTGCCTGGGGGATAGCCCCTGGGATCGACGCTATTAATAAAGTCCAGGGCCGAAGCCACTGTTGACCATATCTACATACTAATAACATGAATTGTATTCATGTATACAAAAAATAGCGGTTTGCAGTGTGAACGAGAAGGCTAATTTGCATATTGATATTAAAAATGTGATTTTATTAAATATGTGCTTAGTATTATTGATTTCTAACTGTTTGGTTTTATTTTAATGAATATAAGCAAAAATCTCTTCAATGAATCTTAAATGAAATCCATTAAAAAGAAAAAATAAGTGTAATTTTATTCTTTATTTCCTAATTTAACTAAATAGTTAAATAAGTAAAATTCAGCAATGAAAGACGGGAGTGATGGAAGAGTAAGTTTCATTTCTATTTTTCTATTATACCCCACTCTGTTTCAAATCTTTTTATCTGCCTTCTTATTAGCCTTTCTAATTTAATATAATATTTCATTACATTAAAACTTAAATACTTGCACCAGAGGGTGCATATATTTGCTAATAATAATAATAATAATAATAATAATAATAATAATAATAATAATAATAATTTATTTGTATTCGTGTGTTACGCAATGGTTATCGTCGTAAGGAAATAAATTGAAAGAGCCGAGTTCATATCGCGGACGTGCCTGTTTGCATAATGTTGCGCTTCTTGGAGAAAAAAGTCTAGATAGTTCCAATCTGTTGTCGGGTTTTAAGGGTAAAAAAAAAAAAATAAGACAAACGACTTGGTAACAATGTAGACAAATGTATTGAACAAAAGAGTAGAAATTTACAGCAAAGAAAGTGGAGATTGCGTCCGACCAATACAGTTACGAGCTGACTCGCATTTGCTTCGTGTCAAACCACAATTGTTCCTATTACTTATAGTAGCCGTCGGCGCAATCCATTTATGTCAATAGGTTATATCACCTATAACACTATCCAAGGAGGCTAGTGGCAGCGCCCCGCACGGCCTTCTATCACAAACAATCCGGCTAAGATGAATAAGACATACTGGACACTGCTTGTGAAGAAAGGACGAGCTCATAAGTGATGTTCACCCGTGTACACCTACACATGCTCGCAGTAGTGCGGGTCGGCCAGTAAAAATCTACATCTATAAGCTCTGCACGGATACTGGATACTGCGCAGAGCACCTCCTAGGAGTGCTTACCTGAAGTGACATCAGGAAATACCTGACCAGGAGAAACACTTCAGCTGATCATATTGTCAAAATCCTTATCACACTTAATGGGAAAACCATTAAGTATGTAAAGTAAAAGTCGACGGGGCGGCCTAAAGTCGGTATCAGCCAGTCAGCGAGGGAGTATATCCCCTTTTCAATAGCGCTAGACCAAGGAGATTGATTTTAGCATCTGAGGTGGAGCGCCACACCTACCATCAGCTCCTTACTTTACCGCACAGATCCCTGTGCTACTCATACGCTGAGTTGGCGGGGACCGGTATCGAACTAGGAACCTTGTGGTTTCTAGCCGAACGCTCTACCGACTGAGCTAACCCGGCCCCTTTAAAGTATGTAACCGGGCATTCTCCTAGACTGACCAACACCGGAGATGCCCTATCGTCTGGGGCTGTATAACACACCAACTGCATCTCTGTATAGAAGTAAGGCCCCTAATGGTACCACCTGTTGGTCGTGGGTGCTGATCTGTGATGCTTAACGATGGAATCCTAGGGGCTGTAACACTCCACTTTGGCTCTTAGGCTAGACGAGTGGTCGGAGAGACCACCCCCGATCAATCCGCTGGTCCCATTAAGCCCTATGTAATTGTCCCAACCCTATTACCCTCATGGCAATCCCTAATCCTTTTTATCATACATGTGCTAGAAAGCGGTGGCCGAGGGCCATAATGTCCTGGTTATGGCGTTAAAGTGCCTCTGACAGTGAGGTCTCAGTTCGGCTCCCGGGTCCACTCTGACCCGGAGTGGTAGTACCTGTTAGGATTTCTGATATAATGGAATGACCCATCTCCCCTTCGTACCTCAACAGTGGTGATGGTTCTAGCCACTATTTAAGAATACACATATTACTCTGTGCAGAACTCACTTGAAGTACTTAGACGACGGATTCTCCTCCTAATACTCACGTGACCTTACTATATAACAATTTCATCTATGGGTTAAATAGAAAAAGGAGTTTAAAAATGTTTTTAAAAAATTGAGTTTAAAAAATGCTGTATACCTATCACGAATGAATAAAATTCGGCATAAAAGCAATAAAAATTGAATCAAGAATGAACGTCTTCGGCATAAAATAACCCAACAAGGGTTGACATGCCATAAAGACTAACCAACCTCCAAAAATGAATACCCATCAAGAATGAATAAAAGCAAAGCGTCTTCGGCATAAAATAACCCAATAAGTGTTGACATGCCGTAAATACAACCGACCAACCAAACCAATTCCTTCTCTTCCTCTGAGGTAATAATAAGAATTGAAATCAGGGAAAGATAACTCCTGTGCAATTTGCTTGTCGATAAGTCAGAGATCATTTCAACATTGCATTTGTATTGTACATAGACCACCAGCTTTTTCTTTTAGAATCAAGGGAAATCAATATTTTCCATATTTGAAAAATTGCTTGTGAAGAGGAAGGTCTTCTGGATGCTAGGCAACAGAAATTAATCGAGAAACAAGCTTTTTTCTTTGATTTTTTATTGACCCATTTATTCATTTTTTAATGGCAGGTCAATCTGCATGGGGTTATACTTTGCCTAGAGGTTAGGGAATTGCGTACTTTCTACGTTTAAGTTTACATATTTCATGTTGTCTAAGTTTGTTTCTTTGTTATTTTGGATTTGTTTGTTTTGCACGCGGGTCCATTACAATAGGTTGGTTGGTTGGTTGGTTGGTTGGTTGTATTTTAAGGCATGTCAATCCTTGTTGGGTTATATTATGCCGAAACATTTTGTTTTCTTCATTCATTCTTGGGTATTCAATTTCTTTTAAACTCAATTTTTTAACATATTTTTAATACTCATATTTTGTCTATTCAACCCATATGTGGGTTTTTGGTCGATTGGTTGGATTTTACGGCGTGTCAACCCTTGTTGGGTTATTTTATACCAAACCATATTGTTTTATTCGTTCTTGTTGGGTATTCATTTTTTAACTCAATTTTTTCAACACATCTTTAATACTCATTTCTAATCTATTTAACCCATAGATAGTACCCTAACAGGTACTACCACTCCAGGTCAAGGTGGACATGAGAATAATGGTGATAAAGAAGTACTCCACATACCCCAGAGTTCCAAAATTTGAACTTCACCATCAGATAGATTTTAACGTCATACCCAGGAGATTAAGACCATCAGCCACCGCCTTCTAGCACATATAGGATAAAAACAGATACTAGGGTTTGAATTGAGCCAATTGATCGGAGAGGGTTTCTCCGACTGCCCGTCTAGACCATGTAAGGGCCAAAGTGGAGTGTTGAAAGACATGGACTGATCAGTCACCAGGTTTGGTTTGGTTTGGTTGGTTGGTTGGGTTTTACGGCATGTCAACCCATTGGGTTATTTTATGCCGAATACTTCTTTTGGTAATTTGGTATTCAAAAATGTTTAATGCCGACAAAGTTTTGAAATAATTTCATTTTTAATCGATAATACAATTTTGTTTATAAACTCAGGTTTTTCTATTTAACCCATAGATGGGACCCTAACAGGTACTACCACTCCGGGTCAGAGTGGACTAGGTAGCAATGGTGATGAAGGGTGCTCTACATTCCCCAAACCTCCAAAACTGGAACCTCACCATCAGATAAAGTTTAACGACATTCCCAGGACATGTAGACCCTCAGTCACGGCCTTCTAGCACCATATGATAAAAAGGGTTGGGGCTTGCCATAAGGGCAATAGGGTTGGAGCAATCATATAGATGCTAGGGCTTGACGTGACCAGCCGATTGATCGGAGGGGGCCTCTCCGACCGCCCGTCTAGCCCAAGATAGGGTCAAAGTGGAGTATTGCAAGTCATGCTCATCCACCTGTGTTCTATCCTTAAGCATCACGGGTCGCCACCCAAGGCCAACAGGTGGCCCCATTGGGGGAGACTTACCCCTCTGCAGAGGTGCAGTAGGTGCATTCTAATGCCCCAGCCGACAGGGTGGTCAGCCACCAGGATTCCGCCCTAAGCATTACGGATTGCCATACAAAGCCAACAGGTAGCCGCGTGGTAGGGTGGCTCTTACCTCTCTACAGAAGTCCAATCGGTGTATTTTACAACCCTAACCGACACGGTTGCAAAAGCTCTCTCCTCATTTTCCTTAAGAAAAGCTAATAAAAAATATAATCTATACATATATAAAGGGCAGTTGTGTGAATCTGTATGTCCAAAGGAAACTTCGAAAATAAAACAATTAACAACAAAGTAAATATATATACACATTAAATATCACTAGGGCTTGATTTTTGAGGAAAAATAATAAATATTTGATTTAAGTTCATTTTCGCTAGCGTCAAACCAGAGAGATTGTTGTGCGTCGAGTTGGAGTGCCATGCCTACCATCAGCTCGGTAATTATGAACTTTTGTTTAGTAAATTAGGGTGACCCAGAAAAAACAGAACCCAAATTATTTATTTATTTTCCCATTAAACTAAACCCTAAACCCCAACCCCAAACCCAAACCCTAATCCTAACCCTAAACCCCCTAGTTAAAATTAACAGTTTTATTACAAAATTTGTTGGTTCTGTTTTTTTCTGGGACACCCTAATTTGCTAAACAAAAGTTCATAATTACCATCAGCTCCCCACGGAAGCTGTGCTACTCATGCACTGAGTTGGCGAGGGCCAGTATCGAACCCAGAACCTTTTAGATCTGACGCACTAGCGAGTGAGCTAAATTGAAAGAATAAAATATTATGAAACAAATGTATAAAATATATTTTTTAAAATATTTTATTCATCTATATATAAATATAGATATGAAATTTATATTTAACCTTTTAAATCCCGGGCAACGTCTGGTAGCTCTGCTAGTTATCATTATTAATATAGTAAGCTATAACTAAGAGCCGAGTTAGCTCAGTCGGTAGAGCGTTCGGCTAGAAACCACAAGGTTCCTAGTTTCGATATCGCCCCTCGTCCACTCAGCGTAAGAGTAGCACAGGGATCTGTGCGGTAATGTAAGGAGCTGATGGTAAGTGTGGCACTCTACCTCAGACGCAAAAACAATCTCCTTTGTCTAGCACTAGTGAAAAGAGGATAGACTCCCTGGCCGATTGGCTGATACTGTCGTTAGGCCACGCCGACGACTTTACTTTACTTACTTAGATAAATAGTGTTCAATATCAGTGATAGAGCATATACATCTAAAGGATATGCAACGTGATATCCAACGAATATATATAATAATAACGTGATATCCAACGAATATATATAATAAATAACGTGATATCCAACGAATATATAGAATAAATAACGTGATATCCAACGAATATATAGAATAAATAACGTGATATCCAACGAATATAGAGAATAAATAAGGTGATATCCAACGAATATAGAGAATAAATAACGTGATATCCAACGAATATAGAGAATAAATTACGTGATATCCAACGAATATAGAGAATAAATTACGTGATATCCAACGAATATAGAGAATAAATTACGTGATATCCAACGAATATATAGAATAAATTACATGATATCCAACGAATATATAGAATAAATAATATCCAACGAATATATAAAATAAATTACGTGATATCCAACGAATATATAGAATAAATTACATGATATCCAACGAATATATAGAATAAATAACGTGATATCCAACGAATATATAGAATAAATAACGTGATATCCAACGAATATAGAGAATAAATTACCTGATATCCAACGAATATATAGAATAAATAAGGTGATATCCAACGAATATATAGAATACATTACATGATATCCAACGAATATATAGAATAAATTACGTGATATCCAACCAATAGATAGAATAAATTACGTGATATCCAATGAATATATAAAATAAATAGACAAGTAATCGTATTGACAGCCAAATATACATTTGCATATTTAAGCATTAAAAATACAGATTTCTGCGTGTTTTGTTATTAAGACGGGACGGTTTTTGTTCAGAATTGCCGAACAACTCTATGAAATTTATTTTGACTCTGCAAACAAGAGACAAATTAGAAAAATAATTATTAATTTTCGTTTTTCAATTTCTTAATAAAATCAGTAAAAAATAAATAAATAAATGAAAATCAAATTAAAAATGAAAGGAAGTTGAAGTCGGCCATTTTCCTTTAAATACGCCAAATAATTATAATTTCGGCGCTTTTATTGAGATTAATTAACAAGGCGGGAAAATTTCGACTACCAATTGTAAAACAGAATTATCTCCCTTTCCCTTCTTTCGCACTCAAAAAAATATAATAAAAAAAATAGAAAGAAACGATTAATTCTTTCTTCGGAGATTTAATTACGTCAGCTTAAAATCTGGGGTTGACCAATCTTGATTGAAATGCAGCATTCAATATTGACGATCAGTCTTGACATAATAATAGGTTGGCTGGTTGGTTGGTTGGTTGATTGGCTGGTTGACTGGCTGGCTGGTTGGTTGGTTTTGATGGCTTTATAGCATGTGAACCTCTGGTTTATTCTATGTCGAAGTCTTTATATATACTAGCAAATATATGCACCCTCCGGGTGCAAGTATTTAAGTTTTAATGTAATAAAATATTGTATTAAATTAGAAAGGCTAATGAAACTAAATAAGAATACAGATAAAAAGATTTGAAACAGAGGGAGTATATTAAAAGATTTGAAACAGAGGGAGTATATTAAAAGATTTGTAACAGAGGGAGTATAATAAAAAATGGAACAACTGAAATTTACTCTTCCATCACTCTCGTCTTTCATTGTTATTTTTTCTAATTTAAGTATTTAGTTAAAAGAGGAAGTAAAGAATTAAATGACAGTTATTTTATCTTGTTAATGGATTTCATTTAAGATTCATTGAAGAGATTTAGGCTTATATTCATTAAAATAAAACCAAACAGTTAGAAATCAATAATACTAAGCACATATTTATTAAAATCACATTTTTAATATCAATATGCAAATTAGCCTTCCCGTTCACATTGTAAACCGCTATTTTGTTGTATATATAAATATAATTGCATGTTGTCAGTATGTAGACATAGTTAACAGTATTAATAATGTAGGACAATTTTATTAATAATTGAGGTTTAGATAAAAAATAAAATCATGGAGAATGTGATGTCATTAACTAAGAGAATTGTGACTTGAGCAGGAATATAGTTTCGGTTACAGACAGAAAAACACACAATCTCCATTATAATAAGATATATATATATATATATATATATATAGGGTGTCGAAAATAGTGTATACACTCTTTAAATATTGAGACAATGACATTAACTATTAATATTTAAAAAGTGTATACATTATTTTGGGATACCATATATATACATATATATATATATATGTGTGTGTGTGTGTGTGTGTGTGTGTAGTATAATAAAAAAAATGAAAAAATACAGGGTTAAATGGGTTAAGTGGTGAGTTTATTGGCCGACGCTGCAGTGTTTCGATCTATTAATTAGATCATCTTCATTTTTTTCAACCTTCTTTTTTCTCAGACTTAAAATTTTAAACACCGATAAACAAGGACTATTATTCGCCTTTCTCCTTATTCTGAGAAAAAAATTTTTTATCACCTTCCACATACCAACAAAAGCCCTGAAGATGATCTAATTAATAGATCGAAACACTGCAGCGTCGCCAATAAACTCACCACTTAACTCATTTAAACCTGTGTTTTTTCAATTTTTTTTTATACTACATACCGTCGGATTCACTTCCTTTTATTCAGACACACACACACACACACACACACACAAACACAAACACACACACACACACACACACACACACATATATATATATATATATATATATATAATAAATTTAGTTGCCTATCAATTTAGTTCTTGTGAACAATTTCTGTGATATCAGGAAGCATAGGAAATATATAAAAAGTGAACAAAAAACAGAACAGAGTTCTAATATATAAACATTGTTTTGTCTTTGGTTCGCATTATTTTTCCAATATTTCAATTGACTTCACCCTTTGTGAAGGTATTTTTTGACAAATGAATATAACTTAATAGGAAAATAAAATAAAATAAATGTGAACAAAAATCATTGATTGTTGAGCCGTTAATTTTGTTTTTTCAAATCGTGTGATGTATCTCACTTGAAATGGATTATGGCATTTGATTTTTTGAAATTTATCTTGACCTCTGATTGCGAATAACGTAATGAAAAATAAAATGAATAAACATAAAATTACAATACAACATCAAAGAATTAAAATGCGATTCCTCGCCGCGTCTTATACATAGGCATATATATATATATATATATATATATATATATATATATATATATATATATATATATATATATTATTATAATGGAGATTGTGTGTTTTTCTGTCTGTAACCGAAACTATATCACTACTCAAGTCACAATTCCCTTAATTATTTACGTCAAATTATCCATGGTTTCATTCTTTTAAACCTTCAGTTATTAATAAAAATTGTTTTACATTATCAATACTGTTGACCATATCTACATACTAATAACATGTGATTGTATTTATATATACAACAAAATAGCGGTTTACAGTTTGAACGAGAAGGCATATTTGCATATTGATATTTAAAATTTTATTTTAATAAATATGTGCTTGGTATTATTGATTTCTAATTGTTTGGCTTTATCTTAATGAATATGAGTAAAAATCTCGGAGATAAATCTTAAAAGAGAATTATTTACAAGAAGAAATAACTGTAATTTTATTTTTTACTTCCTATTTTAACTAAATAGTTAAATTAGAAAAAATTAGTAATGAAAGACAGAAGGGGTGGAAGAGTAAGTTTCAGTTGTTCTATTTTTTGATTATAGCCCCCTCTGTTTCAAATCTTTTTTTTTTTTCATTATTTCGTTAGTCTTTCTAATTTAATATGATATTTTATTACATTAAAACTTAAATACT
>CM042159.1:94807846-94810346 GCA_023376005.1 Doryteuthis pealeii | reverse complement strand
AGTTAAATTAGGAAAATTTAGTAATGAAAGACGGGAGTGGTGGAAGAGTAAGTTTCAGCTGTTCTATTTTTCGATTATACCCCCCTCTGTTTCAACTTTTTAAATCTGCATTGTTATTTAGTTTCATTAGTATTTCTAATTTAATCTAATATTTTATTACATTAAAACTTGAATACTTGCACCCGGAGGGTGCATATATTTGCTAGTGATTATAATGTAGATTCGGTGTCTGTCAGTCTGTAACCGAAACTAAGTCACTGCCTACGTAACAATGCACTCAGGATTTGCGTAATTCTATCAAGAAGTCAAAGCCTTATGAAAATAAACACATTTGTTTGTTTACTTAACCTCGTACTGTCGTGTAGCAAGTCAATAAAAAGTGGAATATAAATAAGTTCAAAACAGACGAAGAATGTGGGAATGGCAAGCTAGTGTAACGGTTAGAGACTTCGCCTGTCAGCTTGATAGTCGAGGTTTCGAGTCACACACGGAGCAGTCTCCCATGTCTATAACCTTGCTGATGAGACCTAATAGGTCGAAATGTACATTCAGGGATTGACATTTTCTCGATTTGTTTAGCCTTACATTTGAACATATATGTTGTGATGTTAGTCCCAACAGTAAAAAGAAGTCAAGTCGAGATGGGGTAAAATAAGACAAGTGTATTTACAATTAATGGTACATGTACGACTAGCTTGTCGTTAACGGGAACAGTGCTCCCTTTCCACTCGGTGTCTCACTATTTATAGTGAGAACCGGTGCATGTTCTCCACTGTAGGAACGGCCGGTACAACAATATACGCCCGCCTAAAATTCATTAATTATTAACTAATTAATTTTTAAAATCAGGTATAACTTCAATTAAGCACATATCCTCCAAAAATTGTCGGCTCAAAGCCATATAAAAATAAACACGTTTGTTTGTTTACTTAACCTCATAGAATAATAGGTCTTGTTTATTTAGGATGTCTCTATGAAAGTCCGAGTTAGATTTGCCTCAAAATAGCCCATGTAATTAGTGAATTTAATATATATCATCATCATCATCATGTTGCGCAATTAAGACGGATATCCATGACAATCTCTTGCCAACCTTCTCTATCATTCATTGTCCCAGTGAGGTCCTCTGCACAGCATCCAGCATCCTTGCATAGTTGGTAAAGGTAGGTTCTTTGTGGGCGTACCACGCTAGCATGTCCATGTGTTGGCTTCCACAGGAGAACGTCGCTTATGAGCTCATCCTTGCTTCTCCAGCAGTGTCTAGCATGCCATGTCCTTCTCGCTCAAATGGTTTGTGAGATGGGGAGCAGGTGTCCATACAGCTGTTTTCTTGTGGGGTGCTGTTTCCACGATTTGTTCAAGACTACACGCAGCATTCTTGTGCATCTCTCATCTAGCTTATTCTCAAGACGCTTTGTTAGAGTCCAGGTGGTGCAGCCATATAGCAGCACTGATATAACCACAGCCTGGAAGAATTGTCGCTTTAACTTGTCAGGGAGATAGGATTTCCATATGACTGATAATTTGTTTGTGGCCGACCATGCTTTTCCTATTCGTGTATTTACACCGCTTTCTGTGGATGAGATATTACTACCTAGGTATGTGAATTGTTCTATTGGCTTTAGAGGCTTACCGTTAAGTGTAGATATGTCCCCTTTCCTTTAGAAACACACATATATATATATATATATATATATATATATATATATAAATATATATATATATATACTGTTTATTACTGTTTAACGGTTTCTTTGTCTCTGTTGTTATCGACAGTGGCAGCGTCTGTGAAATATTTGTAATAACGGAGAATTCCGATATCTGTGTTTAATCCCTTCACGTGCGTTTGTAATTTTAGAATCCATTTAGTTTCTGATTGTTTTCTAGATTGCGTTGTTGGAAATGCGTGTTCTAATAAGATGCATTTGAGGTGTGTAAGGTTGTGTGATAAGGTGTTAAAATGAAGTGCTATTGTACTATGCGGGGATTTGAGATTTATAGTGGATTTGTGGTTATTTAGTCTTAGTCTAAAGGGTGTTAGTAATAACGGTATCTTTTAAAATATCTATCTATCTATCTATCTATCTCTCTCTCTATATATATATGTGTGTGTGTGTGTGTGTCAATCAATCTGCACGTGATTCAGAACACATGCCATGCTAAACCCGGTTACGTTCCTTTCGCCACGCAAATTACCATTCTCCTATTTTACGCAAGTCATCTAGACAGTCTGCACAATTCAAATCCCGTTGCAGGTTGCTAAAACCGACACGGTACAACGTCGACTTCTCCATCAAGAATACATTTCTTTTTTTTTAAATACTCTGATTTCCTACTTTTGTGATTGTAAAAACATATATCCTGTAAGTATGTATCAACTAATTGTTTACCCCGGACTGACATTCGCTGACGGCCGTAAGGGCAAGGAACATGGCAGACATAAATTCTGTCATATGCACAAATTAATGACCAATTGCCGAGGATTCTTTTTTGAGAATTT
>CM042159.1:94790346-94805346 GCA_023376005.1 Doryteuthis pealeii | reverse complement strand
CCTTGGTTAGGCAACCGGTCTAGGAGAAGGAAAACTCTGAATTCAAACCTGTTAAACTCCGCTTAAATTGCATTTCTCTTCGCTAATACGCTTGGTCGACACTCGAGCCTACACAAAAAAACCTATATGATGAATGCTAATACTCTTGGGAAAGGTAAGAATTCAACTATTCCCCCTCCTACTATGGGTAAATAGTAGGGGAGATCCGTGCTCTCGGCACGATTTTATGGTGATGAGAAAATTGGCACGGTGGTATCTTTTTACTTTTATTTCTCATTAGTTACCAAGGTCGATGCTCGAGCCTACACAAAAACCTATATGATGAATGCTAATACTCTTGGGAAAGGTAAGAATTCAACTATTCCCCCTCCTACTATGGGTAAATAGTAGGGAGAATTGGCTCTTTAACCTTAATTAGGCAACTAGTCTAGAAGAACAAAATTCAAATCTGTTAAACTCTGCTTAAGAAATTGACCTTGTGTCGCATCCTACTCGTGCGGAGGGGTTGGTAAATATATATATTTAACTTTCTAATTTGACGGATCCGGTACCTTTCGGGAAGACTTTCGTTCGCATCTTTGGACCGACTGACCCGTGTCGACCACCGTTGGCACGGAACCCTTCTCCACTTCTGTCTTCGAAGGTCTCGTTCGAATATTTGTTCTCCGTAGAGGACATTTCTGAAGTCACCCTGGCGCAACACCATTTGCTCTCCGTAGAGGACTGTTCATGTCTGAAGTTACCCTAGCGCAACACTGTGAATCCAAGAGGTCCAGAAGAAGACAGTGGCAACAAAGCACCGGCACATCAACATCTTCAGGGACAGCCTTCACCTGGGACATTTGTGGTCTAGAATGTTTATCGAACATTGGACTTCAGGGGCACAAAAACTATATTACAGTCTTCCAAGACGGAAATGCCAATGATGAAAGATGATGGGATATTTCAAAGTTCCCTATCTATTCACCAGAGAACTCGTTCAGTTCAAACAAATTCCTATTATTTTTATTATAATTATTTACTCCTTTTCAGTTTTCACATCAGCGTTAGCTGATGGTCTTTCACAGGAGTCTGAGTGGCAGCAAGTCTCCTCGGGTCTCCAGGACTCTTCTGAGTATTCTGACAGATTGCAGCAGTGCAGTGTTCTGAATGGTATCAATCCTTCCTCTGATTTACAGACTTTCCAAACCCTTTTCTAATCCTTTTGGGACCGTTCATTATTATTATTATTATTATTATTATTATTATTATTATTATTATAATCTGAGCCCTTCTTCTCAATTATAATGAACTAACCATCAGTTTTTTGTACTTTGCTTGGGTGTGGTATGCTGTGGAGGGAGAGTAGTTGTGATTGAAATGCCAATAATTTAACTTCCACAAAGTTCCTAGTTCGATACCGGCCCTCGCCAACTCAGCGTATGGGTAGCACAGGGATCTGTGCGGTAAAGTAAGGAGCTGATGGTAGGTGTGGCGCTCCACCTCAGATGCTAAGATAATCTCCTTGGTCTAGCGCTAGTGAAAAGGGGATAGACTCCCTTGCTGGCTGGCTGATACAGACATTAGGCCGCCCCGACGACTTTACTTACTTACATTAAAGAGTCATTTTAGCTCAGTCGGTTGCGCATTTGCCTAGTAATCAAAAGGTTCCAGGTTCAATTCTAGTCCGAGCATACATGAATCCCAGCGGTTGGATAATCTTACCTGTGCGGTAAAATAGGGAACTGATGACAGGCGTGACCGTCCATCTAGACATTAGAAATATGGGAAATGGTGTAGATACCCCCGCTGACCGGTCGACACTGACGAAATGCCACTCCGCCGGCTTTATTTACAATATATAGTTATTTAAGAGGCTTAGTTTACAAGTGGCACAAGGGTGCTCACTGAGAATTGAACTCACTAACAATGGTCTGCAAATCTAGCTTACCAACCATTACACTACTTACGATATATATATATATATATATATTATATATATATATATTTCAACAATAAAAAAATGGATTTTCGACAAAGGAACAACACCATCCACCTTTGTATTATGTTGGAAAAAATTTAAAAGACTCTACCATATATATAAAATGTTTTTTTGGAAAAAAATATACATCCTTTATCAAACGGAATTAGTTTAAAAATAAAAAATAAAAAATTTTCAAAATAAAAAAATTTCTATTTTTAACGAATAAAGGGAGGTAACTTCGTTGGCATTATTACAAAAAAATGCAAATTTTGAAAAAATTATTTTTAGTAAATCCGAACTACAATAGCGTCCGCGGAACTAACCGACGTTATTTGCGGTCCAAAATGTGACATTGAGTAAAGATCTTCAACAAACACCATGGGATCTTGCTCAACAACCTGATGATTGCCCCTTGGCATGAAACCTGGGTCGCTGTTTATAATGAACATTGATCTGTGAAAACTCTGTAAAATAAATAAAGATTAGCTCTCACAATTTGTGATTGAGCACTGTATTTTCTTTGTTTCATCACAAAAAAAATTTTATATATATATATATATATATATATATATATATATATATATATATACTGGACGAGGCTGTGTATTTTGTCAGCATTTTTTCTTTTAAACATGTTGTGTTAAACTGTACAGACAATTCTTGTCGGACGGGTTTTTGTTCGATCCTTTCTAATTTTCGTGCCATCTTTTTGGTGTCAGGGGGGAACGGGTGTAGCAGTCCACGATACCTCGCACTTCCAATTCCTACGCTACTACTCGTTCTCGTTAAAAACGAGACACGAAACCATACCATCGTTTCCTACCTGATGATGGCAAACTGTATTGCCGAAAGCGCTCGTAGTGAAAACTTTGGTGGACTGTTACAAGAATTGTCTTTACAGTTTAACACAACATATATATATATATATATATATATATATATATATATATATAGTTATATTAAAATAAGTGTATTTTGGCTGCATTTTTTCTTTTATACTAGTTTTGTTGAACTCTACAGACAATTCTTGTCGGACAAGTTTTTGGTTGATCCTTTCTAATTTTCGGGCCATCTTTTTGGTGTCATATATTTTGTAATCAGATGCACCAAAATTATAAACTGGATGAAAATGCGTTAAAAAAAATTACTACGTAACAATGTCTCTTCCACCGACACTAAGAAAAAAGTCAATCTAATCATTTATTACAAAAAATTCAAAACTCCAAATCTCGTCACATGCAACAACTCCTCCCCCAAAACTACTCGTCGTAATGAGACCAATGTTGTGTATGAATTCAAATGTGCCGTAGGAGATCGTCTCTCCAAAATTAATAACACATATATTGGCCACACGACGACCACATTATCACGCAGATTAACATTACACTTATCTGATTCCAGCTCCATTAATCAACAACTTAAAACACATTCATGTCCCCCCCTTCTACCTACCGCAAAATTCTAACCGAAAATACACGCACACTACATAAAGAAAAAAAAACTCAAATAATCGAAGCTGTATATATCAAACAAAAAAAAACTACCTTAAACAAAATAAACTTTGAATCAAGTCAACATGTTCTTAAATGTTTATAATTTTCCGCCTATCCTCCTTCCACTACACCCCTCCCCTTCTCACAACTTGTGCCCCCCTCCCACAAAAAATTACTACTGCATCGGTCGCTCGAACCACTACCATTCCTACAACCTCCCACTACCAATGGTTATTATCTCCCACTTCTAATTCCTTGCTACTACTCGTTCTCGTTAAAAATGAGACACGAAACCATACCATCGTTTCCTACCTGATGATGGCAAACTGTATTGATGAAAGCACTCGTTTTGAAACCTTTGGTGGACTGTTACACCAGTTACACCCCGACACCAAAAAGATGGCCCGAAAATTAGAAAGGATCAACCAAAAACTTGTCTGACAAGAATTGTCTGTACAGTTCACCAAAACTTGTATATATATATATGTGTGTGTGTGTGTGTGTGTGTGTGTGTTATTTCCCAGCCATTTTCTAACAAATCTTACACCAAACTAAACTATATATATATAATATATATATATATATATATATATATATATGTAAACACGGTATGTTTGGAATGGCTTTTTTGCCGACAATTTTTGGGAGAATATGTGCTTAATTGGAGTCGTACTAATTTTTGAAAATTAATTAATTAATAATGAATTAGGCGGGAATGCCTATTTAAATGTATGGCCAAACAAATCGAGAAAAATCAATCTCTGTATGTACATACAGAGATTGATTTTTCTCGATTTGTTTGGCCATACATTTAAATAGGCATTCCCGCCTAATTCATTATTAATTAATTAATTTTCAAAAATTAGGTACGACTCCAATTAAGCATATATATATATATATATATATATGTTAAAAGAAAGGAAATGAATCCGACCGTATGCGTATAGATAAAAGGATATGAAAACACCACAAAATGCTGTTAAAGTGAAAACATTTTATAACATAGCTGATATTGAACAATATTTCGATTTTATGAAAATCATCTTCAGAGCTTGTTTATACTCCGTGTTGTTAAGAGCGGAGACAAAAGTCATATGAGTTCAAAACAAAAACCTTGACGTTGCAAAAAAGAAAAAAAATGTTATACAATAGTTTCGAATGTGAGCACTTCCGACGCATTTTTCTTCATCAGATTATGTATATTTTAACAACACGGAGTATAAACAAGCTCTGAAGATGATTTTAATAAAATTTAAATATTGTTCAATATCAGCTAAGTTATAAAATGTGTTCACTTTAACAGCATTTTGTGGTGTTTTCATATATTTTTATATATACTCATATATATATATATATATATATATATATATATATATGTGTGTGTGTGTGTGTGTGTGTGTGTGTGTTGTTGTTGTTGTTCGATATAGTGTGCACAGAATGAGCTCTCTTCTTGGTAATTATAGTAAGAGAGACAGTGTGACAAATTTGACAAGACTTCCAGACAAGGATACGTCAAGTGGTCTTGATACGCGCCTGATACCAACCCAGGTATTTCTACGTCTCCGCGTTGAGCAAGAAGCTTCTTCTGCCCTTTGACAGATCTTGATTTTCGTCCTGCTGGTTGTCTAGTCACCCTCCTCACCAGGGTAGATTGGTGGGTTTACCGGTTTAGTCGCCGATGATCCGACTATGAAACAGTTAGTACTGGATTACATAGTATGAAACTATTTTTAGATTTTTAAAAAAATTATAAAACTAACCCCTAACCCTAACCCCTAACCCTTACCCCTAACAAACAACCGGATATTGACGGTGTAAATGAAAAACATGTCCTTTCTTAATCGAGATCAAAAAGGGGTGCCTAAGGGAGTAAGTAAAGTAAAGTAAGTAATGTCATCGGGGCAGCCTAATGTCGGTATCAGCCAGTCAGTCTATCCCCTTTTCAATAGCGCTAGACCAAGGAGATTGCTTTGGCGTCTGAGGTGGAGCGCCACACCTTACTTTACCGCACAGATCCCTGTGCTACTCATACGCTGAGTTGGCAAGGACCGGTATCGAACTAGGAACATTTTGGTTTCTAGCCGAACGCTCTACCGACTGAGCCAACCCGGCCCCTTAATACCTATCTAGAATTAATAAAACAAAACTTCTTCAGTATATAATAACCCAACAAAGGTTGACATGCCGTAAAATTGAATCCACGCTACGGCACGCTTTACCCAATAATATTATTTTCTCCGTATCTATTTAAGATTTCCCGCGTAACAGCGACTAGCCAATTCCAGTGATTCAAAAACAAAATGGAAACAAAAGAAAAAATGGCGGAAAATGAAAAAAAAATAACAAAAAAACCCAAGACAATTAGAGATACAATCGTCAGACATTTGAATCTACGATCGTTTATGTTGATTTATTGGCGTCACAGACCTTCGCCTCGATCTTTACAACTCAAACGATTCTTAGACCGGATGTTTTCTGTTGAGCATGCGTATTGAGTGTCATCGGTCGGTGGCCGAGAAACATCGCGTCTGCTTGTCGAGCCTAAGTGACGTTTATTCGAACGAGAGTACAACGAGATCGTGACACGAAAAGTGACGAGAGTTGGAGTGAGGGTGAATGTAAGCTATCAAAATATAAATAAAACAAAACAAAACAAAATCTTGGAGATATTGGGATGCGAATTCGAAGGCAGGGATGACGGTGTGTGTGTGGGGAAGAGATGGGTAGAAATGCCGACCGTGACTTGAATAAAGATGGAGGCGAATGATGAGGAGAGGGTGGGTCGATACAAAGAATAAAGTGTCGGACGAGATGAAATGAATAATGTGATATAGGTTTAAAAGGCTTCGGGATCATTTTATTTCATTTTATTTTATTATATCTGATTTTATTTTATTTTTTATTTTTTTTATTTGCTTTTAGACCCACGCCAATAGCGTTTGAAGTGGAATGCCAAAAAATGAATAAATGAATAAAATTTTAAAAAATAGAAAAATAAAAATAAATAATGAAATGAAAATAAAATTTATCTCTACTAGTTTTTTTTTTCAAAGCGGTCTACATAAACCCAAACCCCCTGGGATCTATACAACAATTCAGAGGATCTGTAAGTATTTGAGGGTCTACGAGGGGTCTATGGAAACTATTAAGCCTTCTTAGTAATTAGAAGAAATTAATTCCACAAGAATCCTGGAGAACATGCTCATGTCGATATATTTTCAAAAGTTTAAGCCCAATATTCATGAACTTATCAAAAGTCATCAGCTTCACCTATCACATTAGGAAATGTGTTTTCTTGGTAAGTTATTAAGTTAATATCAAATATTTGCAGCTCTTTTTTACATGTTATGCTTACATTACTGTTTATTTTACGGTTATTTTACAATTAACAGCTTTTACATAAACGTTTGCGTAGAATTCATTAATTACATAATTGGTTGAAACAAAAAATCTATGGTATATCATCATGTGGAAATTTGATCTGATGAGGCCGATCTAAGCTTCAACTACATTGCGGACATGTTATTTCTCGGGGCAGTGCTAATCAAGACTGCTGCCTGTTGATATCATTATTAGGGTTTCTCAAAGTGGTCTACATAAACACCCTAGGGTCGATACGACAACTCAGAGGGTCTGTAAGTATTCGAGGGTCAACAAGGGGTCTATGGAAACTACTAAGCCTTCTTAGTAATTAGAAGAAATTAATTCCACAAGAATCATGGAGAACGTGCTCATGTTGATATATTTTCAAAAGTTTAAGCCCAATATTCATGAACTTATCAAATGCTCACCCATCACATTAGGAAAAGTGCTTCATTGGTAAGTTATTAAGTTAGTTTTTTGGTTTTGTTTTGTTTTATAGATGGAACCCTAACAGGTACTACCACTCCGGGTCAGAGTGGGCCAGAGAGAAATGGTGATAAAGGGGTGCTTCACATTCCCCAGACCCCCCAGTACTAGAACCTCACCATCAGATAGAGTTTAACGTCATTTCCAGGACAGGAAGACCCTCAGTCACCGCCTTCTAGCACCCATAAGGGTTGGGGCTTGCCATAAGGGCAATAGGGTTGTGACAGTCATACAGGTATATGCAACACTCCACTTTGGCCCTTACATAGGCTAGACGGGCGATCGGAGAGGCCCCTCCGATCAATCGGTGGCGTTTGAAGTGGAATGCAAAAAATAAAAATAAAGAAATAAAGAAATGAAAATCAAATCAAAGGGTTTCTCAAAGTATCTAAATACCCCCTCCCCCTGGGGTCTATACAACTCAGAGGTCTGTAAGTATTCGAGATTCTACAAGGGATCTATGGAAACCGCGAAGCCTTCTCAGTAATTAGAAGAAATTGATTGCACAAGAATCCTGAAGAACATGCTCATGTTGATATATTTTCAAAGATTTAAGCCCAATATTCATGAACTTATCAAAAGTCATCAGCTTCACCCAACACCGAATTAGGATATGTGCTTCCTTGGTAAATTATAAAGTTAGTATTAAATATTTTCAGATCTTTTTTACATGTTATGCTTACTTTACTGTTTATTTTACGGTTATTTTACAATTAACAGTTTTACATAAACGTTTGCGTAGAATTCATTAATTACATAATTGGTTGCAACAAAAAATCTATGGTATATCATCATGTGGAAATTTGATCTGATGAGGCCGATCTAAGCTTCAACTACATTTACGGACATGTTATTTCTCGGGGCAGAAATGTCTATTGATATTATTAAAGACGGCAATATATATATATATATATATATATAGAGAGAGAGAGAGAGAGAGAGAAGATTGATATAGATATAGATATAAATATTGTAAAGCAGGGTTTCTCAAAGGGGTCTACATAAACCCTTGGCGTCTATACAACACATTAGGAAATGTGCTTCTTTGGTAAGTTCCAGACCCCACATCCTTTGATATAATTTCTATGAGTTACCCTCTTACTTACTCTCACTACTACTAACTTGAAAAAAATGTAATAGAAACAGATCACCCCTGATGATGGCACTTCGAAGTGCCGAAAGTACTGGGGAAATAAACTTTGGGGGACTAATCTACGGATTCCATCCAAATGTAAAATTTGGCCAGAATGCTTGAAAAGATCGTAATAAAATAATCTCTNTGAAAGAGAAAAAGAAAAAAAGAAAGAAAAGGTAAAAGAGGAGAAGAGAGGAGAAGGAGGAAAGAAAAGAAAGGCAGGGAGAAAAAGAAAAGAGAAAGAAAGAAAAAGGAAAGAAGCAAAAAAGAAAAAGAAAGAAAGAAAGGCAGAAAGAGAAAAGAAAGGGGGAAGAAAAGAATGGAACCACTAAGTTGAAAAGAGAAGAAAGAAAAAGAAGGATTAGAAAGAGCCGAGACAAAGAAAGAGAAAAGAAAGAACATGAAAGAGATGGAGAGAAAAAGGCAGAAAAAGAAAGGTAAGAAAGAAAAGAAAAGGGGCAAGGAACGAAGAAGGGGGAAAGCAAAAACAGAAAGAAATGGGAAGACCAGAATTCTGAAAGAATTTAAAAAATAGTAGAACGGAAAGAAAGGAAGCCCAAAACAAATAAATAAAAATAATAAATTACAAAGAAAAAGAAAGGAAGAAGGAAAAAAAAAGAAAAAAGAATCAATGTGACGCCAAATGGAAAGAAAGAAGAGACTGAAAGAAGAAAGACTGAAAGAAAAGAAAGGAAAAAAAGAAAAGAAAGGAAAGAAGAAAGGAACAAAGAAAAGAAAGGGAACCCAACAAAGGAAAGAAGAAAGACAGAGAAAGAAGAGAAAAAAAAGTGTGAATTGACGCGAGAAAAAAAAGAAAGAAAGGAAAGAAAAAAATAAAAAAAGAAAGAAATTAAAAGAAAACCAAAGATAGAAAGGAGAGAAAAAAAAGAAGAAAGAAGAGAATAAAGCAGGAATGAATGACGGAGAGGAGAGAGAGAAAAAAAGAAAGAAAAGGAAAGAAAAGAAAAAAAGAAAAAAAAGAAAGAAAAATCGCAATTGACGCAAAGAAAAGCAAAAGGAAAGACCTGAAAAGAAAGAAAAGAAAGATGAAGGAAAGACAGGAAAGAAAAATAGAGTCGAAAAGAAGAGAAACGAATGAAACTGAAACAAAGCCAAAATTATTCTTCGCGTCCTTCAAACGTTGCCAATTTTTTCCTTTGGACGGTTTGGTGATATATATTACAATAATTCCCAATATTTAAACAAACCAACTTCCCAAACAAAAAATATTTTTAATCTATTTCCCGCGATTCTTATTTTATGATTAAAAGGCCTCCAGGTATCTGTGGGTCGTTGTTTACTGCTAGGTTAGAAATTATATTCATATACCGGCTGTTATAAGCTAGTATATATAAATATAATATATTATATATATATATATATATATTTTATAACATCTGATATGGGGAGGAAGTAATTTTGATTTCAAATATAATGATAAAATATATATATATATATTATATATATATATATAGGGTGATAACCTCGGAAACAAACGTGTCTTTGTGGATTACTTTAATTATATGCTTCCCCCAATTTGGTTCGCCACTTTTTTAATTAGATAGGATTTAATTGGCAAAATTCACCCCATCTTATTCGGCCCCGTTTACAGGCTAAGCCTCGCTTTTTGTACATAAAGTTTGAGGGCCTCTAGTGAATCATTTTTCCGCTTAGGAAAATGTAAAGCATTTAAAAATGTCTCCCTATATTTTGACAGCTTCCTTGGGAACCGTACGGTAAAGAGGGGATTGGCGAACGGGGGAAGTTCATTTCGGGTCTCGAACCCAAGCCAGAGGGCTAAGCTGTTAAACGGTATAAAAACCCACACTGATGCGAGATGATTTAACCTCGAAACACGTGTTCTGTGGGATTACTTATATATATTTACATTATTATATGATGGGCGAGAAATAAGTGCTTAATGAAGTCAACTAATTGGAAAATTTAATTAAATTATAATTTTAATAAATTAGGGCGAGGCATTAATCTGTTCCCAAAATCAAAGGGGCGTAAACAAATCGGGAGAAAAAAGTTTCGATCTTTCGTGATTGTACATTGTCGGGCCATTATTATTGCCTCATCAGCAGAGTATAGACAGGAGGGACTGCTTCCTGTGTGTGATTAGAACCTATGTTCCAGGCTGGTAAGTGACAGGCGTGGATAATTCTTACAAATTACACTAGCTGATTTTTTCCCAAATTTTTGTCTTGTTGTTTTTAAAATTGATATTATACTTATACATTTTTCGGTGACTGTTGCTGCACGAACAAAACAAGGGTCTTATAATAGGTCTGATTATTTGAGATGCTGCGATTAGGGCCGACAACTTTGGCGGAGAATGTGAATTAGTGAAGTCATCGCTAATTTTGGAAAAATTAAAAGTTTGATAATTAATAAATATTAGTGCCGAAGATTAGGCGAGCATATTCCGTTCAATGTAAATGCACCCCTTTATTTTTGGTTGAAAAGTTGCCATATTCCTATCCAGAATAAGTTGTATATTAAAAAAAAAAAAACTTTGCTCTAGGATATAAACTTACTCCCTTGATTTAAAGGGGCAGGGTTGGGTTTATTGCCCAGTGCCTGAGGTGCTTCAAAATAGGTATAATAAAGGGATCCATGTACACAGTGTGACCCAGAAAAAAAAACAGAGCCCAGATTATTTATTTATTTTCTCATTAAACTAACACTAAATCCCAACCCCAATCACAACCCTAACCCTAACCCTAAACCCTATCCCTATTTTTTTTTCAAGTGACACCGCTTCGGCTACGGTCTTCAATCGTAGCTGGTGTGTTTTTCAGCAGCCACCGGCTAGCGGTTTTTGAGGCAGGAGGCCGGGACGTAACTCCGCGACTCACATTATTCTATTATTCTTGATCTTTACCTCGCCCAAAAGAAAACAGAAACCTTAGAACTTTTTTCAAATTGAAAAATTAAAAAAAAATGTTTTTTTTCTGAAAAAAGTGTTTTAAAAACATGTAAACAGATCGAGAAAAAGTCGACCTCTGTATGTACATTTCGGCATATTATGAAGTTATAGACAGGAGACTGCTGTGTGTGATTGATGGGTTACCAGGTAAGTTGGTATTAGGGTGATTTTAAGTTTGACTTTTCTTCCAACAACAGAATTGTAGGGTTGTTCATGTCTAAGTTGAAAGATCGATATTCAATATTATTTAACAGAGCAATGTAACAATCGAGAATTTTGCGGTTATAGATCTATTTCTAACCACAATTATCTGTGTATGCCAATGGGTTTCATCAGACTGCTAAGTTTATTGAAAATGATAAACAGAAAATTCCTGGGGCTTTATATACAATTTTTCTGTGAAATCTTGACAAGGTTTCGGTTTGATTTCTTCTCATCGTCTTAGGGGATTAATTAACCAGGTTTTCATGATATATATATATATATATATATAATATATATAATTATATATATATATATATATACTTTATTTTCACGTGTTTTACAAAATCTTCGGCGGTAAAATATTGTGTAAAATACATGAAACTCTAAAAAACGGGCTTGTCATCATCATCATCATCATCATGTCAAGCTGAGAGTGCGGATTTCCATTACTCTCTCTGTCTCTGTCTCTGTCTGTCTGTCTGTCTGTCTGTCTGTCTGTCTGTCTCTCTCTCTCTCTCTCTCTCTCTCTGCCATCTGTGTGTGGTGTGTGTGTGTGTGTGTGTGTTTTTGGGCAGCATATATATATATAATATATATATATTTGCTGACGGCGCCAACTCAAGCGTAAAACGCAACGCTCTTCTAAGGAATGGAGCACTTTGTGACGGCCTTTACACGCAAAGCGATGTGTGTATTAAAACAGTTAAAATCCCCTTCCCATTCTGTAAGTGAAGACAGCCTAATGGTTACGGTGTCGGACTGACACCCAACGATCGGATTTCAATTCCGGCTGTAGGTAGCTTACAAAATGTCTAGCCACACTGAGGAGACTTGATAAGTCGAACCGTGTCTGTGGATGACCCTATATAAATATATATATAGAGAGAGAGAGATAGATAGATCTCAGTCTCTTTATATCTATCTGTTAATATTCATCTTTTTTGTTAATTATCTCTCTATCACTCTATGCAAGTATGTTTCTATCTATCTATCTATCTATCTGTCTCATTCTGTCATATATATATATATATATATTCAGTCTCTTTATATCTATCCATCTCTGTTTATCTCTCTATTTCAGTATCTCTCTCTCTATATATATATATATATATATATATATATATATATATATCAATTTCTGTCAATCTATTTATCTATCTATCTATCTATTTATTCATCTGTTAATATTCATCTTTCTTATTACCTATCTCTCTATCACTCTAAGCAAATACGTTTCAATCTATCTATCTATCTATCTATTTTAGTCTTTTTATATCTATCTATCAATATATTTATCTATCTATTTCAATCTCTATCTATCTATCTATCTATCTATCTATCTCGATTTATTTTAATCCGCCATTGGACATTGAGTTGTAATCTCTGAACTACAATTGTAAATCATGAGTTTTGTCGGCGCGTCAATGAAGCATATGTAAACGTCGAAAGAAGAACAAAAGAAATATCTAAAAATATAAATATATATATAAAGGCGTCGACAAAAAGAAAAGAAAGGGGTAAAAACAAAATACGAGAAAAAAAAACAAAAATGAAACTCAAAGATGCAGACAAACAAAGCAAGAATCCATAACTAAGGGCCATAGATTACCGCCATTAAGAAATAAGCGAACAGACAGTAAAGAATGAGTGTCGTATCAAGAGTCGGCTTCCATCCGCCATTATCTAAAACTTAATAGCCAATGCAAACGACCCCTATAGGCGAGAACGCAAAATCATCCCCCCTCCCTCGCAGCCTCTCATCATCTCTTTGACATCCTCTTATTTTTTTTCGGGGGCATCTTTTCATTCCGGTTCGTCACCTCATTTCCCGTTTTTGCCCCAACCGGGCCGTTTTCGTTTCGTTGTTGCATAATTAAGGAGTGTTTTAGCCGACCTGAAATTATGGCCTCGTTTTCGATGTGATCATAAACGTTTGGTTGAGGAGAAAATAATGAACAAGGAGAATCTAGCATGTAGGTCATTTTTTGTGTAGCTTCATATCTAGATTATTTTGCGTATTTCGATTGTATTATTGTACTTAATTTTTTTTTTAATAAAAAATAATAATAATAATAATCTTATTATAATGGAGATTGTGGGTTTGTCTGTCTGTAACCGAAACTATATTACTATACAAGTCACAATTCCTTTAGTTATTTACATCATATTCTCCATGATTTTATTTTTATTTAAACCTCAATTATTAATAAAATTGTTTTCCATTACTAACACTGTTGACCATATCTACATGCTATCAACATGCAATTGTATTTATATATACAACAAAATAGAGGTTTACAGTATTAATGGGAAGGCTAATTTGCACATTGATCTTAAAAAATTGATTTTAATAAATATATGCTTAGTATTATTGATTTCTAATTGTTTGGTTTTATCTTATTGAATATGAGCAAAAATCTCGGGGGATGAATCTTAAAAGAAATTCCTTAACAAGAAGAAATAACTCATATTATTCTTTACTTCCTATTTTAACTAAACAGTTTAATTAGGAAAATTTACCAATGAAAGACGGGAGTAATGGAAAATGATGGAAGAGTTAGTTTCAAAGTTGTTCTATTTTTCAATCATATCCCCTCTGTTCAAAATCTTTTTATCTACATTCTTATTCAGTTTCATTAGCCTTTCTAATTTAATATGATATTTTATTATAAAATTTAACTAAAATACTTGCACCCGGAGGGTGCATATATTTGCTAGTAATAATAATAAACTGAATCACTAATAATTGCTGCATATAATAATGCCATAAGGACAAACTATATCAAAGCAAGAATTGATAAGACCCAACCAAATAGTAAACGTAGATTATGCGGTAATAGAGATGAGACTGTAAACCATGTACTATACGAATGTAACAAACTAGCACAAAGAGCGTACAAAACAAGACACGACTGGGTTGGGAAGGTGGTCCACTGGGAATTATGCAAAAAATTTAATTTTGACCACAACAAAATAGAATATGCATAAACCAGAATCTGTTCTTGAGAACGAAACGCATAAAATTCTCTGTGACTTTGAAATAAAAACGGATCACTTTATCCCAGCAAGAAGACCAGACCTAGTGTTGATAAACCAAAAGAGAAAGAACTTGTCAACTGGTGAATTTTGCAGTTCCAGCAGATCATAGGGTGAAGCTAAAGGAAAATGAAAAAATGGACAAATATCTGGACCTTGCCAGAGAACTGAAAAAGTTATGGAATATGAAAGTCAAAGTGATACCAATTGTAGTTGATGCACTTGGAATGGTTCCAAAAGGATTAGAAAAGGGTTTGGACAGTCTGGAAATCAGAGGAAGAATTGATACCATTCAGAACACTGCACTGCTGCAATCTGCCAGAATACTCAGAAGAGTCCTGGAGACCGGAGGAGACTTGCTGTCACTCAGACACCAGTGAAAGACCAT
>CM042159.1:94772846-94785346 GCA_023376005.1 Doryteuthis pealeii | reverse complement strand
ATATATATATATATAATATATATAATATAGCAAACTTGTTGGTAAATCCTCGCGGTGAGAAAAAAAAACAGCAAATTGTTTGATTGTAAAAATATACTACCAAACATCACCCGGGGAGAAAAACTTTTTGGGGAAAAAAGAAAAGACCAAGATAATCGTACCAACCAAAAATAATCTATTCGTACAATATTTGGCAAAAAAACAAATTATATATATATATATATATATATATATATATATATATATAATAACTGTCAAAAAACAAAAAAAAATGTTTGCACTGCCTCACAGCTTACTCTGACCGCCGGTGGTAGTATCCATTAGGGCTTCATCATGGGTGAAATAGATCTATTTTCAGGTTCCTTCTGCTCTCTTCCTTTTACTTTTCACTCTATTTGCTTGATGTTTGTTGTGAGGGAAGAAATTTCTTCTTCAAAAAAGTTGGACTCGTCCAATGAAACACATATATAATACGGACTACACAAGGGTATTTCTTATATATATTCCTATAGATATTCCAATAGATATTTCCATTATTTCCTATAGATCTTCCCGTATTTCCTAGAGATATTTCCCGCATTTACAAGATATTTCCCCCAACAAGAATGTTGGACTTGTCCAATGAACTATCTTATTATAATGGAGATTGTGTGTTTTTCTGTCTGTAACCGAAACTATATTACTACTCAAGTCACAATTCCTTAGTTATTAACGACACATTCTCCATGATTCTATTTCTATTTAAACCTCAATTAATAATAAAACTGTTTGACATTATTAATACTGTTGGCCTTACCTAAATACTAATAACATGCAATTGTATTTATATATACAACAAAATACCAGTTTTCAGTGTAAACGTAAAGCTAATTTGCATATTGATATTTAAAAAACTGATTTTAATCAAAATGTGCTTGGTATTATTGATTTCTAATTATTTGGTTTTATCTTAATGAATATGAGTAAAAATCTCTTCAATAAATCCTAAAAGAAATTCATTAACAAGAAGAAATAACTGTAATTTTATTCTTTACTTCCTATTTTAACTAAATAGTTAAATTAGGAAAATTTAGCATTGAAAAACGGAAGTGATGAAAGAGTAAGTTTCAGTTGTTCTATTTTCCGATTATACCCCCTCCGTTTCAAATCTTTTTATCTGAATTCTTATTTAGTTTCATTAACCTTTCTAATTTAATACGATATTTTATTACATTTAAACTTAAATACTTGCACCCGGAGGGTGCATATATTTGCTAGTATATATAATACGGGCTACACAAGGGTATAAATCGAGTAGCTAGTCTTGCTATTTAATTACTGTTGTAAAAGAGGTGCGCTTTGGACTGTATATTATCTATATCTTTTGTACCAAAAGAGTAATAAACCTATGTTAAACTTTTCTTCCAATTTATATTTTTGTACCAAAGGCAAATAAACCTGTCTTAACATTTCTTCCGGAATTCAGTGTTGTTATTTGATAACTCAGACTCAACATTTTGGCGACGAGGTGAGGTGGCTACACATAGTGTCGAAGTAAATGGAATTGGTTACCCGAGTTCAAATCCTGAACGAGATTGTATGCTTTTCTCTTTAAGCTAATGCACTTAGTAATGGTATTAATCCTTTCATAGATAAATAGTAGCTTAGATGGGGTTATTTTGCCTTGGTACGGTAACGAATCTAGGAGAAGGAAAACTCTAAATTCCAAACCAAGTATCTGTTTTCTCCCTATCAATGGGTAAATAGTAGGCAGACTGGGTTATTTTTCCTTGGCACGGCAACTAGTCTAGGAGAAGGAAATCAGAATTCAAATCCATCTAACATCCATCTAATAATCTAGCTATGGGTAAATAGTAAGGCAGACGGGGTCCTTTTGCTTTGACACGACAACCAGTTTAGGAAAAGGAAAACTTTAATTACCTAAACCAGCAATAATCCAACTGTTTTCTCCCTACTATTTACCCATACCTGGGGGGGGCAGGTATGGGTAAATAGTAGGGCAGACTGGGTTATTTTGCTTTGGTAAGGAAACCAGCCTAAGAAAAGGAACATTGAATTCAAAACCAACTTTAGCTCAGTCGGTAGAGCGTTTGGCTAGAAACCGCAAGGTTCTTAGTTCGATACCGGCCCTCGCCAACTCAGCGTATGAGTAGCACCGGAATCTGTTTTATTATTATTATTATTATATCTGATCCCTTCTTCTCAATTATAATGAACTAACCATCAATTTTTGTACTTTGCTTGGGTGTGGTATGCTGTGGAGGGAGAGTGGTTGTGATTGAAATGCCAATAATTTAACTTCCACAAGGTTCCTAGTTCGATACCGGCCCTCGCCAACTCAGCGTATGAGTAGCACGGAATCTGTGCGGTAAAGTAAGGAGCTGATGGTAGGTGTGGCGCTCCACTTCAGATGCAAAAACAATCTCCTTGGCCTAGTGCTAGTGAAAAGGAGATTCGCTGATTGGCTGGTACCGACATTAGGCCGCCCCGACGGCTTTACTTTTATGGCTAAATAGGAAGGCAGGCTGGGTGTTTTTTTCTTGACAACCAATCTAGGAGAAGGAAACCTCTAAATTTAAACCGACTTCATTCCAGTAAACAATTGACCTTATGTCGAATTCTGCCCGTGGAGGAAGGGTTGGGTAAATGCTTACACGGGATACCCCCCCCCCGTTCTTTTTTTCAGAGTCAAAGAAAACAGTAACACTTCTTGCAAATTAGAGTGTTCGTCGATAGGGGCGACAACACAATCGACAAAAGCGGGAAATGAAACGCGGCAACCGATTGGCGCCAAATCATTCCTCTAAAATGGCGGCTGCAGTGTAGCGGTTTTGTTTTTAGAAGCGACACACGTCAGTTTTTAGTGTTTTGTTTTTTTTTGATGTTTTAATTTTTTTTTTTTTTAATTTATTGTTTTGCTTATTTGTTGTATTTTGGACGATGGGTATTTCATTTTATTCAGATTATTTTTTCAGGTTTTTTTTTTTTTTTTTTTTTTTTTTTTTCTGTTTTCTTTCTTATTTTGTTCGTTATTTTTTCTTCTCCAGACTCATCGTAATGAGTTAGGAGTTTGGTATTTGTTTATTTTTCTTGATTATTTTTTTTTCTGGAGTTAATTGACCCCAAGAGAAATGACAGGGTTATTTTTATGGCGTCGGCTTACTTGATGGAATTGGATATATTACACCGAGTGGATTGTACTGTTATTCTTTCTCGGATACATTTAAGAATCATTAATTCACTGTGTCGATTAGGTAAAGTATTAATAATTTTATTCAAAATTATAGCCAATCATAAATTTCAGATTGCGTGTGTGTATGTGTGTGTGTGTGTGCGCACGCGCGTGTATGAATGAATCTGAATTTTATTCACTCCCTTAGCAGTGGCGGGGATACCAGTTGTAATTGGAGCACTTGGAACTGTCGCCAAGACCCTGAAAGTAAAATTAATTTTTTCTACTTACATATCCTGCTCATTCCTTCTTTCAATCTCATATATATATATATATATATATATATATATATATTGGAGGATATGTGCTTAATTGAAGTCATACCTAATTTTGAAAATTAATTAGTTAATAATTAATTTTTTTTAGGCGGGCATATATGTTCAAATGTAAGGCTAAACAAATCGAGAAAATGTCAATCCCTTTGAACATATATGCCCGCCTGAAAAAAAATTCCCTAATTAAAAATTGTCGGCTAAAAGCCATATAAAAATAAACACATTGTTTCTTTACTCACTCTCACACATATATATATATATGTGTATCTTATAATGGATATATATATATATATATATATATATATATATATATATATATATATACATTATAAGATACACATATACACATATATATATCATTATAATGGAGATTCGGTGTATATTTGCCTGTAATCGAAACTACGTCACTATACCATAAGGAATTGCGTAAGTGTATCAATGACTATTTGTAGTTAAAATCATTAACACATGGAATATTTTTTTTATTAACAATGTCCCTATGAAAACCTGAGTTAGACTTGCCTCAAAACAGACCATTTTAGCCGTGCGTTTAAAATCCTGCAATGTGTCTTATATATCACTAAGGAATAAAGGTTTACATAATATATGGTGTGGCTGATTTGCTTATTGGTTTTAACAAAACAGGGTTTAATAAATAATTACTTGATTTCATATCGAAGACCTTTTGTTTAGATGGGGCCCATCAGGTACTACATCTCCGAATCAGGGAGGACTTGCATGTAATGGTGATGAAGTGGTGTGCCACATTCCCCAGAGCTCCAGAATGGGGACTTCACCGTCAGTGTTCAACTCACGCCCAGGACATTAAGACCATCAGCCACCGCCTTGATAAAAAAGGGTTAGGGTCTTGCCATGAGAACAATAGGGTCGAGGCAATCATATAGGAGCTAAGGTTTTACCTGACCAGTCGATTGATCGGTGGGGGCCTCTCCGACCGCCCTTCTAGCCTAAGTAAGGGCCAAAGTAGAATGTTGCATGTCAGGGACTGCTCATCAACCAGGATTCCGTCCTTAAGCATAGAAAAAAAGAGTTTCAAAAATACGTTTAAAAATTGAGTTTTAAAAAATTGAATATCTATCAACACTGAATAAAACAAAATGTCTTCGGCATAAAATAACCCGACAAGGGTTGACATGCCGTAAAATATAACCAAACGAAACCAATTTTTATCTTATTGTTCTCATTAATCTTTATTGTCGTCGAGTGACCTAAAGTTAGAATCAGCCGGGCAGCGAGGAAGTCTATCCTCTTTTCACTAGAGCTAGACCAAAGAGATTATTTTAGCGTTTGAGGCGGAGCATCACACCTACAATCAGCTTCTCAATTTACTGCACGGAAATAAAGTAAGAAATGTCGTCGGTAGGGGGGGGGGCTAAAGTCGGTATCAGCCAGACAGCGAGGGAGTATCAGCCAGATACCGTGTTCGCTAGCGCTAGACGACAAAAGAGATTATTTTGGCGTCTGAGACGGAGCGCCACACCTACCATCATCTCCTCGATTTTAAACAAATCAGCCATGATTTGGTCTTCATTCCCTAAAAATCCTTCTGATTTTTCGAAATTCTTTTTTTTATTTTTTTTTTTATAGAATTTTAAAGAATTAAGTGGAAGTCCAAGAGTGCTGTTAATAAATCTATCGTTTTATATTTTGCCATAAACGGCGCTATTATAGTTTCAGCCGGCACATATGACCCCCGTGACACCGAACGACGTCACCACCACCACCACCACCCCGCACCCCCCAACATAATTTCCCGCCATTATTCATCCCATCGACATCTTTCTTTTTTCTCTTTTTCTCATTCCCATGAGAACCGTGTCGATTATTGTGCCAATTATATTTTATCAATACCTAATGGTTTTTCGTTTGCGATTAGAATTAATTATTAATACTCTTTAATGGCCGACAAGACCTGACTTACTTCGATTCTTTTTTTTCCCGCCATTTTCTCACCTTTTCTGTCTTCTTCTTTTTCTTCTTGTTCTTTTTCTCTTTCTCTCTTCTTCTCTTCTCTCTTCTTCTCGTTCTCTCTCTCTCTTTCTCTCTTCTTCTCTCTCTCTTCTCTCTCTTCTCTCTTCTCTCTTTCTCTTCTTCTCTTTCTTCTTCTTTTCTCTCTTCTTCTCTTTCTCTCCTCTTCTCTTTCTCTCTTCTTCTTCTGTCTTCTTCTCTTTCTCTTCTTCTCTTCTCTCTTCTTCCCGTTCTCTTCTTCTCTCTTTCTCTCTTCTCTCTTCTCTCTTTTCTTCTCTCTTCTCTCTTCTCTCTTTCTTCTCTTTCTCTCTTCTTCTCTTCTCTCTCTTCTCTTCTCTTCTCTCTTCTTCTCTTCTTCTCTTCTTCTCTTTCTCTCTTCTCTCTTTCTCTCTTCTTTCTTCTCTTCTCTTTTCTTCTTTTCTCTCTTCTTCTCTTTCTCTCTTCTTCTCTTTCTCTCTTCTTCTCTTCTCTCCTCTTCCCTCTCTCTTCTTCTCTTTCTCTCTTATTCTCTTTCCCTCTTCTTCCCTTTCTCTCTTCTCTCTTTCTCTCTTCTTCTCGTTCTCTCTCTCTTTCTCTCTCTTCTCTTTCTCTCTTCTTCTCTTTCTCTCTTCTTCCCTTCTCTCTCTCTCTTCTCTCTCTCTTCTCTCTTCTTCCCTCTCTTCTTCTCTTCTCTCTTCTTCTCTTCTCTTTCTTCTTCTCTTTCTCTCTTCTCTCTCTTTCTCTCTTCTTCCCTTCTCTCTCTTCTCTTTCTTCTCTTCTTCTTCTTCTTCTTCTCTTTCTCTCTTCTTCCCGTTCTCTTCTTCTCTTTCTCTCTTATTCTCTTTCTCTTCTTCTTCCTCTTCTCTCTTCTTCTCTCTCTCTTCTCTTTCTCTCTTCTCTTCTCTTTCTCTCTTCTCTCTTCTTCTCTTTCTCCTTCTTCTCTCTTTCTCTCTTCTTCCTCTTCTCTCTTCTTCTCTTTCTCTCTTCTTCTCTTTCTCTCTTCTTCTTTCTTTTTATGCTATACCTTTCTTTCTTCTTCTGCTCCATCTTTTCTTCTTCTAGTGTTTCTTCTCTTTTTTTTTCTTTTTCTTTCTTATTTCTTTCTTCTTTTATCCCATCTTTCTTTCTTTTCGTGTTTCTTCTGGTTTTTTTCTTTTTTCTTCCTTCTTTCTTTCATACATCCTCTCTTCTTTTCTATTTTCATACTAATTTTTTCTTTCTTCTTATATTTCCTCTCTCTTTTTCTTCCTTTTTTCTTTTCTCACCTTTTCTGTCTCCTTTTTTCTTCCTATGCTTCTTCTCTTCTTTCTTCTTCTTCTTTCTTTCTTTCTTCTTCTCTTTCTTTCTTTCTTTCTTTCTTTCTTTCTTCTTCTCTTTCTTTCTTTCTCTCTTCTCTTCTTCTTCTTCTCTTTCTTACTTCTTCTCTTTCTTTCTTTCTTCTTCGCTTTCTCTTTCTTCTTCTTCTCTTCTTCTCTTTCTTCTTTCTTCTTCTCTTTCTTTCTCTTCTTCTCTTTCTTCTTCTCTTCTTTCTTTCTTCTCTTCTTTCTTCTCTTCTCTTTTCTCTTCTTCTCTTTTCTCTTTCTTTCTTCTTCTCTTTCTTCTTATGTTATCTCATTCTTTTTTTCTACTTTCTTTTTTTTCTTCCTTTCTTTTCTTCTTTCTTCTCACTTTTTTCTTCTTTCTTTTCATACACTATGAAAAGACCTGACTTTCTCTCTTCTTCTATTTCCTTTTATGCTATACCTTTTCTTTCTTCTTCTACTCCATCTTTTCTTTCTTCTCGTGTTTCTTCTCTTTTCTTTCTTTTTCTTTCTTATTTCTTTTCATACACCCTCTCTTCTTTTTTATTTATTTTTTCTACCTTTTTTCTTTCTTCTCGTATTTCCTCTCTTATTTGTTTTCCTTCGCTTTTCTATTCTTTTTCAATTTTCTCACCGTTTGTGTCTTCTTTTTCTTCTTCTTGTGCTTCTTCTCTTTCTTTCTTCTATTCTTTCTTCTTATGCTATCCAATTTCTTTCATTTTTCTACTGCATCTTTCCTTTCTTTTCTTCTTTCTTTTCATCTTTTCTTTCTTCTTTCTTCTTTCTTCTATCTTTTTTCTTCTTTCTTTTCATACACTCTTTCTTCTTTGTTCGTCTCTATTTTCATACAAGCTTTTTTCTTTCTTCCCATATTTCCTCTATTCCTGTTTTCTTTCTTTCTTTTCTTTTCTTTTTTCACCCTTTCTGTTTTCTTTTTTCTTCTTGTGTTTCTTTCTTCCCATACACCCTCTCGTCATCTTCTCTTTCTTCTTCTTCTTCTTATTTATTTATTTATTTATTGTTGTTGTTGTTGTTGTTGTTGTTTGTTGTTGTTCTTCTTCTTCTTCTTCTTCTTCTTCTTTCTTTCTTCTTCTTTCTTTCTTACTTTCTTTCTTTCATTTTTCACCCTTTCTGTCTCCTTTTTCTTCTTGTGTTTCTTTCTTCCATACACCCTCTCTCGTCGTCGTCTTCTTCTTCTTCTCTTCTTCTTCTTCTTCTCTTCTTCTTCTTCTTCTCTCTTTCTTCTTCTTCTTATAATTATCTTCAATTTATCTTTCTTACCTTCTTTCTTTATTCTTTCTTCCCCTCACACTCTTTATAATTCCCTTCTTCTTCTTCTTCTTCTTCTTCTTCTTCTTCTTCTTCTTCTTCTTTCTTCATTTGGTTGTTGTTGTTTTCTTCTTCTTTCCTTTTCCTTTTCTCACTCTTTCTTTCTTCTTTTATCTTCTTCTTCATCCTCTCTTTCTAATGCTTTTCTCGCTTTTTTTTTTTTTTATTTCTTTTTTTTCTTCTTTCCCCTCTTGTTTTCTTTCTTTCGTCTTTTTTCTTTCTTTTCGTACCTGCACTTTTCCTTCTTCTTCATTTTTCTTCTTTACTTTTCTTCTTTCTTTATTGCTTCTTCTCTCTCGTTTTTAACTCTCTCTTTTTTTTTTTTCGTTTTTTTTCTCATGCTTCTTTTCTCTTCTTTTTTTCTCTTTCTTTTCTTCCTTCTTCTTTTCATGGTGCTATTCTTTCTTCTCTTTCTTTTCTTTTTTCTTCTTTATTTGGTGTCTTTTCTTTCTTCGTGTCCTGAGTATGACGTTAAAACTGCATCTACGGGTGAATTTCCAATGTTAGTCTTTGAAAGTGTGGGGTACCTCTTTATCACAATTACTCCCAGAGTGGACCTGGGAGTAATGGTCATGACGGGGTACTCCAAACACTCAAAGCTCCAGCTGGAACCTCACCATCAGGTAGAATTTAACGAACATACTCAGGACACTAAGACCCTCAGCCACGCTCTCTAGCATATATATGATAAAAAAAGAAGTTGGGGTTTGCATAAGGGCAATAGGGTTGTTGACAATCCTTTAGATCCTATGGGCTTGACATGGAGCCGATTAATGGAGGGGGCCTTGTTGAAATTCTGGATATAAGATGTATGATGGATCCCCGCTCCTACTTATATATTAGGCTAGATCATGTGATTCTAACTCTTTGGCCAATCACATGGCAGTACTTGTGAGGTGATACAATACTTAAATACAACCACCTACTGGCATAATTACTGTGATTTATGGAGCGACAGAAATAGGATTAAATCACTGGACCTTTACCAAATGCCAGGATAGGACTTTATCGCTTACTAAAGGATCACAAAAGGATTCCATAACATAGGACTATTTTTAAAAACCCTTTCAACTGGCCAAGCGATTGTGTATTTAAAATTTTTACAGCCTTACCGACCGCTAGTCTAGCCTGAATAAGACTAAATTGCGTGTTGTATGTCAATGGACTGCCTCAGCACCTAGGTTCAATTCTTTAACATCACGGGGTCGTCATCTACATCCAACAGGTGGCCCCATTGGAGTGTTATTACCCTCTGCAGAGGTGCAGTCCGGTATTTTATCTATAAGCCCAGCCGAGAGGGGCTGGCAAAAACATAACATATTATCCTCTTGCAAATATCAAAAAGAAGTTAGCGTTGTTTACGAGGCGCTGATTGGTCAGAATATACACAAATATAGATATAATTCGTTACATTTTGGAACCTCTTCTTTTGGGTATAAATATTAACATTTGTTTTCTATTTTTCCTTTTTATGGAATCAGTTGTTTTCCATAAGAATTTATTTATTCAACGTAGTATATTTTTTTAATTTGAAAATTGTTTTTTTCATATCTTATTATAATGGAGATTGGTGTTTTTCTGTCTGTAACCGAAATATATTACTACTACTTCAAGTCAACATTCCTTTAGTTATTGAACATCAATTCTCCATGATTTTATTTTTATCAAAACCTCAATTATTAATAAATTGTCTTACTTATTAATATGTTAACTATGTCTACATACTGACAACATGCAATTATATTTATATATACAACAAAATAGCGGTTTACAGTGTAAACGGGAAGGCTAATTTGCATATTAATATTAAAAAAATCGAATTTAATAAATATGTGCTTAGTATTATTGATTTCTAACTGTTTGTTTTATTTTAATGAATATAAGCAAAATCTTCAATGAATCTTAAATGAAATCCATTACCAAAATAAAATAACTGTCATTTTATTCTTTACTTTCCTCTTATAACTAAATTACTTAAATTAGAAAAAATAAAATGAAAGACAGAGGTGATGGAAGAGTAAGTTTCAGTTGTTCTATTTTTATTATACTCCCTCTGTTTCAAATCTTTTTATTATACCTCGTGTTTCAAAATCTTTTTATCTGTATTCTTATTTAGTTTCATTAGCCTTTCTAATTTAATACATATCTTATTACATTAAAACTTAAATACTTGCACCCGGAGGGTGCATATATTTGCTAGATAGAAATATAAATTCGTTACATTTTTGGAACTCTCTTAGAGTATAAATATTAACACTTTTGTTTTCTACGGAAATCAGTTTGATTTTCATACAGGAATTTATTTATTTAAACGTAATTATATTTTAATTGCAAAATTGTTTTTTCATATACAATAAAAGAATTGTCACTTGGTAAACATGTTTAAAAATAAATTTAACCGAAATTTTAAATTGTTGTTTTGTTTTATTGTTTTTAACTAAAAGAATTCCGAGTAAAAAATTAATTTTTTAAAATAATTAAAATTTTGCCTTGGAGAAAAGCAACATTTTGTTTTTTCCCATTTTCAGAAAGAAAATCCAAAATAAGGCTTCTGTTTGCCGAGTAAACACGTTTTAAAAATGGTAAACAAATGTTATTCATATAATGAACTAGAAGCGGCTACCCGGCATTGCTTAAGTAGAATAGTGGAATAATAAAAATTTACTCATTGGTTTTTTTGGATTTTTTTCTTTTTGATTAATTTTGTGTTGTATTATAATCATAAATCACGCGGGCATAGGCCTGAAAAATTTGCAATGTTCTCAGTGTCCACTCTGCTTTATATAGTAGTAGTAATAGTGACGTATTTACCAATGACAAGCTAATTTCGCATATATCGTTTGCTGTTGTATCGGTGGCCCAGTAGTAAAGTCCTCTGACTCTGGTGCTGAGTTCCCGGTTTCGATTTCTGTCGGAGGGAAATCGCTATAATAATACAAATACTGATGAGACTTAATAAAGTTGAAACGATGTTCAACGACGGGGCGATATTTGGCGAGTTCGCTTGTCATGATTATTTTCATTAACTATTTTATACGATATACGCATTGTAACAGCCTTCAAGCAAAAAATATAAATAGTAATAATAATAATAATAATATATATATATATATATATATATATATATATATATGATATTAATAATAGTAGAAGAAAAGAGTTAGGGGTCTACCATGGTTTCAATCCAAAAGATTTTATCAGGACCCTAGCCTATACTTACCTGGCAGAGCCACCCGGTTTCGACTGGGGGTCCGGCGAGCTTCGGCCGCTGGACCGGTTAGGTTATAATAATAGCGTCGATCCCAGAGGGCCATCCCTCCAGGCAATACCTGCCCCCTTTGTGGACAGGGCTGGGTTTATTGCCCAGCGCCTGAGGCGCCCCCTTGAGGGGGAATGCCGATGGGATCGACGCAATTTTTGTTCTCTCCCACCCATTAGCTTTGGCTTGTGGGTGGGCCCATGTTAAAACGGAGCCTTGTGCCCAGTCCATACAGGTGGGGTATGAGACAAATAAATAGCCTATACTTAACTGCATCGATGTAATTCTTTAGTTAAACACTTATTATTGCTCTATGTTTTTAATATATTGAGTACTTTTGGATAATTTACTAATACCACCGCAACAGAAAAGTTAAAGCGGCAACTGGAAACTATATACATATAATCAAGATATACATAGAGAGGGGGAAAGTTACAGGCAGAATTTAAAGTAAGAGACGGGTCAATTGCAAATTTAGAACTAAATGAAATGGATTTTTGCAAATTTAGAACTAAATGAAATGGATTTTTTTCAAACGTAACTCAATCCTAAAATCAAGGAATGTTTTAGTATGAATTTTGTGTCATTAAAATAGAAAAGAAAAGGCCTTAAGGAAACAATCATTAATTCACTCAGCTTTAGTATATAATAATAATAATAATAATAATAATAATAATAATAATAATAATAACCACACCCTATCACAGCCAGGAGACCAGACCTAGTGTTGATTAACAAAAAAATAAGAGAACGTGCCAACTGGTGGACTTTGCGGTTCCAGCAGATCACAGGCTGGAGTTGAAAGAAAACGAAAAGATGGACAAATACCTGAACTAGAGGATTGAAAAAGCTGTGGATTATGAAATGTGAAAGTGATACCAATTGTAGTTGGTGCACTTGGAACGGTCCAAAAAAGCTTAGAAAAAAAGACTGAAGGATCTGGAAATCAAAGGAAGAATTGAGACCATCCAGACTACTGCATTGCTGCCATCGGCTAGAATACCCAGAAGAGTCCTGGAGACTTGAGGAGACTTGTTACTCAGATTCCAGTGAAATACCATCAGTTAGCGTTCATGTGAAAAACTCAAAAGGAATAATAATAATAATAATAATAATAATAATCTTATTACATTGGA
>CM042159.1:94740346-94767846 GCA_023376005.1 Doryteuthis pealeii | reverse complement strand
GGTATAATTTACTCATTGGGCATTTTATTTTCTCTACTTAGGTATTGAGAACTTTTTACATTTTAGCTTTAGATAATCCTAGCAGTTTATATATATATATATTGAATTTTGATATTGAATTTTTGATAGAGGAATTATATATATAATTGATAATTTTGAATCATATTACCACGACCAGACAACTCGGCAAACACCATTTGCGATATCCGGAGCACTGACAGCTGTTTCGACCTCCTTTGGTCTCATCAGCAGTGCATACCACAATCTCCACCACTAGAGATTGAACCAGGGACCAAGCGTGAAGAGCGGGCACTTAACACACTGGGCCACCAGACCCATGCCACAAACGAGAATGCCAAATCATCTAGTCAATGGTACATTAATTCAAATGCGCAGTCACTTAACCTATATTGCCATGTATACCTAACGAGGATTACAGAGGGCAAGGGCACCTCTAGGACAATGACTTCCCAATTCGGGGCCTGCATCCACAGAACGAAACCTAATGGGCAAAGGGTATATATTGAATTTTTGATATTGAATTTTTGATAGAGGAATTATATATCTGGTCGTGGTAATATGATTCAAAATTATCAATTATATATATAATTCCTCTATCAAAAATTAGTATATCCTAGCGGTTTTTGTATGAATATATGTTTTTTCATATATATATATATATATATATATATCTTATTATAATGGAGATTGTGTATTTTTCTGTCTGTAACCGAAACTATATTACTACTCAAGTTACCATTCCCTTAGTTATTGACATCACATTCTCAATGATTTTATTTTTATTTAAACCACAATTATTAATAAAATTTTTTTACATTATTAATACTGTTAACTATGTCTACATACTAACAACATGCAATTATATTTATATATACATCAAAATAGCGGTTTACATTGTGAACGGGAAGGCTAATTTGCATATTAATATTAAAAATGTGATTTTAATAAATATGTGCTTAGTATTATTGATTTCTAATTGTTTGGTTTTATTTTAATGAATATAAGCAAAACTCTCTTCAATGAATCTTAAAATGAAATCCATAACAAGAAAAAATAACTGTCATTTTTACTTTACTTCCTCTTTTAACTAAATGCTTAAATTAGAAAAAAATAACAATGAAAGACGAGAGTGATGGAGAGTAAGTTTCAGTTGTTCTAATTTCGATTATACCCCTCTGTTTCAAATCTTTTTATCTGCATTCTTATTTAGTTTCATTAGCCTTTCTAATTTAATATGATATTTTATTACATTAAAACTTAAATACTTGCACCAGGAGGTGCATATATTTTGCTAGTATTAATAATATAATATATATATATATATTATATATTTATATTATGTATATATATATATATATAAGTATTATATTATCAACCGTCTATTTTCGGTTGGTACGACTATCTATGTGTTTTCTTTTTTTCAAATTTTTTTTCCCCAGGTGATGTTTGGTAGTATATTTTTACAATCAAACTATTTGCCGGGTTTTTCCTTACCGCAAGGGTTTACCAACAAGTTTGGTATTATATTATTATATATATATATATATATATATATATAAACCTTGGTTTGAAAATCCCAAAGGCGAGAAACTGTAAGCAAGCGGCGTTGTCTTCGTGTCCACGCTACCCTAACTTAGTTATACATGCTCTATCCACGATATTGAACATGATTTGCTTATATATATAACAAATATATATATATATATATAATATAATATATCTTATTATAATGGAGATTGTGTTTTCTGTCTGTAACCGAAACTATATTCCTACTCAAGTCACAATTCTCTTAGTTATTGACATCACATTCTCTATGATTTTATTTTTATCGAAACCTGAATTATTAATAAAATTGTCTTACATTATTAATACTGTTAACTATGTCTACGTACTGACAACATGCAATTATATTTATATATACAACAAAATAGCGGTTTACAGTGTGAACGGGAAGGATAATTTGCATATTAATATTAAAAAATCGAATTTAATAAATATGTGCTTAGTATTATTGATTTCTAACTGTTTGGTTCTATTTTAATGAATATAAGTAAAAATCTCTTCAATGAATCTTAAATGAAATCCATTAACAAGATAAAATAACTGTCATTTTATTCTTTACTGCCTCTTATAACTAAATACTTAAATTAGAAAAAATAACAATGAAAGACGAGAGTGATGGAAGAGTAAGTTTCAGTTGTTCCATTTTTTATTATACTCCCTCTGTTTCAAATCTTTTATTACACTCCCTCCGTTTCAAATCTTTTTATCTGTATTCTTATTTAGTTCCGTTAGACTTTCTAATTTAATATAATATTTTATTACATTAAATCTTAAATACTTGCACTCGGAGGGTGCATATATTTGCTAGTATATATAATTCTGTTTATGTCTAAGCCTATTCATATCAATCTATCTACCTATCTATTTAAATTTAATGTTTTAACTTTCCTTTTTCCCGGGGGTCCATATGGCTACCTTATTTTACCTATCTATCTATATCCCCCTCTTTCTTTTTTCCTCTCTGTCTATTTATCTATCTATCTAAATCTGTTCATGTATCTTTCTTTCTTCTTCCTTCTCTTCTTTTTACCCTTCCTTCTTTTTCTCTTTACCTTACTTCTTTCCCCACCCTTCTTTCCTTCTCTTTCACTTCTTCTTCTTCTTCTTCTTCTTCTTCTTCTTCTTCTTCTTCTTCTTCTTCTTCTATTACTTCTTCTTCTTCTTTTCTTTCACTTCTCCTTCTTCACTTGTCCTTCTCCATCATTCCTTGTCCATCTCTTTTACTTCTCTTTCTCTTCTTTCCTTTCTCCTTCACTTCTTCTCCTTCTCTTTCATTTCTTCTTCTTTTTTCTCTTTTCTTTTCACCTTCGTTCTTCCCTACCCTTCTTTTTCTTCAACTTCACTTGTCATTCTCCCTCAAATTTTATCACCTTTTTTCTTTCTTTCTTTCTTTCTTTCTTTCTTTCTTTCTTTTCTTTTCTTTTCTTTCTTTCTGTTTTGTCTTTCTTCTTTTCTTTCTCGCTTCTTTTGTTTTTTATTCATTTACTTATTCTCTTTTTTTTTTTCTGTCCGTATTTTCTTTATTTCTTCACGTTCTTTCATTTCTGTCAAAGTTTCCTTCTTCTCTTTCATTCTTATTTTACTTCTATTTCCCTTCTTTCCTTTCTCCTTCCCTACTTCTTTTTCCTTCACTTCTTCTCCCTCTCTTTCATTTCTTCTTCCTTTACTTTTTTTTCACCTTCGTTCTTCCCTACCTTTCTTCTCCTTCTCCTTCACTTCTCCTTCTCCTTCACTTGTCATTCTCCTTCATTTCTTGTCCATCTCTTTTACTTCGCTTTCCCTTGTTTTTCCCTTCTTCCCCTTCTCCTTCAATTATTCACGTTCTTCTTCTTCACTTCTTCTTTTCTTTCACTTCTTCTTCTTCTCCTTCACTTCTTCTCCTTCTCTTTCATTTCTCCTTCTTCCTTCTCTTTTCTTTTCACCTTCCTTCTTCCCTACCCTTCTTCTTCACATGTCATTCACCTTCCATCTCTTTTACTTCACTTTCTCTTGTTTTTCACTTATTCTCCTTCTCCTTCAATTATTCACGTTCTCCTTCTTCACTTCTTCTTTTCCTTCACTTCTTCTCCTTCTCTTTCATTTCTTCTTCATCCTTCTCTTTTCTTTTCACCTTCTTTTTCCCTGCCCTTCTTCTTCTTCTTCTTCTTCTTCTTCTTCTTCTTCTTCTTTATTGTCATTCTCTTTCATTACTTGCCCATCTCTTTTACTTCACCTTCCCTTCTTCTCCTTCTCCTTCAATTCTTCACATTTTCCTTCTTCACTTCTTCTTTTCATTCACTTATTCTCATTCTCCTTCACTTGTCATTATCCTTCCTTCCTTGTCCATCTCTTTTACTTCGCTTTCACTTGTTTTTCCCTTCTTCCCCTTCTCCTTCAATTCTTCATGTTCTCCTTCTTCATTTCTTCTTTTCCTTCATTTCTTCTTTTCCTTCACTTCTTCTTCTCATTCTCCTTCACTTCATTCTCCTTCACTCTTCTCATTAATTTATCGTTTACCATCTTTGACAGCAACCAATTATCTTGAAGCTTTGAAAATAAAATAAAAAAAACCTTCCAAAATAAAACGCGCCCTGCTCATTAGAGCGACCGACAAGTTTTATGGAGGAATCTGAAAGCAATTGTGGCTTATGGCGGGTCTTTTCAGTTAGGGGGAGGGGGAAGGGGGGGGAGGAGAATGAAGAAGAAAAAAAACTCAGCCGATAATCGATGGTCGAATCAAACTCTGGCCCCAGGGCAAGGAAAATCATGGCGTCTTTAGTCTTCGGATTCGGCTACACTCACACAGTTACCCCCCAACGACGTCCGTATGACCCGACCCTCGGATTCTTCATGGTGGCTTTCATTTGGAAGGAATTTCTTTTTTTTTTCTGGCTTGTCATTTTTTCTTTCTTTCTTTCTTTCTTTCTTTCTTTCTTTTTTCTTTCTTTCTTTCTTTCTTTCTTTTTTCTTTCTTTCATTCTTTCTTTCTTTCTTTTTTCTTTCCTTAATTCTTTCTTTCTTTCTTTTTTTTCTTTCTTTCTGTCTTTCTGGCATCCCTCTCATTATTTTCTTTCTTGTTTTCTATCTTTCTTTCTTTCTATCTATCTTTCTTTCTTTCCTTCTTTTTGTTACTTTCTTTTTATCTTTCTTTTTCTCTATTTTTTGTTAGTTTATTTACTTTCTCTCTTTATTTTAATTGTAATTTTACTTTCTTTCTTTTTTCTTTCTTTCTTTTTTTCTTTCTTTCTTTTTTTCTTTTTTTCTGCTTTTCCTCCAATTCTTTCTTCATTTATTTTACAGCATGAATTCTTCACTTTCTTTCATTTGAATTAAAATTTCATTTTTTTTCTCTTTCGCTTTCCCTTTCTATCTTTCTATCTTTCTTTCTTTTCTTTCTTTTGTTTATTTTTTTCTGTCCATATTTTCTTTATTTTTCACTTTCTTTTATTTCTTCAAACTTTCATTCTTTTCTAAATTCTCATTTTTTCTTTCTTTCTTCATTTTTCTTCCTTTCATTTCTTAATTTTTTTCTATATTTATTTTCCTTGTAATTTTACTTTCTTTCTTTTTCTTTGTTTCCTTGGTCTCTCTCTCTCTCTCTCTCTCTCTCTCTCTCTCTCTCTCTCTCTCTCTCTCTCTCTCTCTCTCTCTCTCTCTCTCTCTCCTACTATTCTTTCTTTATTTTCTGTATGATTTTTTTTTTCATTCCTATCAAAATTTGATTCTTTTGTCTTTATTTATTTATTTGTTTTTTTATTCATTTACTTATTCTGTTTTTTATTTTTTTCTTATTTATTTTCATTCAGTCTCTATTTTCTTTATTTCTTCACGTTCTTTCATTTCTGTCAAAGTTTTCTACTTTTCTTTCATTCTCCTTTTCTTTCTTTCTTTCTTTCTTTCTTTCTTTCTTTCTTTCTTTCTTCTTTCTTTCTTTTCTCTGTCTTTCCTTCTTTTCTTTCATTCTTTTTCATTCTTTCTTTCTTTCCTTATTTTCTTTCTTTCTTTTTTTCTTCACTGTATTTTTGTCTTTCCTTCATTTTTGTTAAAATTTCATTATTTTCTCTCCTATTTTCTTCTTCATTTCATTCTTTTTTTCTGCTGGTTCATTTCTTTCTCTCTTCTTTTGTTTTTTTTTTAATTTATTTACTTTTTCTATTCTTTCTTTATTATATTTTATTTATTTTCCTTCTATTCGTACTGTCTTTATTCCTTCACTTCTTTTCATTTCATTCTTTTTCTTTCTTTCTTCCTCTCTTTCTATCCTTTCTTCTTTTTTTTTCTGTCTTTATTTTCTTCATTTCACGCTCTCTTTCTTTCGTTCTTTCCTTCTATTTTACGTTTCTTTCTTCTTTTCTTTTTCAGTACTTGTAGTTTTCTCTTTCATTCATTTACGTCAAATTTTCTCTCCTTTTTTTCTTTCTTTCTTTCTTTCTCTCTTTGTTTTCTTTCTATTCTTTCTTCTTTTTTCTGTCTTTCTTTTCTTCCATTCTCCCTCTCGTTCTTTCTTCCTTTCTCCCTTTCTTTCTTTCTTTCTTTCTTTCTTTTTTTTTTTCTTTCTTTCCTTACTTTTTATTCATTCTCTTATGTCCCATTCATTTCTTTGTTGTTTTGCTTCCATTAAAAACCCACATCTTAAACTACACCTATCTTAACATGCAAAGCTATCTAAAGCAATTAAATCCTAAAAACACGATACGGAATATTCAGACCAAGCTTTATGATTAAAGCACTAAACCACGCACGTCAAGGTTCAATATCCTTGCTTTGTTTGTTGTTTTGTTTTACGACATATCAACCCTGGTGGGAGAGCGATATATATATATATATTTATATAAAAAAACCTACCCTAAACAAAATAAACTTTGAAGTAAGTCAACATATCCTAAAATGCTTATAATTTTCTGCCTACATTACTTCCATTATTCCCACCCGTTATCACAACCTGTGCCCCCCTCCTCCCAAAAAATCACCACTGCTTTGTTCAAACTACTACCATTCCAAAAACCTCCCACTACCAATTGATATTACCTCCCACTAATTCCTTGCTTCTACTCGTTCTTGTTAAAAACGAGACACGAAAACTATTCCATCGTTTCCCACCTGAGGATGGTAAAGTGTATTGCCGAAAGAGCTAGTGACGAAACATTCGGTGGACTGGTATACCAGTTCCACCCTGACACCAGAAGGATGGCCCGAAGATTAGAATGGATCAACGAAAGACTTGTCAGACAGGAATTGTCTGTTCAATTCTACGAAACCTGTATATATATATATATATATATATATATATATATATATAAAGATAAAAAGTGGCTTACCAGTGAATATGGGCACGATGGTTGGGAGGTGCAAAATTCAGTTGTTAAGTCATCGATATAACAAATACAAAGTGCTCAATACGAAATAGAGCAAAAAAATTATTATATTGCAATATATTATTTATTATATTGTACCCATTTTATAATACATATATATATATATATATATATATATATATATATATAGTATCCATTATATATATATATATATATATATATATATATATATATATATATATATATATATCCATTTTATAATATATATATATATATATATATATAGTATCCATTTTATAATATATATATATATATATAGTATCCATTTTATAATATATATATATATATATATATATATATATATATATATATAGTATCCATTTTATATATATATATATATATATATATATATATATATATATATATATATAGTATCCATTTATAATATATATATATATATATATATATATATATAGTATCCATTTTATAATATATATAATATATATATAGTATATATATATATATATATATATATATATATAATATATATATATACATATATATATATATATATAGTATCCATATAATAATATATATATAATATATATATATATATATATAGTATCCATTATAATATATATATATATATATATATATATATATATATATATATATATATATATATATATATATATAATATATATATATATATAGTATCCATTTTATAATATATATATATATATATATATATATATATATATATATATATATATATATATATATATATATATATATAGTATCCATTTATAATATATATATATATATATATATATATATATATATATATATATATATATATATATATATATATATATATATATATATATATATATATATATATATAATATATATATATATATATATATATATATATATATATATATATATATATATATATATATATATATATATAAACTATATCCCATTTTAGGCCTTTATACATTGGCTTTTAAACCATTGATATTGCAACTAAGTGTTTATCTATCTAAAATGATTGTGAACTTTATTAATACATTACCTGTTAAAACATTGATATTGCAATTACATATAAAGTATGTATGTATTTAGAATGATTGTGAATCTCTTTAAAATTGTCGTGAATTTTATTAATACACCGGGCCTTAAATTATTGATATTGTAACTAAGTATGAAGTGTTTACCTGTTTAAAATGATTGTGAACTTTATTAATACATTGGCTTTTAAAACATTAATATTGCAACTAAGTATGAAGTGTTTACTTATTTAAAATGATTGTGAACTTTATCAACACATCAGCTTTTTAAACATTGATATTGTAATCTTATTATAATGGAGATTGTGTGTTTTTCTGTCTGTAACCGAAACTATATTACTATTCAAGTCACAATTCCCTTAGTTATTTACATCGCATTCTCCATGATTTTATTTATTTAAACCTCAATAATTAATAAAATTGTGTTACATCATTAAGACTGTTGACCATATCTACATACAAATAACATGCAATTGTATTCATATATACAACAAAATAGTAGATTACAGTGTAAATGGGAAGGCTAATTTGCATATTAATATTAAAAATTTGATTTTAATAAATATGTGCTTAGTATTATTGATTTCTAATTGTTTGGTTTTATATTGAATATGAGCAAAAATCTCAGGAATAAATTATTAAAGAAATCCCTTAACAAGAAGAAATAACTGTAATATTATTCTTTACTTCCTATTTTAACTACATAGTTAAATTAGGGAAATTTACCAATGAAAGACGGGAGTAATGGAAAATAATGGAAGAGTTAGTTTCAAAGTTGTTCTATTTTTCAATCATACCCCCTCTGTTCAAAATCTTTTTATCTACATTCTTATTCAGTTTCATTAGCCTTTCTAATTTAATATGATATTTTATCATAAAATTTAACTAAAATACTTGCACCCGGAGGGTGCATATATTTGCTAGTTACATATAAAGTAGTTTATTTATACACTAGAAGCGACTACCCAGTGTCACCTCGGTAAAAAGGAGGTAAACAGCCCGGTGTACTGATTTGTTTATTTTCGTCATTTATAAATACTGGAAATTTCAATGCTATTTCTATGTATATTAATTTTTCATCGAATGAAATTTTAATTGTTTTATTTTTTTAGTTTAATCCTGACATGCATCCATACATGTTGATTGCGATGTCTTGTCTGACGAATGCCACTCCTTCATTTATTGACTGTCTGTGGACTCCTTGATGGTTTTTCAGTCCTGACATCTGATTTGGCACCCATGACAACCGGCGATGATGCAGACGACAGGAACGGTGTACGCATCACTGTGAACATTCATGTGACGCTTGAGACCACCACCTGTTCGGAAAAAGTTTTTTATACTAGAAATCAATGCGTAGCATGTGAGACACAACAGTTGTGGTTGGATTGCTTTTACACATATTGGTTGCAGCGTCTTGCCAGGCGACTGCCACTCTTTCGTTCATTGACCGTTTGTGAGCTCGTTCATGACTTTTTAATCCTACCAAAGTCTTGCATATCTTAGAACATATCTGCCATACATAACGATCGGTGTTGACTGAGTCGACGGGCGTTTTATACTCCTCACTGTTAAATTTCATGTGCAGCTTGAAACTACCAACTGTTCGGCACACTTTTGTGCAGCAGGAACATAAAAAGTCCTCATTTTGGGGATCATGCTGGGAATCAGAGTGTGGCATGGTAGAGACAATAATTCTATACATACATACATACATATATACATACATACATACATACATAGGTACACACCAACTACACTTTATATATGTATACATTGGCTCTTGAAACGTTGATATTGCAACTAAGTACGAAGTGTTTTCAAGTTTAAAATCATTCTATATACAAAGATAAAAGGATATGAAAACACACACAATGCTGTTGAAATGAAAATATTTTATATCACATTCATAGCTAATATTGAACAATATTTCGATTTATAAAAATCATCTTCAGAGCTTGTTTTTAATCTGGACTCATCGAGAAAGGAACTGAAAATAATTTGAATTCAAAACGAACATCAATGTTTTCGTTTTGAATTCAAATTATTTTCTGCTTCTCTCTCGATGAGTCTGGAGTAAAAACAAGCTCTGAAGATGATTTTTTGTTAGGGAAAAGAGTTATCTCCCCCTAACGATTCGAACCGGATACTCTCGAAAAGAAGGAGGGGCAAAAATACTGACGGGCAGACCAGACCAGAACCGAGTAGGTGACACAAGTGTATCCTATCATCTGCCGGACAGAATCCAAAACCATCCCACTGTATTCCCTGTCAGTGAGAATAAATAAAACAAATATTGTTATTGTTAACATATTCCCTATTTTTATTATCAATTCTGTATATCCTATATCTCGGGATATAACATTTTTTAAATCGAAATATTGTTCAATATAAGCTATGCTGTAAAATAGTTTCACTTTAACAGCATATTGTGTGTTTTCATATCCTTTTATCTATATACCATCGGATTCATTTCCTTTCTCTTAACTTATATACAAAGATAAGAAAAAAGTTAGAATAAAGAAAGGGTCTAAGGGTGTAATCCACAACATTTCGCTTTGTTTCTTTCTTTGTTGTTATCAGTAGATTTTTTTTTTAAAAGTCTTCCGTTTGCGGAGATCTCGAGAATAATTCTCTTTGTGAGATATTTTCAAAGAAGACCTATCGGAAAGATATATCACTAGCAAGTCCCTCTGAGCAGGAATCTACCTTATCAGAATAATTAAGTTAGAAGTAATCTACGTCGCATTACACACGGGGGGGGGGCATAAAGGGAAGAATAGGAAAATCAAAGGCGGTCTTTGATTATTGATAAAATAAACAACTAAAAGTAATATTTTACTCAATTAAAACATCATGATTAGCAAGATGCAGTACACACACGCACACACACACACACATATCTTTTTATAATGGAGATTCGGTGTCAGTCTGTCTATAACCGAAACTACGTCACTGCTTACATCAACTTTCTCTTCTATAAAACACATGTATGATGCTTTAATGATCAAATAAATGACTGATGAAGCCGTGCTCAATGCACTGCGAAATATATCTCCTACATATACGTGTCTGAGTTTTGTTCCTTTGTCCACATTTCTCCCTCTATTCTTTACTACACACACACACACACACACACACATATATATATATATATATATATATATATATATATATATATAGTCATCCACAGACATGTGTTTCGACTTATCAAGTCTCTTCAGTGTGGCTAGACTTTTTGTGAGCTACCTACAGCCGGGATAGAAATCCGATCGTTTCAGCATCAGTCAGACAGCTTAACCGCTCGGTTATTTGTCACCCACAGAATGCGAAGGAGATTCTAACTGTTTTAATACACACGTCTGTATACAGGCCGCCCCGACGACGACGACTTATAATGGAGACCCAGTGTTTGTCTGTAATCGAAACTACGTCAGTGCTTACGTCACAATGCCCTCAGGAATTGCGTAAGTTTAAAAATAAGTATTTAATCTACAGTCAAATTCATTAATAGATAGAATCGAATAAATTGTATTTATTAACGAGGTCCCTATGAAAATCTGAATTCGATTATACCTTATTATAATGAAGTTCGATACCGGCCCTCGCCAACTCAGCGTTATGAGTAGCACAGGGATCTGTGCGGTAAAGCGAGGAGCTGGTGGTAGGTGCGGCGCTCCTTGGTCTAGCGCTATTGAAAAGGGGATATACTCACTCGCTGTCTGGCTCATACCGACATTAGGCCGCCCCGACGTCGACTTATAATGGAGACCCAGTGTTTGTTTGTCTGTAATCGAAACTACGTCAGTGCTTACGTCACAATGTCCTCAGGAATTGCGTAAGTCTAAAAATGAGTATTTCATTTACACTCAAAATCATTAATACGTAGGATAGAATACATTTTTATTTATTAACTATGAAAATCTGAATTAGATTATACCTTACTAAAATGGAGACCGTGTTTATTTGTCTATAACCGAAACACGTCTCTGCTTACGTCACAATACCCTCTGGAATTGCGTAAGTTTAAAAATGAGTATTTAATTTACAGTCAAATTCATTGATACATAGAATAGAATAAATCTTATTCATTAACGCGGTCTCTATGAAAATCCGAGTAAGATTTGCCTCAAAACAGCCCATGTTATTAGTGCGTTTAGAATCCTGTAATGTGTCTAAAATATCACTAAGACATAAAGGTTTACATAATATACATGGTGTGGTTAATTTGCATACTGGTTTTAACAAAACTGGGTTTAATAAATAAATACTTGGTATCATTGATCTCTAATATTATAGTTTTATTCTCCGTATTAAAGTCAATCCTATGAATGATTTTATACAGAAATCAATTAAGATATAATTGAAATAAGTGTAATCTTTTTATATGTTTTCTTATTTAATTTCGTTAGTGTTTCTAATAAAATATATTTCATTATATTAAAACTTAAATACTAACACATATATGAGAAGTAAATACACAAACGATGTGTTTTGATATGGCTTTTTTAGCCGACAATTTTTGGGAGAATATGTGCTTAATTGAAGTCGTACCTAATTTTGAAAGTTAATTAATTAATAATTAATTAATTAGGCGGGCATACCTATTCAAATCGAGCTAAAAATTCGAGAAAAATCAATCTCTGTAGGCCGAAATGTACATACAGAGATTTTTAGGTGATTATTCGTCATCAGAAACATTCACTTTTGAAAATATTTGGACAAAAGTGAACGTTTCTGATGACGAATAATCACCTAAAAGAAACCATTGGTAAAACGGAATTTTAAATGTATTGTAAACTATAAATAAATAAATACAGCTCTTACAGAAGCAATTGAGCACTTTATTATCATTTCTCCAATACTAACAAAGAATTAATTATATATATATATATATATATATATATATATATATATATATATATATATATATATATATATATATGTGTGTTGTTGTGTGTGTGTGAAACAAATATTTCAGAAAAAAACAAACACATGATGTTAAAATTCGCTGATAGAAATCTGTTTCGACCCTTTATTGAAGTGGTCTTCATCAAGTCTTCAAGAGCGAGATGTGTTGATAGAGAGATGGTATGCTGGAATCTTGAACGTTTTGATACTTTCTTATACATTTTTATACATATTTACATCAAAGTCTTTTGAGTTTTCTTTGTGGATTATAATGCTTCTGATTTAATAAATAAAATAGAATTTATCTTATTTTATTTTCAAAATAGAATACGCATTTTCAAAATTTAAATTTTAAAGAAATTCCGGCTATGAACTTGAACGTTTCGTCTGTACCACTTTCGTCTTATAACGGTCCACTCATACCGTCTCTCTATCAACACGTCTCGCTCTTGATGAAGAACACTTCAATAAAGGGTCGAAACAGATTTCTGTCAGCGAATTTTAACATCATGTGTTTGTTTTTTCTAAAACATTTATTTAATACTGTCGGATTCACTTCCATTCACTTTTCATATATATATATATATATATATATATATATATGTGTGTGTGTGTGTGTGTGTGTGTGTGTGTGTGTATAAATTGTAGATAATATGAGTGCTATATATAACTGGCTACTGATAGTTTCTCGCCTATGCGATCTTCTGACCAAAACTATATATACATATATATATATACATATATATATATATACATATATATATATACATGTCTCTTTTCATTTCAATCGTGGGATTTTATTTTGGAAGACAAACACCAAACGTCAGAACATTGTAAAATGGCTTCTTCATAACTTCGCATTGACACGTTACAAATAATTCTTTTAAAAATCTTTGGCCAAATCTGATTGGCTAAAGGCTTTCTGGTTTAGCGTCAAATTTAATTATTATATAGATTGTCTACAAAGGAAACAGAAAACAATGAAATTTACGACACACAGTTTTGGATACACCTCTGATCATTATATATATATATATATATATATATATATATATATATATATATATATATATATATATATATCCAAAAGTCCAGAGAAGAAATATTCCTTCCTGTCGCACTTTGCAGAGCGAGCTCAATGTGTGCTCTTATTCTCAGAGTCACAGAGCAAATTTATAAGTAAAAATATAACAAAAGACTTGGAATTTTTGCATTATAGTCTCTTTCAAGGAAGTTTAGACAAAGTGTCTAACTCTCCCAAATCATCAGATGCAAAAAAAGTAATAAAGAATTCATGATTCGCATCTGATGATTTGGGAGAGTTAAACACTTTGTCTAAGCTCCCTGAAATAGACTATAATCCAAAAATTCTAAGTCTTTTGTTATAATTTTACTTATAAAGAAAATAGAAACTTAAGGGCCCTTTCGACGGGTGCTTTGTCAAAAGTCTACTGCCCGTCCTTGTGTAGACAAAGATACCCTAAGCACTCCCTGGTAATTTTTGCCGGGGATATGATTGCTGAGGTGGGGATTACTTGAAGGTATTTATCAATATATTTTTTTCTTTATCCCCTATTTGCCTTCATAGTACCCCACCATTTCGTTTGATTGAATCTCTCTTTTGCCCATTTAATTTACATTGTGACTTTTAAACGATCTACCGGTCGTTACTTTTGACAAAGCACCGGTTGAAAGGGCCCTAAAGTTTCTATTTTCTCTTTTCTATTTCGAATATTTGCTGATCAAAAAAAGTATGTCATTATTTTTTAAATCCTATATATATATATATATAATATATATATATATATATATATATATATATAACACTACCTCACATATAGACTTTTAAAAATATAAAAAATATAGTACCTCACATAAGGACTTTTCAAAAAAATAGTACCTCACATACAGACTGTTAAAAAATAATAGTACCTCACATACAGATTTTTCAAAAAAATAGTACCTCACTTACAGACTTTTCAAAAAATAGTACCTCACATACAGACTTTTAAAAAGAAATAGTACCTCACATACAGACTGTTCAAAAGAAATAGTACCTCACATACAGACTTTTCAAAAGAAATAGTACCTCACATACAGACTTTTCAAAAAATAGTACCTCACATACAGACTTTTAAAAAGAAATAGTACCTCACATACAGACTTTTCAAAAAAATAGTACCTCACATACAGACTTTTAAAAAATAATAGTACCTCACATACAGATTTTTCAAAAAAATAGTACCTCACTTACAGACTTTTCAAAAAATAGTACCTCACATACAGACTTTTCAAAAGAAATAGTACCTCACATACAGACTTTTCAAAAGAAATAGTACCTCACATACAGACTTAAAAAAAATAGTACCTCACATACAGATTTTTCAAAAAAATAGTACCTCACAGACTTTTCAAAATAATAGTACCTCACATACAGACTTTTCAAAAAAAATAGTACCTCACATACAGACTTTTAAAAAGAAATAGTACCTCACATACAGACTGTTAAAAAAATAATAGTACCTCACATACAGACTTTTCAAAAATAGTACCTCATACAGACTTTTAAAAAGAAATAGTACCTCACATACAGACTGTTAAAAAATAATAGTACCTCACATACAGACTTTTCAAAAAATAGTACCTCACATACAGACTTTTAAAAAGAAATAGTACCTCACATACAGACTTTTCAAAAGAAATAGTACCTCACATACAGACTTTTCAAAAAAATAGTACCTCACATACAGACTTTTAAAAAAATAGTACCTCACATACAGACTTTTAAAAAATAATAGTACCTCACATACAGATTTTTCAAAAAAATATACCTCACATACAGACTTTTCAAAAGAAATAGTACCTCACATACAGACTTTTCAAAAAAATAGTACCTCACATACAGACTTTTTAAAAAAAATAGTAACTCACATACAGACTTTTCAAAAAATAGTACCTCACATACAGACTTTTCAAAAAATAGTACCTCACATACAGACTTTTCAAAAAAATAGTACCTCACAGACTTTTCAAAATAATAGTACCTCACATACAGACTTTTCAAAAAAATAGTACCTCACATACAGACAGTACCTCACATACAGAAATAGTACCTCACATACAGACTTTCAAAAAATAGTACCTCACATACAGACTTTTCAAAAGAAATAGTACCTCACATACAGACTTTTTTTAAAAAATAGTACCTCACATACAGACTTTTCAAAAAAATATTACCTCACATACAGACTTTTCAAAAAAAATAGTACCTCACATACAGACTTTTCAAAAAAAATAGTACCTCGCATACAGACTTTAAAAAATAGTTCCTCACATACAGACTTTTTTTTAAAATATTACCTCACATACAGACTTTTCAAAAAAAATAGTACCTCACATACAGACTTTTTTTTAAAAATATTACCTCACATACAGACTTTTCAAAAAAATATTACCTCACATACAGACTTTTTTTTAAAATATTACCTCACATACAGAATTTTCAAAAAAAATAGTACCTCACATACAGACTTTTCAAAAAAATAGTACCTCACATACAGACTTTTTTTAAATAGTACCTCATATACAGACTTTTCAAAAAAATAGTTCACATACAGACTTTTCAAAAACAAATCTTCAGCACTTAGTCTCTCTCTCTCTCTCTCTCTCTCTCTCTCTCTCTCTCTCTCTCTCTCTCTCTCTCTCTCTCTCTCTCTCTCCTCTCTCTCTCTCTCTCTCTCTCTCACTCTCACTTGAAATTTGACAATTGTCACAGATGGAACGATGCCTGCAATTCGACTCTAGTCAAAGACGACACGGTACTGGCAACTAAACAATAGTCACCGACCTAATAGCACAAATAATTCGACCATAGTAATAAATGACATGATGTTAGCCATTCACCTATTGTTGCACACAGAAGTAAGAGGGTTAAGGTTTCCTGCCGTTCATCATAGTCCGCGAATATGACTCGAAGCCAACGCCAAATATGGTTCGAATTCTTCATTGTCAACTTCCTCCCCGAGAAAAGTGTGCTAGCGACGATTAATTTGCTAGCATATGCCATCACCGACTATAAATTGTTTTACCCGTCGGCTTGACCCCAGTTACAATGCTGGGAATTTGGATACATCAAAACATGAATCAAATTCACACAAAATGGCGACTGAACAATTGACGCCATGACACTTCGGCGACTTGGCAAGCGAGTCTACTTCGCTACTTTGATTTGTGTTAGTTGACCGCTTTGAAATGGTCATCTTTGCTGACCAGCGGATGACCGCAAAGGATACAAAATATTATCGATGATTTTCTCCGAAAATTGGTTAGAATAGGAATGTGATGGTTTTGTCTTTGTGGTTATTTGTGGCGGTTTTTGTCTTTGTAAATTGGATGAAAAGCGTTCGAATCAGGTTTTGGTAGTTTGTGGGAATTGTTCGATAAGTGGATTCGAAATCGAAATGAGAAGGGTTGGAAAGTGGAAAGAAAGGAAGGAGAAAAATAAAAAGAAGGGAAGAAAAATGGGGAAATGTGATAAAAGGAGAAGAAAGAGAGGGGGAAAATGAGATAGATAGATAGATAGATAGATAGATAGATAGATAGATAGATGGTTCAATAGATAGATAGATAGATAGATAGATAGATAGATGGATGGTTCAATAGACTGACAAATAGATAGATAGATAGATAGATGGTTCAATAGATAGATAGATAGATAGATCAATAGACTGACAAATAGATAGATAGATAGAGAGAGAGAGAGAGATGGTTCAATAGATAGATAGATAGATAGATAGATAGATAGATAGATCGATGGTTCAATAGATAGATAGATAGATAGATAGATAGATAGATGGATGGTTCAATAGACTGACAAATAGATAGATAGATAGATAGAGAGATAGATGGTTCAATAGATAGATAGATAGATAGATAGATAGATAGATAGATCGATGGTTCAATAGATAGATAGATAGATAGATAGATAGATAGATAGATCGATGGTTCAATAGATAGATAGATAGATAGATAGATAGATAGTTCAATAGACTGACAAATAGATATATAGATAGATCGATGGTTCAATAGAAAGATAGATAGATAGATAGATAGATGGTTTAATAGACTGACAAATAGATAGATAGATAGATGGTTTAATAGACTGACAAATAGATAGATAGATAGATAGATAGATAGATAGTTCAATAGACTGACAAATAGATAGATAGAGAGATAGAGAGATAGATGGTTCAATAGATAGATAGATAGATAGATAGATAGATGGTTCAATGGATAGATAGATAGATAGATAGATAGATAGATAGTTCAATAGACTGACAAATAGATAGATAGATAGATAGATAGAGAGATAGATGGTTCAATAGATAGATAGATAGATAGATAGATGGTTCAATAGATAGATAGATAGATAGATAGATAGATGGTTCAATGGATAGATAGATAGATAGATAGATAGATAGATAGATAGATAGTTCAATAGACTGACAAATAGAAAGATAGACAGATAGATGGTTCAATAGATAGATAGATAGATAGATAGATAGAAGAATCGATAAATAGATAGATAGATATAAACAGACACATAGAATAGAATAGATAGATAGATAGATTATATTGACAATTGTAGATAGATAGATATACAGATATATAGATATATATATAAAGAGACTCAAAGGCATATAGATAGACAGGTTCAGTTGTTGATAGATAGATAGATAGATAGATAGATAGATAGATAGATAGATATGTACAAACACATAGATAGATAGATATATCGATCGATCGATAGATACATACATACATACATATATAGATAAAAAAGTAAAGTCGACGAGCTGGCTTAGAGTCGGTATCAGTCAGACATAGAGGGAGTCTATCCCCTTTCACTAGACCAAGGAGATTGTTTATGCGTCTGAGTTGGAGCGTCACACCTACCATCAGCTTCTCACTTTACCACACAGATAGACAAACAGATAGATAGATAGATAGATACACATAGATAGATAGATAGATAAATAGATAAAAATAGATAGATAGAAAGATAGATAGATAGACTCAATTGTAGATAGAGAAATAGATAGATAGAGGGAGAGGGAGACAAAGAAGCTCAATTGTAGATAGATATAAACTCATATAGATAGATAGATAGATAGATAGATAGACTAAATTGTAGATAGATAGATAGATAGATAGATAGATAGATTGATTCGATTGTAGATAGATAGATCGATCGATCGATAGATAGATAGATTGAACGAATTACCTGTCGTTTCCAAAAAGAGAGAAAAGAAAGAAAGAAAGAAAGAAAGAAAGAATAAGTAGTAAACCAAATCCAATAAAAGAAGGAAAAAAAGAAGGAAATAAACGAAGAACAAGAGCAAAAGACAAGCGAACGTGAGGAGGACGACGAAAGATAAAATTAATCAACTTCTTTTCCTTGCAATAGAAAATTAATTTTAATTAAACTAATTTAACATTGTTAATTGACAAGTTGTGATTCAATTAATGAAAACAGCTCGAAGCAGGTACTTTGTGTGCGTGCAAATCAGGTTTAGAACGTGAGCGCTGACGACATCGCAAGGGGGGGGGGGAAGGTGTTGTGGGGGGTGATGATGGTGTGTGGGCGGACCCGGTTTGGGTAAGATATCGAGGTAGGTCAAAAGTATTCTTATTTTCTTTTTAATGAAAGGTGTGTATTTTTCACAGACTTTTATTATGTTGTATACCATATCTATGAACATTAATGGGTATGTCCCAATACTTATAAATACTAGTAAATATATGCACCCTCCGGGTGCAAGTATTTAAGTTTAAATGTAATAAAATATTAGATTAAATCAGAAAGGCCAATGAAACTAATTAAGAATTCAGATAAAAAGATTTGAAACGGAGGGGGTATAATCGGAAAATAGAACAACTGAAACTTACTCTTTCATCACTTTCGTTTTTCAATGCTAAATTTTCCTAATTTAACTATTTAGTTAAAATAGGAAGTAAAGAATAAAATTACAATTATTTCTTCTTGTTAATGATTTTTTTTTAGGATTTATTGAAGAGATTTTTACTCATATTCATTAAGATAAAACCAAACAATTAGAAATCAATAATACCAAGCACATTTTTTATTAAATCAGTTTTTTTAAAATATCAATATGCAAATTAGCTTTACGTTTACACTGAAAACTGGTATTTTGTTGTATATATGAATACAATTACATGTTATTAGTATTTAGGTAAGGCCAACAGTATAATAATGTCAAACAGTTTTATTATTAAATTGAGGTTTAAATAGAAATAGAATCATGGAGAATGTGACGTAAATAACTAAGGGAATTGTGACTTGAGTAGTAATATAGTTTCGGTTACAGACAGAAAAACACACAATCTCCATTATAATAAGATAGGAGTTTTATGCTGACTGGGTCTCTTTAACTTATCTGTGAGATTGGATTTCCATATGACCGATAATTTATTTATAGCGGCCCATGCTTTTCCTATAGGTGCATTAACGTCCGTTGTCGTATCAGTGCTGTTGTATGGCTGCACCCCCTGGACCCTAACGAAGCGACTAGAGAATAAACTAGATGGGAGATGCAGATTTTTAAAAAAATGGACACAACGCCATCGTCTTTAGTAGACGGACGGATGCCAACAACTTGATTCAGTATTTACACATCTCGATAGAACAATTTAGATACTTAGGCAGTAACATCTCCTCCACAGAAAACGACGTTAATGCACGTAATGCACGTATAGGAAAGGCTCGGGCCGCTATAAATAAATTATCGGTCATATGGAAATCCAATCTCACAGACAAGTCAAAGAGACAGTTCTTCCAGGCCGTTGTCGTGTCAGTACTGCTGTATGGCTGCACCACCTGGACCCTAACGAAGCGACTAGAGAATAAACTAGATGAGACCTGCACAAGAATGCTGCGTGTGATCCTGAACAAGACATGGAAACAGCACCCCACGAGAAAGCAGCTGTACGGCCACCTGCCACATATCACCCAAACCATCCGAGTAAGACACGCGGGACACTGCTGGAGAAGCAAGGACGAACTCATAAGTGACGTCCTCCAGTGGAAGCCAGCACATGGGCACGCCAGTGTGGGCCGACCAGCAAAGACGTACATTGATCAGCTCTGTGCGGATACAGGATGCTGCATAGAGGACCCCCCGAGAATGATGAGCGATAGGGACGGATGGAGAGAGATTGTCATGGATATCCGCGTCAATAGCGCGACATGATGATGATGATGATGCCAACTAGGTAGTCTTATATAACTAGTAGTGGATACACTTCTTCACGCCACTGGCGAGTATTGTATTTTGTTAATGTTATAAAGATTAGATTTCATTTGCAACCTCCGTTTGGTTATTCCTAATTTAGTAACCTTTGTTAGGGATACAACTCTCTCTCTCTCTCTCTCTCTCTCTCTCTCTCTCTCTCTCTCTCTCTCTCTCTCTCTCTCTCTTATATACCTATCGTTGGGGTGAGTGAAAAGTATTCTCGTATTCTTTTTAATGAAATGTGTGTATTTTTACACACCTTTGATTATGTTATATACCATAAATATGAACATTAATGGGTATGTCCCAATTCTCATGAATACGGAAGTATTATGCTGACTGAGTAGTATTATACCACCAACAGTGGTTTACCTTCTTTCACACCGCTGGCGAGTATTGTATTTTGTTAATGTTATAAAGATTATATTTCATTTCCAACCTCCGTTCGATTATTCCACTTTCTTTCATTTGAATTAAAATTTCATTATTTTCTCTTTTTCGCTTTCCCTTTCTATCTTTCTATCTTCTTTCTTTTCTTTCTTTTGTTTATTTTTTCTGTCCATATTTCCTTTGTTTTTCACTTTCTTTCATTTCTATCAAACTTTCATTCTTTTCTAACTTCTCATTTTTTCTTTCTTTCTTCATTTTTCTTCCTTTCATTTCTTAATTTTTTTCTATATTTATTTTCCTTGTAATTTTACTTTCTTTCTTTTTTCTTTGTTTCCTTGGATCTCTCTCTCTCTCTCTCTCTCTCTCTCTCTCCTCTCTCTCTCTCTCTCTCTCTCTCTCTCTCTCTCTCTCTCTCTCTCTCTCTTTTTCTCTTTCACTTTCTTGTTCTCAAACGATTTCGGAAGTATTATGCTGACTGAGTAGTATTATACCACTAGCAGTGGCGAGTGTTATATTTTGTGAATATTATAAAGATTATATTTCATTACCAACCTCCGTTCGGTTATTCCTCATTTCGTAACCTTTGTTAGATTGCCACAGAATTAAATAGAAAACGAGCTAAGGGCATTGAAAGACAGATAATTTTCATACTTCGTTCCACTCTTTCAGCTGGGGCTGCAGAATACGCCGACTATGCCTCTGCAGGGTATACCCCCCCCCCACGGGGCCACCTGTTAGCTGGGGTGAAAAACATTTTGAACAGTTTGACTGTGGAGCAAACAAGGCGTTGAAGAACTTGTGAAAATCTAATCCAATGATATTGCTGTTTTTGCATCGAGCGTCACGAGAAGCGTCACGAGAAGCGTCATGATCATTTAAACTGGCAAAATATGATGTTTATATCACAATAAACATAAGGACAACAGTCCGAAAAATGAACCGCCCTTTCGGTTGGAGCTGTAGAATATACAGATTGTGCCTCTGCAAGAGGATACCCCCCCCCAGTGGTTTAACCTGTTGGCGGTGAGGTGCGATCCATGAGACTTAAGGACGGAATCTTGATGCCTGAGGAGTCCATGACTTGCAACACTCCATTTTGGCCCTGATTTAGAAAGGCCCCTTCCGATCAATCGACTGGTCACGTTAAGCCCTAGCACCTTTATGATTGTCCAAACCATTATGCAGAGGTGCAGTTGGCGTATTCTCGAGCCGCAGACGACAGGACTCCCACAGTGTAGTAATAACCAGAATAGCTTGTTAACCATCACCCTGCAGTGCGACGCCGGGAAACCTTTATGAATACACATTTCAAAACAGTTATAAATTGATAGAATTAAATATCAATTATGTCCGCGATTCCTGGAGACTTATTTTCCCTTTTTAGATTCGTTTCTGTTAGTTTAAGGCTTACGTTGCCTCTCTTAGCGTACACCAAAAGGAAACCTCATCTATAAACCAATAATGGTTCCGCCTTGCCGTGAGACCCCAAGACTCCATCATCTCCCCAAGGCCGACCTGCAAGAACCTATTCCAATTTGTTATTCTTCGTGTTCTCCGAGCGAAAATTCAGCAACAGCTACATCTGTATATTCTACTAGCCGTAGTACCCGCACTTCACTGCGACATTTTCTTTTTTCAAGATACAATTTTCTATCATGCTAAAAACAATAGAAATTGACTGATGCTGAATATTTATTATATTTCGGACTGTTGTCCTCATCTTTACTAATGTCACGATACTTTAAGAAAATTTATTTTAGCGTGACGATCCTTTAAAAAACATTTTTTAGCATCATAATCCTTAAAACATTTTTGCGACATGATCCTTTAAGAAAAACATTTTTACGTCATGATCCCTAAAGAAAAAACATTTTTGCGTCATGATCCCTAAAAAAAAATATTTTTGCGTCATGATCCTTTAAGAAAAAACATTTTAGTGACGTGATCCTTTAAGAAAAAACATTTTAGTGACGTGATCCTTTAAGAAAAAACATTTTAGTGACGTGATCCTTTAAGAAAAAATATTTTTGCGACGTGATCCCCCAAAAAAAAACATTTTAGTGACGTGATCCTTTAAGAAAAAACATTTTTGCGTCATGATCATTTTTAAAAAAAAACATTTTAGTGTCAGGATCCTTTAAGAAAAAAACATTTTTGCGTCATGATCCTTTAAGAAAAAAAAATTAATAAAATCTTCAAAAGTTCTTCGACGCCTTGTTTGATCAACAGTTAAACAATTTAAAATGATTTATCAGGTTGAGTAATTGCTATGTTCAGATACACAGGAAACACCCGAGAAAAGCCGGAGGATACAACGTCCGAAACGTGTTTTTACATACCACAAAAAAGATGAGGGCAACAGTCTAAAAAATCCAAATTCTGCAGATCATCTCAAAAATTCAAACAAATTCTATATATTTATTTTATTATTTTTTATTCTTTTTGTTTTCAAGTTGTTTATTTTTATTATTTTTATTGTTTCTATTTTTTGTTTTTTATTTGCTTTGTTGTATATTTTATCATTTATCAATCTATTTTATTTTCGAATAATTTTTTTAATTAATATTTTAATATATAATTTATCTATACGCTTATTATATTTTTCACTGCGATCATTAATATGTTATGAACATTGTATAAACAGAACATTCAGGTCACTGTAATCTCGGACTCTGTTTTAGGTGTATTTTTGTTGGTTTTTGTTTTGTTGGGGGTTTTTTTTTTTTGGGGGGGGGTACCTTAAATAAAAACCTCCTCAGGGGATTACCCATAAATTCAAACGCATCTTTGGAGATCAGTCGTTACTGCTCATTCAAGTGCCTTCCAAGCAGTATAAATGCCACCAGATATATTGACAAAATTTGGATTGGATATAGAAAAATTAAAAGGAAGAAGTTATTTATTTTAAAACTGAAATTTCAAAATGTGATCAAGATAATATCGGACTCTGTTTTAAGTGGGTTTTTATTGGGGTTTCTTTCTGGAGGGAAGGGTTTACCTTAAACTAAATCATCCTCTTGAGATTAGCCATGTATTAAAACATAACCTTGGAGCTTAGTCGTTACTACTCATTTAAGTGCCCTCCAATCAGCATAAATGCCATCAGACTTATTGATAAAATTGTGATTAAATATACAAAAATTAAATGGGAGAAGATTCTTATTCTAAAAACTGAAATTTCAAAATGTCTTAAAGAATGTCATCACTTGACTATTTTAATCCGAGAAGAATATGAAATGAAAAGGTCATTAAGTGCAGCAATTGCATCTTAATCCGACTAAGACTTTTCATCAATGAAATTTCATCAATGAAATTTTGAAATCAATGAAATTTCATCAATGAAATTTTGAAATCAATGAAATTTCATCAATGAAATTTTGAAATCAATGAAATTTCATCAATGAAATTTTGAAATCAATGAAATTTTGAAATCAATGAAATTTCATCAATGAAATTTTGAAATCAATGAAATTTCATCAATGAAATTTTGAAATCAATGAAATTTCATCAATGAAATTTTGAAATCAATGAAATTTCATCAGTGAAATTTTGAAATCAATGAAATTTCATCAGTGAAATTTTGAAATTAATGAAATTTCATCAATGAAATTTTGAAATCAATGAAATTTTATCAATGAAATTTTGAAATCAATGAAATTTCATCAATGAAATTTTGAAATCAATGAAATTTCATCAATGAAATTTTGAAATCAATGAAATTTCATCAATGAAATTTCATCAATGAAATTTCATCAAAAATTTAAATAAATATTATTTCAAATAATATTTATATTTATACAAATTTAATATTTATACAAATTTATTATTTATCAATAAAAAATTTATACAAATTTATTATTTATCAATGAAATTTCATCAAAAATTTAAATAAATATTATTTCAAATAATATTTATATTTATACAAATTTAATATTTATACAAATTTATTATTTATCAATAAAAAATTTATACAAATTTATTATTTATCAATGAAATTTCATCAATGAAATGTTAAAATTCTAAAGTAAATAGGTTTGAAAATTTAAATTAAACCATTGGTTGAACAGATATTTAGTGTTTATTAAAATAAATAAACAAATAAATAAATAAAACAATATATATATATATATATATATATATATATATATATATATAATATATGTGTGTGTGTGTGTGTGTGTGTGTGTGTGTGTGTGTGTTCGTGGCAAATGATTTTTACTATTAAATACATTAGAAAGCATTTTACTATGAAGAGGGATTAATAAGGATTTTCCTATTGAAATGAATGGAAATGATCTTTACAATAAATATGAATTGGAAATGATTTTACTATAAAGATGTATTGGAAATGATTTTACCATAAAAATGCATTGGAAATGATCTTTACAATAAAATGCATTGGAAATGATTTTACTATAAAAACGCATTGGAAATGATCTTTACAATAAAATGCATTGGAAATGATTTTACTATAAAAATGCATTGGAAATGATTTTACTATAAAAATGCATTGGAAATGATCTTTACAATAAAATGCATTGGAAATGATTTTACTATAAAGATGTATTGGAAATGATTTTACTATAAAAATGCATTGGAAATGATCTTTACAATAAAATGCATTGGAAATGATTTTACTATAAAAATGGATAGGAAATGATTTTACTATAAAAATTTATTGGAAATGATTTTTACTATAAAAATGCATTGGAAATAATTTTTACTATAAAAATGCATTCGAAATGATTTTTACTATAAAAAATACATTGGACAATGATTTTTACTATAAAAATACATTGAAAATGATTTTACTATAAAAATGCATTGGAAATAATTTTTACTATAAAAATACATTGGAAATGATTTTTACTATAAAAATGAATTGACAAACATTTTTCTACGAAAATACATTGGAAATCATTTTTACTATAAAAATGCATGGGAAATGATTTTACTATGAAAATGGATTGGAAGTCATTTTACTATAAAATGCATTAGAAATGACTTTTACTATAAAAATGCATTAGTAAAGATCTTATAAACATGCATTAGAAATTAAATTTACTGTAAAAATGCAATGAAAATCATTTTACTATAAAAATACATTAGAATTCTTTTTACAGTAAAAACTGTAATGGGAATCATTTTCCTATAAAAATGTAACGTAAAGCCTTTATGAAAAAAAATGCGTTTGAAATTATATCACTATAAAAATGAAAATGTATTGGAAATCATTTTACAATAAAAATGTATTAGAAATAATTTAACTAAAAAATGTATTGGAAATTATTTTAATATAAAAATGCATTGTGAATGCAAAATAAGATATTACTGGAAATTATTTTACGAAATCAACGTAATGGAATTTATTTCATTATGAAATGTGACATTGGAAATAATTTCACTTTAGAAATGCATTGAATATTTGGTAAGATCTACATTTAAAAAATGGTTATCGATAGAGTACCAACAACTCTTTTTAATTGTTGATATATGTTTTTCACAATCTCTCTGTCCCCCCTTCTCCTCTCTCTCTCTCTCTCTCTCTCTCTCTCTCTCTCTCTCTCTTCTCTCTCTCTCTCTCTCTATCTATCTATCTATCTATCTATCTATATATATATATAACATTTATATGCATATAATGTATGTATATATGTTGAAGTATTGCCACACTAATGAGAGGTGAAACGTCGAAACACGTGGCAAATGTGGATTAACTTTATTATATATATATAATATATATATATGTGTGTGTGTATCACACGCTCTCTCACACTTTCCCTCACTCTTTCTTCTCTCTCTCTCTCTCTCTCTCTCTCTCTCTCTCTCTCTCTCTCTCTCCACACACACACACACACACACACACACACACACACATATATATATATATATATATATTATATATATATATATATATACTTCCGAGTTATTTATAT
>CM042159.1:94718762-94735246 GCA_023376005.1 Doryteuthis pealeii | reverse complement strand
TGTTGTCATGTGCTGTGTCTCTTCTCTCCTCTCTCTCTCTCTCTCTTCCCACTTATATATACTGTTATATTATATTATATATAATATATTTCTCCCCTCTCTCCTCTCTTCTCTCTCTCTCTCTCTCTCTCTCTTCTCTTGTCTCTCTCTCTTCTCTCTCTGTGGGGTGTGTTTTTTGTTGTGTGTTGTTATTCCATTCTATCTAGTTCTCTATCTAATCAATCTATCTGATCTGTCGCGCTCTGTCTCTGTTCTCTGTCCTCTGTCACTGGCTCTCTCTCTCTTCTCCTCTCTCCTCTCTCTCTCTCTCTTCTCCTCTCTCTCTGCTCGCATACTGTGTGATGGTGTGTATCCCATCTATCTTACTCTATCTATTCAATCTCATCTGTCTGTCGGTTGTCTCTGTCTCTCTCCCTCTCTCTCTCTCTCTCTCTCTCTCTCTCTCCTCTCTCTCGTCTCTCTTGTGTGGTGTGTTTGTGTCCGTCAGTATATTCAAACATTATGTTGTTTGTATCCTATCATCGTAACTCGAATCTATCAATCTAATCTGTCAGTACTGTCTGTCGTCGCTGGTTCTTGTCTTCCCTCTGTTGGTGCACACCCTCTTGTGGTGATTGGCGTCGTGGTCTCTCATACTTCTCTCTCTTCTCTGTTCTTCTCTCTGTATCTTCCCTCTCTCTCTCTCATTCTCTCGTTCTCTCCCCTCTCGTTCTCTCTTATCAGTCGCCACCCCGTCTGAGAGGAATTGAACTGATCCTACCTGTACTCATACGTTCGGTACTACCAATCACGTTCTTCATTCGCCTAACGGTTCCTTTCGGGGGATTTTCTTTTCTTTGTCTAACAAACAAATCACGCTGAGTTCACATTTACCTTCACAAAGAAAAACGGGGTTACCATAAATTGACTACAAAACCTCCTTTTTTCTTTTCTTTCTTCCTATCTTTTTCTTTGCTTCTGTTTGTGTTTGTCTAATGTGAACAATGAATATTTAATATGTCAGATTGCATATCTCTCCATACAACCCCTTAACACAACTCCACTACCACAGACCGCCATCCCTACCTCTTTGCGGCAGGTCTCATGCTTACATAGTATTGATAATCTTTAAGGGAGGGTGAAAGCCAACGCCTGCGATTGCGAACGATGCTGGTGAAAGACACATAAAGGAGAATAATGTAATTCGATTAATCACGGAATATTCACCCAATTTGATTCATTTTTAGAAATATTTTCATTATTTTCAAAATGGAAACATTTCAATCCTAATGGATTTTTTAATTTGCGTCAATCACACACGGAGTTCCACCTTAAAAGTCGTCCTCTTACATTGAGTTATTATTCCCGATTTTGGCAAAATTACGATACCGGAAAAATTTGCGATTTAAAGGAATTACATTCAGCAGAGAACATTATATACACACAGGAGGCGAGACTTCAACTATTAGTTGATTGTAGTCCGCTTGTGTTGTTTTATCCACTTTCCACAAATCTTAATCATATATATATATATATAAATATATCAATATATATATATAAAACATTTCTGCTGTCTATCTGTGCTTCTAAACTGTCTGTCTATATATCTGTCTACCCTTCCTGCTCTCTCTCTCCCTGCTCCTTTCGCTCTCTCTCTCCCTCTCTCTCTCTCTCTCTCTCTCCTCTCCTCTCTGTGTGGTGTGTGTGTGTTTTGTCATCCATCTATCTATCTCTATCTATCAATCTATCCTGATCTGTCGGTTCTGTCTCTGTCTCATGTCTCTCGTCTCTCTTGCCCTCCGCACGGATATTCTATCGTCTCTGTCTCTCCTGTCTCTCTCTCTCTCTTCTCTCTACTCATATATTATATATATATATATGATAATACTTCTGTCTGTCTGTTCTGTCTGTCTTGTGTACTCTGTCTTTAGCCTCCCCTACTCCTCGGTCTTTCCTCTCTCCTCTCTCATCTCCTCTACTCTCTCCTCTCCTCTCTCTCTCTCGTCTCTCTGTGGTAGTGATGTTACCTTCATCCCCAATGATCTATCTTCTATCTCTTAGCTAGCTAGCATCAATGTATCTGCCTCCTGTCTGTCTGACTCTCTCTCTCTCTATTAATACTATATATATATGCTCTCTCTTCTTCTTAATATACTATATATAAGTAATTATATATCATTAGCAAGAGAGAGAGAGACGAGAGAGAGAGAGAAGCAGAGAAAGAAAGATAGAGAGACAGAGACAGACAGATTGATATAGATAGCTAATATATATATATATATATATATATATATATATATATATATATAATAAAAAACAAAAATTCTTTGCGATGAAACAAAGAAGAAGTACAGTGCTCAAATCACAGTTTGTAAGAGCTAAATTTATTTATTTTACAATGTTTTCATAGATCAATGTTCATATCAGCGACGCGGTTCATGCTAAAGCAATAAACACCATAGGATCTGCTCCTCAGCCTGATGATTGCTTTAGCATGAAACCGCGTCGCAGATAATGAACATTGATCTATGAAAACATTGTAAAATAAAATAAATATATAATATATATATATTATATAAATATATATTAATCAGCCTAATCAGTCATATTCGCAGTTATATATCTATTTCCATCCATTTCAACCACTACATGGATCTATTAAAGTTTTGATTTCAGTTTTTTACCATTCCTGATTTTGTCAGAATTACGATGCGAAAAAGTTTAGTAGAATATTTAACTAGCCTTGAACCAGTCGTTACATTCAGAGAAAATGCTTACACACACACACACACATATAGTATATATATATATATATACTATATATATATGTGTTGTGTGTGTGTGTGTGTGTGTGTGTGTGTGTGTGGTGTGTGTGTGTGTTTAGACAGACAACAGACAGACAGACAGAAATAGAGAGAGAGAGAGGCATAACAAGCTTCGAAACGATGTTACGTTCCGTTGATAAAATTCTTATATACATATATATAATTATATACTACTTATATATATATAATATATATATATATGTGTGTTGTGTGTTGTGTGTGTGTGTGTGTGTGTGTTGTGTGTGTATAAGAGAGAGACAGAGAGACAGACAGACGGACAGACAGATATAGAGACTGATATAACGAGCCTCGAACTAGGATCAAATTCTCATATATTAGGATAAAATGCCTTATATATATATATAATATATAATATATATGTGTGTGTGTGTGTGTGTGTGTGTGTGTGGTGTAGAATTAAACAAAAGACACATCTCCAGTTTTAACAATTTTATTTTTGATCTTTTTCGAGTTTTCTGGCCAACTTTTTAAATGTTTGGGTGGAATTCGTGGATAAGTCACCAAAGTTCAGTTCCCCGAGTACTTTCGGCACTTCGACAGTGCCATCACCAGGGGTGATGTGTTCCAGTTCTTTAAAAAATTAAACTAATGTGGAGGCGGGGAAGGAGAAGAATTGATGAGAAAGGTGTTATAGGCATTTAAAATGCGCAACTGGCCAGAAAAACTCGAAAAGATCAAAAATAAAATGTTAAACAGGAGATGTGTCTTTTGTTTAATTCTACATATATAAATGAAAGAATGCTGCCCAAATACACACACATATATATGTGTGTGTTGTGTATGTGTATGCGTATGTGTGTGTGTGTGTGTGTGTGTCTGTCTGTCTGTCTGTGTGTGTTTACGTGTGCGTGTGAATTTAAACAAATATATGTATATAGGGTTTCAATAAAATCACCCACACGCACACATACTCACACACACACCACACACAGGTACACAAACACACACACACACACACAAACAACACACACACACACACATACATATATTATATTATATATAATATATAGTATATATATATATATATTATGTGCAAAAGCCCGCAAACACGCTCGTATATTTTAAAATCAAGCTCCTCTGAAAGAGGTTTACGCGAAGAAGAATTCACACGAACTGATTGAATGGCAATTATATATATATATATATATATATATATATATATATATATATATATATATTATATATATATAATTATATAAAGATAGTAATAATATAAAATATATATATATATATATATAATATATATAATATTTTATATTCTATTACTTCTTATATATATTACAATATATATACATATATATATATACATATATATATACAACATATATATATATATATACTGTATATAAGAAGTAATAGAATATAATATATATATATATATATTCCATTCTATGAGTTCATATATCTTATATATATATATATATATATATATATATATATATATATATATATATATATATATATATATATAATATATATATATATATATATATTGCATTCAATTGCAGCTTATCATCATGATAGAGTCTTTCATTCCGTGACCTTCAACCAAAACCATTTCGAGCAATCTCAAGTAACCCTTCCTTTTGAAAATACGCACAAAAAACGAATACCCATGAATTCAGATCCCACTAAACATCTTTTCAAACTCCTTCCTTCTTCCGTTCATCAACTTTTTTTTTTTCTAATTTTTGTTTTAATTTTTTTTTTTTTTTTTTTTTTTTTTTTGTAACCTTCAAACCTCGTCTTACATTTCATCTCTGCAACCAATTTCAAAATTTCGTCTGCTACGGAAGAAGAAAAAAAAACACCCACACCAAAAAATAAATAAAGAAAATAAAAAAAAAATAAATGAAGCCCCTTTGCCCAGTGAGTATCAATGCTCATAGAATTTTTTTTTTTTTTTAAATAAAACGAATTGAAAAGATATTTTTTATTTCTTATGTGGTGATTATTTTGAAAGTTTTTGTTTTTTTTCGTTTTTGTTTTTTTGTAAATGAGGTTTAAATTGTCACAATATTACGACAAACATCCTACAGTGTTTGTTATTACAATTTCAAGGCGCTCCTTGGAAATGCGGTGATATTTCTTTAGCTCCTTTGAAAAGAAAGAGGATAAAAAAAATCAAAACAAAACAAAACAAAAAATAAAATGAAACGCTATGTCATAAAAAGAAAATGGCGGACCCTAACACTTGCGTTGTAGCGTCGGATTTTTCTCTTAGAATTATCCACGCCATTTTTTTTCTGGACATTAAATGAAGAAATTAAATGCCGATGTAAGAAAAAAATAAATAAATAAATAAATAAAAAAGCTATCTACACGCTCTTCGACTCAAGGACATTTTCTTTAGCATTTTTTTCGGCATATCGTTAGTTGCGTATCACGGTCAAGATAGCATACGATAACCAATTATCAATTCACAAGATGGAGGAATCTTTTTATGCAGCGGGGAAATAAATTTGTATATTCGCTTGGTTGATGTGACAATTATCACAACATAACGTTTCGGCCGTTGTAATCTCCGGCCTTCTTCAGGTGTACCTTGTCCATCCTAGCATAGCAATGTTCCCACCCGGGAAATCATTTTGAAATGTTGTGTTTAGATATATCACGATGAAGATGAGGACAACAGTCCGAAAAAATCAAAATGATACATAAAAAATCTCATCTTTAAAATTAAGATGAATGATAACGAAATCAGTTAATAAATAATCATGTAATATACCCAGATAGTTTGTAAGATTTAATTCGACCTTTCAACTCTGCAAATACACACACTCTCTCTCTCTTCTCTTTCTTTCTCTCTCTCTCTCTCCCTCCCCCCTCTCTCTCTCTCTCTCTATCTCTCTATCTATCTATCTATCTATTTATCTCTATTTCTATCTATCAATCTGTATCTCTGTCTGTCTCTCTCTGTTTCTTTATCTATCTATCTATCTCTATATTTATATCAATCTGTCTCTCTGTCTCTCTCTCCCTCTCTCCCTCTCTCTTTATCTCTCTATCTTTCTATCTATCTATCCCTATATCTCTCTCTATCTATCACTCAATCTGTCTGTCTGTCTGTCTATCTCCCCCTACCCTCTTCTCTCTCTCTCTCTCTCTTCTCTATCTATCTATATATATATATATATATATATATATATATATATATATATATCAATCTGTATCTCTGTCTGTCTCTCTCTTTTCTTTATCTATCTATCTATCTCTATATTTATATCAATCTGTATGTCTGTCTGTCTGTCTGTCTCTCTCTCTCTCCCCTCTCTGTCTCTTTATCTATCTATCTTTCTATCTATCTATCTTTATCTCTATCTATCTATTTATCTATCTATCCATTAATCTGTCTGTCTGTATATTTCCCCCTCCTATCTTCTCTCTCTCTCTCTCTCTCTCTCTCTCTCTCTCTCTCTCTCTCTCTCTCTCTGTGTGGTGTGTGTGGTGTGTGTATCTATCTATCTATCAATCTATCTATCTATATCTAGCTATCTATCATCTGTCTGTCTGTCTGTCTGTATGTCTCTCTCTCTCTCTCTCTCTCTCTCTCTATATATATATATATATAATATATATATAGAGAGAGAGAGAGAGAGAGAGAGAGAGAAAGAAAGAGAAAGAGACAGACAGACAGATAGACAGACAGATTGATAGATAGATAATATATATATATATATATATATTTGGGGGGGGAATATGTGCTTAATTGAAGTCGTACCAAAAATTGTCGGCTAAAAAAAAGCCATATCAAAACACATCGCTTGTGTATTTACTTGTCATATATATATATGTATATATATATATATATATATATATATATATATATCCTTTTCCATTTTATATATCTTTTTCCATTTTCACACACACACACACACACACACATATATATATATATATATATATATATTGAATTTTTGATAGAGGAATTATATATATAATTGATAATTTTGAATCATATTACCACGACCAGACAACTCGGCAAACACCATTTGCGACATCCGGAGCACTGGACAGCTGTTTCGACCTCCTTTGGTCTCATCAGCAGTGCATACCACAATCTCCGCCACTAGAGATTGAACCAGTGGACCACAGCGTGAAGAGCGGGGACTTAACACACTGGGCCACCAGCCCATGCCACAAACGGAGAATGCCAAATCATCTAGTCAATGGTAATATTAATTCAAATGCGCAGTCAAAGGAGGTCGAAACAGCTGTCCAGTGCTCCGGATGTCGCAAATGGTGTTTGCCGAGTTGTCTGGTCGTGGTAATATGATTCAAAATTATCAAAATATATATATATATTATTATTATTTATATTTTTGCTTGAAGGCAATTATAAATGCATGTATCGCATAAAATTCGATAATTATAGAAAATAATCTTGACAAGTAAATCCCGCAAAGGATGGCTCGCTATGCAGAACACCGTACAGACTGTTTCGACTTTATTAAGTCTCTTCAGCGATGTATACTAACGACTCCCCTCCGACAGGAATCGAAACCGGGACTTCACAGGCATAGTCAGAGACCATATCCGTTCGGCCGCCGGTACATAGCGAACAATCCCTGCGAAATTAACCTTGTCAATGATACTATTATTACACGCCCCTGCCATAGTAGGCAAGTGGACGTTTATTTAGTAAACAAACCCGGCCGTAAGCTCTTCGCTATGTTAAAATTAAAAATCTTATATATATTCCTTTACAACACAGATCGTGGAAGGAAAACAGAAGTAGGGCATATATGAACAGCAACATTCAAAAGTATTCTAAGGCTTTTTTGAAAAAGTCCCATGGCTCTAACACTTTTTCGTGTCTCTGGATATAGAAAATATCAGCCAGGGAAAGCAGAGAAACTGCACCTCTGTCCATATTCATTCGACATGATGGCATACACAGACTGACTCTCTAGATAGCCCGGCAAAATTACTTTAACTGTCCGTTGGCACTAAGCAGTGGTACTGTGAGATATGCAATCATATATCCCCCCCCCCCAGCAATGTATTTTTACCGAAGAAAAGTGATTAAACAATCTGAATAGCCAAATATTTTTAACTCAGGATAATCAGACAGGATGTATCGTGATAGTTTGCGTGATAGTATCAACATCACAGAAAATAGAATTGGCAATTTGTGACACTCTACAGATGGAATTCAAATGGCACTCACATGACATAAACTCCCCACAACTTTTTCATCTCTGTAAATAAAATTGTTGCTTCTTCTCTCCTTTCAATGAATGGATAGAAGAGGGGGAGTCAGAGATACCCAAAACTGAATCTTTTAGATATTTTTAAAAAAAAAAACAATGAGGTATGTTTAGCCTTATGTTCTTTAACTCTTAACATCCTGTTGAGAATTTTCAAAGTCCAGAGCATTCCTATAAGGATATATAAAAAAAATGGCTAAAAATGTCCTTTTCATTTAAAGTTACCGGAGTTATTTCCCTTAATTTAAAGACTTCTAAATATGTTTAATATTACATTAACTCTTAAAGTCCTATACCACCTCATTCCACCCGGCTGGAATTCACATTTGTTTTTCTTAAAGCTTATCCATAACTACTTTTGGAGCTGCCCAACTGTTACGATTGGACTTCCTCAAAGACACACAGAATATACAAATAAATGTATTATATATTATATAATATATATATATATATATATATATATATATATATATATATACCCACACACACACACACATATATATATATATATATTTGGGGGGTTGGAGGGGGTCTAGTTCGTTTTGATTTATTGCAAACAAAAGCAATAGCATTGTAATGGACACGCTTCGGAAGCGATGAGAAATCTGTTGTATCCGGTTTTTTTAGTCAGTTTTGCTCAAGATTGAAGAGTGTTGTACAAATAGGTTCAAAGAAAGAAAGAAAGAAAGAAAGAAAGAAAGAAAGGAGGAGGGAAGAGGGGAACATGCAAAGAAAGAAGAAAAAAGAAAGAATGAAAGAAAGAGGGGAGAGGATGACATGGAAAGAAAGAAAGAAGAAGAAAGAAAGAAAGAAAGAAAGAAAGAAGAAAAAGGGAAGAAGAGGACAAAGAAGGAAAGAAGAAGCAAATGAACAAGTAATAATGAGTGAATGATATTCAAAGAAAGAAAGAAAGAAAGAAATCCTAAGAGCAGATGATATTCAAAGAAGAAGAAGAAGAAGAAGAAGAAGAAGAAGAAGAAGAAGAAGGATTAAAATTGTAATGATTTTAAAAGAATTAAAAATAGGAACATCGATTAAAAAGAATATATAAAAGAAAGAAAAATAACTCTTAAGAGTGGATGGGATTCAAAGAAAAAAAAGGGGGGAAAAAGAACGAAAAAAGAATAAAGTAAAAAGAAAGAAAGAAGAAGGAAGAGGACAAGTAATGAAAGAAAAGACAAAAAAAAACAATTCATAATGAGTGAATTATATTCAAAGAAAGAAAGAAAGAAAGAAAAGGAGAATGAAAAAGAGATTGCTAAAAACCCTTAGAAACTACGTATGAAATGAGAAAAGAAAGAAAACCCAATACACTCGTGCCTTGCATGTTTCGAAATAAGCTCAAAAAATAAACGTTTTTAATCTCTCTCTCTCTCTCTCTCTCTCTCTCTCTCTCTCTCTCTCTCTCTCTCTCTCTCTCTTATATATATAGGGTGATCCAATAAAACATACTTTTGGGGGGTCACCATATATATATATATATATATATATATATATATATATATATATGACAAGTAAACAAACAGACGATGTTTGTGATATGGCTATTTTCAGCCGACAATATTTGGGAGAATATGTGCTTAATTGAAGTCGAACCTAATTTTTGAAAGTTAATTCATCAATAATTAATTAGGCGGGATTTACCTATTTAAATATAAGGCTAAACAAATCGAGGCCGAAATGTACATACAGAGATTGATTTTTCTCGATTTGTTTAGCCTTACATTTAAATAAGTAAATCCGCCTAATAAATTATTAATGAATTAACTTTCAAAAATTAGGTTCGACTTCAATTAAGCACATATTCTCCCAAAAAAAAAATATATATATATATATATATATATGGCCCAAGATGAGATACAAGGATTGCCTGAGGTCGACTTTGAAAAAATATGTGTATGTATATATATATACATATATATATATATATGTGTGTGTGTGTGTGTGTGTGTGTGTGTGTGTGGTGTATGTATATATATATATATAACATCGATGAGAAGACCTGGGAGAGTAAGGCTTTGGACCATTGGCAGTGGAGAAGAGTTTTACAGGAGGGCACAAAAAAGTTTGAGACCAACCATATACTGCATGAGCAGTTGAAACGAGATATTCGCAAGAATAAAGTAGACAATCAAGGGCTTCAAATCGGTCTACTATGTGACCAGTGTGAAAGGCTATGTATGAGCAAGGCTGGCCTGATCAGTCACCAATCTGTGCATTGGCGGGATGGACTAATAAAATACCCTGTGCTCCCTGGAATTACCTGTAAATGTGGGAAGATGTGCAAGACTTTGGCAAGACTAAAGAGCCACTTTCGTGCAGCTCATTGTTGAAATTTTTGAAGCTCACCATTATATTCTTTGAACTGTACAACTTTTTTTTAATCAAGCAATGGCAATACTTGAACACGAGTTTGCTGCCATCATATATATATATATATATATATATATATATGCTTCCCACTCCCATAATAGAGCACTGTGTGGGGGGACATTAATTGTAACTTCACCGTTTGGCATTAGCCGTGACCCGTCTGTTTACAGGTTTGAGTTCTCTGGTGATTATAAAAACATACCGCCGTAATGAATGTAGCAATTAATTATTCATCCTAGACTAACGGTCCGCTGATAGCCGCAAGGGTAAGGAATTTGGCAGACGAATATTCTGTCGGGTTTCGATCTCGGCGAGAGGTAGCTGTTAATAAGTCGAGACGCACTGATGAGAAGTAAACTTCGAAACACGTGGCTGTGAATGATATATATATATATATATATGTGTGTGTGTGTGTGTGTGAGGTATCCAAAATTTGGTAGTAAGGGATGGTTCTATATGTGATATCTAAGACACACTGTATTATTATTGTATGATCCAGTATGTATAAATACAGCTTTAGGTTTTACTACGTTTATGTGTTTAATAATAATAATGGAGATTGTGTGTTTTTCTGTGTGTAACCGAAACTATATTCCTACTCAAGTCACAATTCTCTTAGTTATTGACATCACATTCTCCATGATTTTATTTTTATCTAAACCTCAATTATTAATAAAATTGTCTTACATTATTAATACTGTTAACTATGTCTACATACTGACAACATGCAATTACATTTATATATGCAACAAAATAGCGGTTTACAGTGTGAACGGGAAGGCTAATTTGCATATTAATATTAAAAAATCGAATTTAATAAATATGTGCTTAGTATTATTGATTTCTAACTGTTTGGTTTTATTTTAATGAATATAAGCAAAATTCTCTTCAATGAATCTTAAATGAAATCCATTAACAAGATAAAATAACTGTAATTTTATTCTTTACTTCCTCTTATAACTAAATACTTAAATTAGAAAAAATAACAATGAAAGACGAGAGTGATGGAAGAGTAAGTTTCAGTTGTTCCATTTTTTTATTATACTCTCTATGTTTCAAATCTTTTATTATACTCCCTCTGTTTCAAATCTTTTCATCTGTATTCTTATTTAGTTTCATTAGCCTTTCTAATTTAATACAATATTTTATTACATTAAAACTTAAATACTTGCACCCGGAGGGTGCATATATTTCGCTAGTAATAATAATAATTTTTATATATCATAGTATTTAATAATTCATTATTTTTTTATATATATGTTCTATATTTATATTTTTTGTTTTATCTTTGCTTCATACTTATTCAGACTTATTTATTTTTCATAGTTGTTAATTTGACTGACGACTATCACCTAAAAAAACATGGCCCTGAAAAATATTTTTTTCTCATTTGACTTCCTGTCGCCATGGTAACAGTCTTTTAATGTATACATTTTGTGAATGAAATATTTTTTTGAGGGGGAAGAAGATTCTACATTGAGGAAGGTTTTTCTGTTATGCAATTCAAATTATTGATGATTATCCATCTGATGAGACTTGATTTTGAGGAGCTTTGTTTAATCAACTTAGATTTATAAAGGTCCCAATTTTGGTCGAAATAAATTTATTATGGAATAACGGTGTTGAGTTTTTCCTTCCTTTCAAAGATTATATATATATATATATATATATATATATATATATATATAATGAAACTGGAAGTGAATCCGACGCTATGTTGAAAAAATAAATAAAGGAAAGAAAGTATAGAATGGATAAAATAGGATATTTTAATCAATTTTACTTACACGTGTTTCGGTTAGGAGTTTATCTATTTTCAAATAAGGATTTACTCTGATGAAGGTCGAATTTTCTTTGTGTGCGGAACATTTCTACATTTTTTCTATGATTATTATTTCATTTCATTTTGTTATCTAAAAATAATAATAGTTTGAATAATGTACACATGGATAAACTCCTGACCGAAACACATGTAAGTGAAATTGATTAAAATATCTATTTTATCCATTCTATACTTTCTTTCCTTTATTTATTTTTTGAACACTCTCACACACACGCACACACACACACACACACACACACACATATATATATATATATATATATATATATATATATATATATATAGTTGACCAAAAACACCCTGACCTGACTTCTTAAAAATGACTATTTTTGGATCACCCAGTATATGGGCCGATTTAGCACAGTCGATAGAGCATCCGCCTCGGAACCACAAGTTTCCGGGTTCGACCACGCGTATTGGTAGCACAACTTCTGTGCGGTAAAGTGGTGACCTAACGGTAGGTGTGGCGCACCACCTCAGACACTTAAAATAATTTCCCTGGTCTCACTCTATTGAAAAGGAGATAGACTCCCTCGCTGTCCGGTTGATACCGACAATAAGCCACTCCGGCTACAGGATAATTGTAGAGTAACTTCCTATTTTAAAAATCTTATAATTCATTTCCAAATCATTATTTTTACTAAAAAATGAACATGAGAAGAATACATATAATATGGAGTTTTATTTTAAAATTCTATATGAGCATCAGCATTCGCATCCAGCCTCTCAAGCCGCTCGGGAATCTCATCAACTGATCTTCCAGTGGACTCTTGTGGAATGGCAGAAATAAATTCTCGCATTTGTCCTTCAAGTTCTTCTGAAATCGTTGGTTTCGTAGAGCAGACTTGCTCCTACTGGTTTTTAAAATCTCAACCATTTCACTCTCGTCTGAGGATTGCATAAGCATGAAACTAATAGTAACAAGATAATGATATCCATAATATAATATATTATTGATTGTAAATCTGCTCTTCTATATTAGCATTGAGCACATTTATATGTCAATACTTCTCTCATTCAATCTCTATTTATTATATATATATATATTATATATATATATATATATATATATATATATGTGCGGATGGTCCAACACAAGCCTTCACCACTATAAACACATCACTGTGTTTATTGTTCATTGTATGAACCCTCATGCGTCGAAATCGACGAGTCCATAATATATATATATATATATATATATATATATATATATATATATATATATATATGATTTCGTGTCATACTCACGACTCTTTTTGGTGGGGGGTAGTAACTGCAAGACCCGTCGGCACGGCTCTATTGGTTATGGTAGGTCTCGTAAAAAATCCCCCAACTGAATACCCAGTACTACTATCGCGGCTCCTACTTCGTCGCTCATATCTTTTCCAAAGTGTATGAACGACTTTTCGTCTCACGTAGTCTAACTCCCTCTGGCATAGAATAACAAACACCGTAGATAATGTGATTTCTTTATTCCTCTCACCAGAAAGTGTAAAAAACTGAAATAGGAAAGAAAAACAGGTTTATAGAACGAGCCACAACACAGGGGATGGTACAATGTCTGAACAAGGCAATGGATGGGTGTTAATAGGAAAACTGAGGCAGTTCATAGATAAAGACAGTGAAATAATAATGACGTACAATAACACCACCAAACAGGCTTAGAAGTTAAGAAAGGTAAGAGTCTATGAGAGAAAGTCAATCGAGCGACAAGGGAGTGAACATTACAAAATCTTTCTTAGTGTACAAGGTTCAACGAAACGTCAAATAATATAGTCAGATACACAAGGTAAAAGTCTATTACAAAATTTAATAAGAAGGTTACTGAGAGTCAAGTGACGTACCTGTTCTCTTTAAGGAAGAACACAGAAAAGGAATTGAACGCGTGTGGATAAGCCTTGAATTTACCGCTGAATAATGGTAGCCAGAAGAGGGCGGTGAAAATGCAAGAATAATCCCGTTTAGGAAAAAACACACAGTTCTAAGGGACGTAACTCTTAACGCAGAATCATAATTACAAACCAAGACAACTACTGTTGTTTTTCTACAAAGATGACTGGCATTAAATACCCCAGGAAGGTTGATATATCATTAAACAAAGAAACAAAAACCAAATACAGCTGGATATTTCTCAATAGAGGCCGGTTTAGCTCAGTCGATAGAACACCCATGTAGGAATCGCAAGGGTCCTGGTCCTATACCACCGGTCCCCGCCAACTCAGCTCATGAATAACACAGATCGTGTGATCTGATCTGTGCGATAGGTGTGGCGCTCTACCTCAGCAAAAACAATCTCTTTAGTCTAGCGATAGTGAAATGAGGATATACTTCCTCGCTGTCAGGCTGATACCGACAATAGGCCAATCCGCCAACTTTAGTTTTTTATTTATCAATATGACGTATCGTTGTTGGTTGGTTGGTTGGTTGGTAGGTTTTTAAGGCATGTTAATCTTTTGGGTTATTTTATGCCGAAGATGTTTTGTTTCATTCATTCTTTATAATAATGCATACTGTATATATATATATATATATATATATATAGCAGCACATACCCTACAACATCCGTTCTGGCAACGTGGACTGTCCCACAGCAGCAGGCATAAATACTCCGTCCACCATTGGACAACATTTATTAAGAAATTCCACTTGTGCTCGGTCCTACCACCCAGCTATGTTTTCAGTCCTTTGCAGTTCCAACAGCGAGCTACAACTGCAGATTCTCGAGTCCCTTTTCATCTCCCGCACTCAACCCCTCCTGTGCGTTCAGAAGCAGTCCCAACAACTACTCCTTTTTGGCACTTCAAGCCTCAACTTATCTAACCCCCCCTTGTGAGTTGTAAGTTTCGTAATTTTACTTATTGAGAAAAAAAAATTCCCTTTTTCTCATTGCTTTCTGACTTTTCCGTTGTCTACAACAAAAAACTAAACTACATTACCATCTTTCAATGTAATTTTTTCTCTGAGGAGCATTGAGCGAAAAAAAGAAAATCATTTCTGATTTTAAATCTAACTAGGGTACCCTTACTTTTCTTTTTAAGAAAAAAACAAATTTATTTTACAACATGCATATGCTTTTACGCGTCCTTTTTAAATTCTGTACTGTAAATAAACTTTTCATATATATATATATATATATATATATATATATATATATATATGGATGTTTTTCTATGTGTAAATAAGCTTATCTTGTGTTTCCTTACATTTATTTGGTGTTAAATGGTAAAACCGGGGGTCCAGTGAACTACGGCCGCTGGACCTACAGAGTAAATGAACATCGTTGATCCAAGGGGGCCATCCTCCCATGCAACACCTGCCCCCTCGATTTAAAGGGGCAGGTCTGTGTTTATTGCCCGGTGTCTGAGGCACCCCCCTTGAGGGTGAATGCCGATGCGATCAACGCATTTTTTTGCACCCGCCACACCATGAGCTTCGGTTCGTGGGTGGTCCCACATTAATAGGGCCTTGTGCCTAACCCGCACACGTGGGGTACGTTGTTAATAACTAGTATATGACAGATATACTAATGCTAATATTGGTCCTTGGTGAGTGGGGACTTGACTACCCTACACAACCATCTCCCCTAACCCCAAGCATTTCCAATATTACCATGGCTCAGCCATTCTTATATTCTTCCAAACTGGAGATTGTGTTAATTATTTTTGCTTAGAAGATAGTGATATTGGACCATGTTGTGACCAAAGATGCTGGCAAAAATAAAAATGCACAACATTAAAAAAAAAAGAAATGTTGTCCATAGTAAAAATCATTGTCCAATGCATTTTTATATTAAAATCATTTTCAATGAATTTTCATAGTAGAAATTATTGTCCAATGCATTTTTATTGTAAAAAAAATTTCCAATGCATTTTTATAGTAAAAATCATTTCCAACATATTTTTGTAGTAAAAATCATTTTCAATGCATTTCTATAGAAAAACGCATTGCCCAATGCATTTTTATAGTAAACATCATTGTCCAGTGCATTTTTATAGTAAAATCTTTGTCCAATGAATGTTTATAGTAAAATCATTGTCCAATGTATTTTTATAGTAAAATCATTGTCCAATGAATGTTTATAGTAAAATCATTGTCCAATGCATTTTTATAGTAAAATCATTGTCCAATGAATGTTTATAGTAAAATCATTGTCCAATGTATTTTTATAGTAAAAGTCATTTTCCAATGCATTTTCATTGTAAAAATCATTATTCAATGCATTTTTATATTAAA
>CM042159.1:94693762-94713762 GCA_023376005.1 Doryteuthis pealeii | reverse complement strand
ACATTTGATACGTATACAGCACATGGATAAAAGGGTACATAATACAAGGTGTACATAAATAAAGATAAAGACACATTCATGAATGGTAAAAAAATACATAAAAGCCACAGACATGAGACTAGGGATAGTCCATGCTGTGTGAATAACTTACAGTAATGTAAGGGGGAGCAAAGCCCCAACGAGAAGGGAATAGACCAGAATCTAACCCATGTGTCTCGTAGTTTGAGGAACAGGAAAAGAGAGAGAAGCGTTTGAACCAGGTGCTTAAATACTATATCCCCTGGTGAGAACAAGCAACAAATCAGGGGGAAGATAACTCTTACAGGCTAAATGGAAAGATAATCCCAACAAATGTATTACAATAGAAAATGTATGTAAAGTATGAGTTGCAAAAGTCACAAGTAGAAAATGTATGTAAAAATGAATGAAATGTATGAATTGCTACGGGGGTTGCGAGTTAATGCTCTCGCGTGACTTATCTGAATCCAGGTAGAATGTCTTGCTAGTTCGTTTGTTTGATTTTACGCGTCGGCGGCAATTCCATGCTGTTCAAAAGACCCCATCTTCCCAACGTCTATTCTGTGTAAAAAAAACTACGTCGTGCTTCGACCAGGGTCCCAGCTGAAGAGGGTGATTTCAAGGTATCAGCCTCAAAATTGGCGGTTATCACTGAGCCTCGTAACGTGTTCTCTGATTGGTCGCTGACAAAAGCCCATAGACAATCGCATGGGTTTCTCATCAGTTTATGGCTAAGACCCTTGGCTCTGTTGCTATCGTCAAAGGGAGGTCACTGTAATTGTTTTTCACCTGTGATCTTTATTTGCATAAGGTGAAAATAAGGTATTATTATTTTCCACATGATTAAGCACCCCCGGTGAAAGCTGTTTTGAAAGGAACACCTTTTGCTTTTCACTGTAATCTCCCAGTTGTTTTTTTACAAACAACAGACAATTTTTTTTTTTGCATTAGAATTTCACTGTAAGATTTTTTAAGTTTGTTCATGTATATTTCCAACCCAAAGGCTTAAGTTTTTATACTAAAATAGTTTTCGATAAAAAAAAAGATAGTTATTTCATATTGTTGTTGTTAATTCAATAGGAATTTTTTAAAGTTTTAAAAACTTTAAACAAAAGACACGTTTTTATATGAAAGACGTATTTTTATATTAAAATAGTTTTTATTTAATCTGAAGAGAAATGTAGATATGTTTATTTAAATGAAAATTGTTTTTATTTACAAAATATTTTTTTATGTTTATTTAAATGAAAGAATGTTGAAACCAAGTAACCAATAAATAACTAATTTTTTTTATTAAAATCGAAAACTATTTTAGTATAAAAACGTGGCATTGGGTTGTAAATTTACAGGAATAAACTTTTTAAAAAATCTTACAGTGAAATTCTAATGCAAAAACAAATCGTCTGTCGTTTGTAAACAAACAACTGGAAGTTTACGGTGAAAAGCAAAAGGTGTTCCTTTCAAAACAGATTTCACCTGGGGTGCCTATTGGTTACTTGGTCCCATTTCTCTTACTAAATGTAACTATATAACTGTGTAAATTATTTGTATTAAATTATTGGAAATTCCATAATTAATTATCTCCCCCAGCCGCTAGGGGGCGAATCGCCAACATCGTATGTTAGCGCCAAAGCCAAAAACTTTACTTATCACGGAGCACTCACTGGGGGTAGTCGCGTAAATAGCGGTCCCTACACTTCATTCATCACTTAGCCCAAAAACAGGGCTTACTTCTACGGACCGTTGACCTGGACGGTGGCATATTTTCACAGCACACTTTCGAAGGCATTGTGTCCGCAGACCACAGGCTGTCACAATAGCACACTACACAAGGCACCAAGACCAAATAGTCTACTTGAAAAGGGCCCATTCACCGTCATTTAAAAGAACTGTTAACCCGGGCGAGAAGCTTCTAAAATAGCCTCCCCCATCACTTATCACAGAACCGGTTACGAGGAAGAACGAGAAACGTCCAAAGAAACGTCCTATCAACTTTCCAACAAGCAACAGAATATCCCTGTTATCACCACTACTCCAAGAACATCACTTAACTCAGATAAGTCTGTAGCAAATACCAATAAAATGTGCAACAAGTTCTTGTATTATTTGTCAATACATGTATTAAATATCCATTGTGTGTTTGTCTTCTTTGTCCGACAATTTACCTACAACTACGGAGAAATAAGAACTCCTTCGAAACCCGTAAATACTCTTAAGATAGGAATACTTGAAATCCTATAACTGTGTATAAATTACTAATGTTAGATATGAATAATTGAAATTATATAACTGTGTGTAAATTATTTGTATTGCATCGGAATTTGAATTCATTTTAAGTATTCCGATCTAATAGAAATAACATGTACAATAACTGTGTACAAATTATTCTTACCAAGACAGAATGAAGAATGAATGAAACTAGTTTTGTCCCATTATATTAAGTGTACCGGAAAGTCCTGTCCCGATTTTTGTTAGGAATAATAATTGAAAGAAATATTACTGACAAATCTTTATTATTCAACAAAATAATCGCCATCATTAGATATAACCTTTGTCCAACTACTTGGGAGCTTTCAAAAAAATTAACATTTTTGGAAAAAATAAAGGAATTCACCTCCGCTTCAACCTCATGAATATTTATTAATCTTTTTCCTCTGATGAAATGCTCTAAAGAACGGAATAAGTGAAAATCTGATTGAGCAAGGTCTGGCGAGTATGGAGGGTGAGGAAGAACTTTCCGACCTAAGGAATTTATTTTTTCTTGAGTTTGATTGGCAGAATGGGGTCTAGCGTTATAAGGAGACTATTGCAGATTGTTGCCCGAATTGCTTTGTTGTTGGCTGCAGAGGGTTCACGAGGACCCCACCTACCCTCTCTATACACCTTTCCAATCTTTTTCAGATGCTCCTGAACAGTAGACCAAATTACATCAAGTCTTTGGAATAATTTTCTAATTGTTTGTCGAGGATGTTCTTCCACTGCCGCTTTCAAAAGTTCATCATCCAAAAGACTGGGTCTCCTCGATTTAGGCTCATCAGTAAGGTTGACATTACTTTCTCTAAATTTCAAAAACCATCTACGTCAGTTTCTAACAGTCACACCTTCTGGATAAACAGCGGTTATGTTTTTCACTGCAGTTGTTGGATTGCTACTTTTGTGGAATTCATACAACATGCAATGACACATATGCTTCACTTTGAAACTTTTGTCTTCCATCGGCTATAGATGATTTGGACCATATGACCTTTAGGCACCCCTTTTGCGAGCTCGTTTCATAAGGATATTTTTTCATTTACACCGTCAACATCCGGTTGTTTGTTAACAGATGATTTTTAGAGTTTTTTTAATTATAAAACTATTTTTTTTTAATTATTATTAATAAGACTTAATTCTATAAGTACCAGGAGGCCACGACATTAAAACCTCTCCGAGAGAGACAGCCCTGAGATACCAGATAGCTTCTCCAACGCGCCGGTAAGTCCCTTAAACTCAATTTTATACACAGGAAGGACTTTATATTGTTACTCATTGTTTTATTTGTCTTTAATAAATCGTTAGAATTAAACGTAGTAATAATTCATTCATTTGTTGCTGTTAGCCTTAGAATTAAATGATAAACTAACACAATAGATTGTATTGTTTGGATATCAACTCCCTTTTAAGTCGTTTAATATTGAATCAAGTCATTTCGGTGAACAAAGAATTCAGGTTACTTACAGTACCTGCTGTTGCTTTAGTGATCAACCAATTAAGTATTGAACAGACTGATCGGTGCTTAACTTCGATGATAAGCAGGAACCGGTGCTTTCTGCATCACTTGACCGTAATCATCCATTATGGGTCGAAGGTCATATCAAATGTAGGAAAATGTATTAACAAAAGAGTAGACAATTACAGTAAAGAAAAGTGGGAATTACGTCCGACAAATAGAGTTACGAGCTGACTCGCATTGGCTTCCTCAAACCATAATTGTTCCTGCTACTTATAGTAACCGTCGGCGCATTCCACTATAGTCTATAGGGTATATCACCTATAACAATCTATATATATATATATATATATATATATATATTACACGGTGTGTCAAAAAAGTATCGAGATTTTTTTAACGCTTTTATACACCTTGTATTCTGAAGAAATTAATGTTCCATTCCTTGTTCATTTCTATCTTGGTAAATACAGCTTCAAACTCGTCACTTTTTTGGCACACTTTGTATTCTGAAAAAATTAACGTTCCATTTATTGTTCATTTCTATCTTGATAAATACAGCTTCAATCTCGATATTTCATCACACACACACACACACACACACACACATATATATATATATATATATATATATATATATATATATATATTGCGAGAGAGAGAGAGAGAGAGAGAGAGAATGTCTTAGATAAGATGCAAATTATAATGTGCGATTTTCTTTGTTTTTTCTTGTTTTTTTTTTTGTTTGTTTTTGTTGTATTTTTGTTTGTTTTTTTGTTATTTTTCCAACCGCGTGGTATCTATCTAAAATAGCCGTCGAGCCGTGACAGACTTGCCTAAGGGCTTCAAAACGCCCGAACAAAGAGCAATTATCTCTGTCTAACACGACCAATGCTTTTTTTACCTGACGGCCACGGGGAAACCGTTAAGCAGTTCAAGTTGAGCCCCATTGATTATATCGCTTTTATAGAAGACGCAAGTCTCATTATGAAGTCACGGATCTGCAAAATCGTATCGTCTCAAAAGCGAGAGAAAGGAAGAGAAACAAAAAAGAGAGAAAGAAGAAAAATGTATTTAAAAATACAACAAAAAGAAGAAATGAAACAAGACCTAAAGGACGACATGAAAAGAAGTAAGAGCTTTTATGTATGTTCATTTAAGCAATAAGACGCTCGAAATGTTATTTGGTCATAACAGTGTATCGACCAGTGAAAAATTGCTTTAAATATATAACAGCGACGGTAGAACCAGGAACGCACGTCCTAATGGCCCTGGGAGCTCGATATATAATTGCATTTTACCCCAGCACTAAATATAAAGCTAAAGAAAAAACGAAAACAAACAAAAATAAAAAAAGCAGAGCTGTTTGTAGTAAGTTGACCATTTTCAGTATATTGGTAAAGATTTTTTTTCATCTCCTGACTAGCTAAGTAATCCGTAATGGTTTTTTGAAAGAGACTAAATCGACATATGCAATGGGGAGAATGTCGTAGGCATCCGTGGCGTAACGGTTATCGCCATTTTTTTTACTATAAAACTGCACTGGAAATTATTTTTGTAATGAAAATGCATTGGAAATGATTTTTGCTATAAAAATGCATTGGAAATGATTTTTACTATGAAAATTAATTGGAAATGATTTTTACTATAAAACTGCATTGGAAATAATTTTTACTATAAAAATGCATTTTTATGAAAAATAAGCGTTTTAGCATGAGAGAATAAAGAAACTAATATTTCTCTGAATGTTTGAGATGAGGCTTGATGATTAATATTATCTGTGTTATTCGGACTATTGTCCTTATCTTCATTGTTATCTGTACAGCGTTTTGGCCGATGTACCCTCCGGCTTTCTTCAAGTATTTCTTGTCGGACTCGGGAACCTTCTTGTCGTAATCGGGAACCTTCTTGTCGTAATCGGGAGCCATCACGGAACTTTGAACCTAACCCTTTATTCAGTCCACGTTTCTGTTCTCATTCCGCTAATCATAGCTGGGGTGGAAGCGTTGAGCTGTGTTAATTATTATTCTATGCTACTGCTGCCTTTGGCCAGGATTGAACCTGCAGTCCAGAGATAATTGTCACTTAGAACTGTCTTAATCTAACTCCCTTATCCACTAGGGCATGTGTCCAATTGGACAATCCAGTGTTCCCGATTACAACAAGAAGATTCCCGAATCCGAGAAGGTTCCCGAGTCTGACAAGAAATACCTGAAGAAGGCGGGAGGGTACATCGGCCGAAACGCTGTACAGATAACAATGAAGAATAGGATAATAGTCCGAATTACACATATAATATTAATCATCAAGTTTCATCTCAGACATTCAGAGAAATATTAGTTTCTTTATTCTCTCATGCTTAAAAAAACGCTTATTTTTCATAATCTTGGCATCAAACACGTGGATACACGAAACCCTTACAATTATTCCTTCATCTTTCTCCATCATTTTCTCTCCTTACTCTTCTTTCACTTTCGTCTTTTCTACTTCTTGCTTTCTTTATTTCATAACACCTCTCCCTAAAATGTGCTCCTTGTTTACTCTACTTTCCTTCCTTACTTCTCCTCCTTACTCTCCCCTAATTTCCTCTTTTTGTAGTCCTTACTCTTCTTGCTTATTACGTATGCTTCCCCTTTCTTTTCATTCTCATAAGACTTTAAGCCCTTTTGACAGTATATATATTTACCAACCCCTCCGCACGAGCAGGATGCGACACAAGGTCCTAGACTGGTTACCTAGCCATGGTTAAAGGGTCAGTCTGCCCTGCTATTTACCCATAGCTGGAGGGAGAATTGGATTCATACCTTTCCCAAGGGTATTAGCGCCATGTGAAATTCCAACAGCTACGTCCAGGAATTGAACTCCTTTTGACAGTATATCTCCTTTTTCTTCAACATATTCTATCTTCCCTCTCTCGTTTATAAGACATATCCCCCCTCTCTCTCTTTCTCTCTCTCTCTCTCTCTCTCTCTCTCTCTCTCTTCAAACATATTCTCTCCCCTCTCTTTTCTTCAACATATCTCTTCCCTCTCTTTTCTTAGACATAATCTCCCTCCTCTCTTTCTCTCTCTATTTTCTTAGACATATTCTCCCTTCTCTTTTATGAACATGCTCTCTCTCTCTCTCTCTCTCTCTCTCTCTCTCTCTCTCTCTCTCTCTCTCTCTCTCTCTCTCTCTCTCTTAGACATATTCCCTCTCTCTGTATTCTTAGACATATTCTCTCTTCACTCTCTCTCTTTCTTGGACATATTCTCTGTCTCTCTGTCCCTCTTCTTAGACATATTATCTCTTCCCTTTCTTTTATTTGATATACTCTCTCTCTCTCTCTCTCTCTCTCTCTCTCTCTATATATATATATATATATATATATATATATATATATATATATATATATATATATTTCTTAGACATATTCCTTCTCCCCTCTATTTGTTAAACATATTCTCTTTCTCTCTCTCTCTCTCTCTCTCTCTCTCTCTCTCTCTCTTTCTTAGACATATCATCTCTTCCTCTCTTTCATTTGATATACTCTCTCTCTCTCTCTCTCTCTCTCTCTCTCTTAGACATATATCATCTCCTCTCTGTATTCTGACATATTCTCTCTTCACTCTCTTTTCTTGGACATATTCTCTGTCTCTCTGTCCCTCTTTTAGACATATATCTCTTCCTCTCTTTTATTTGATATACTCTCTCTCTCTCTCCTCTCTCTCTCTCTCTATATATATATATATATATATATATTATATATATATATAAATCTTCTTAGACATATTCCTTCTCCCATCTATTTGTTAAACATATTCTCTTCTCTCTCTTCTCTCTCTCTCTCTCTCTCTCTCTCTCTCTCTCTCTCTCTCTCTCTCTCTTTCTTAGACATATTCTCTCTTTTTTTCAACATATTTTATCTTTCCTCTATTTTCTCAACATATCTCTTTCTTCATATTCTCTCTTCACTTCTCCTGGCTTCCCTTATTTCATAACAGCTCTTCTTTAAAATGTGCTCTTATTTACTCTCCCTTTTCTTAATTACTTCCTTTCCTTACTCTCCTTTCCCAGATATATCCCATCATCCTTCACTCTTCTCATATTTCCTCTCTTTCTTCTCAACCTTCTTTTCTATTCCCTCTCTCTTTTCTTATACACCTTCCCTCTTCCCTCTATTTTCTTCTCCTCTTTTCCTACCTCCCATTCTTCGCTCCTCCACCAACCGATTCTGCGAGAATTTTACCGTAGCAAGGGAGCCACTAGCGTCATTAGTTGGCGCGAAAATTCAATATAATCCCGGGCTAAGGAGAGACGCTCCATCCATGTGTAACCCGAATTAACCCCGAATTTTGCCAGCAAATGCGGTTAGTGGTGACCCGAACCGTTGTCACTCTACCTATTAGGAGTTTTTGTATTGAAAACTATATTCTATGCGCTTCATTTGACCTTCTGAAAATCGCATTGTTGTCTGCGATTGAGGCCCTGTCCTTGGAACCTTCGCCTCCAAAAGAATTGGCCATTGATTAGTGCCACGATTGGTAAGAGATATTTGAAAATGGAGAACGGGCAGTGAGGGCGGGGGTTGAGAGAAGAAACAAGAGGACAAATCGAAGTGTTCGTGGTTAGTTACTTGGTTGGTTTTATGGTGAAGAGGTTCTTGGAATTTGTGTAAGTGTTTGGTAAAAGAATAATGGCGGGTGGGGATAAGGGAAGGATGGAATGGAATGGAAGAGATAATGGGCTGGTTAGATAGATAAATAATAGGCTGGAATGGATAGATAGATAGATAGATAGATAGATAGATTGCGTGAGTGAGTGAGTGAGAGAGAGAGAGAGAGAAAGTGTTCGTGGGAGAGGGAGAGAGAGAGAGAGAGATTGACAGATAGATATTGATAGATATGAACAGAATGAGATAGATAGATAGATAGATAGATTGCGTGATGTGAGTGAGAGAGAGATAAAGTGTTCGTGGAGAGAGAGAGAGAGAGAGAGAGAGAGAGAGAGAGAGAGAGAGATTGACAGATAAATATTGATAGATATGAACAGAATCTGATAGATAGATATGAGAATGAGAGATGATAGATAGATAGATAGATAGAGTGCGTAAGTGAGTGAGTGAGAGAGTGAGTGTTTGTGAGAAAGAGAGGAGAGAGAGAGAGAGAGAGAGAGAGAGAGATGGACAGATAAATATTGATAGATATGAATAGAATGTGATAGATGATATGAGCAGAATGAGATAGATAGATAGATAGATAGATAGATAGATAGATAAAAATGTGATTGATATTTATGAGCAGAATCAGATTGATTGATAGATAGATAGATAGATAGATAGATAGATAGATAGATAGAGTGAGTGATAGAGAAAGAGAAAGAGAGAAAGATATGGACATAAAAATATTGATAGATATGAACAAAATGGTATAGATAGATTAATATGAACAGAATGTGATAGATAAATAGATAGATAGATATGGACATGATAATAGATAAATATGAAAAGAATAAGATAAATTGATAGATAGATATGAAAATGATTAGATAGATAAATTGAGAGAGAGACAGACAGAGAGACAAATATGAACAGAAATATATAGTTAGAAAAATATGAACACACACACACATATATATATCCACAGACACGTGTTTCAAAGTTTATTTCTCATCAGTATGGCTCAACTACCTCTAGCCGGGATCGAAACCCGATAGAATTTTCGTCTGACAAGTTCCTTACCCTTGCGGCCCCGGCGGCTGTCAGTCTTGAGTGAACAATTAATTGCTACATACTTTACGGAGGTATGTTTTTACAATCACCAGAGAACTCAAATATGTAAACAGATATATATATATATATATATATATATATATATATACATGCGCGTGTTCCTAAATCTTCCGTCCGTTATGATCCTGCAACACCCTCTGGTTAAAAATGAGACCGTCCAAATTGTTCAAGATGCAATGCTTATTGTTTGTTATTGTTATTGTTTGTTTTACAAACGAACGAAGATGTTAGCCTCAAACGGATAGACCACCATTGCGACCCGTCTCGTCTGATAAAAATCCCTGTCAATCTCATTCGAACACCGCAACTAGTCTTTTAACTTCTTCACTATCTCATTCACGCTTTGCACCGTTGTCCCGGCTTGGCCAATCTGAATCTAAGGTCAGTGACTTCCACGTCATCCTTATTCTGATACTTTTTTTTTTCGATTATTAAAATTTGTATTAAAATATTTTAAATATCCATATTCGGTTTTTTTTTAATTAAAATTTTCCACATTCATCCCACGTCAACCGACCGCTGACATCCACACTCATCATTTTACATACGGACGGACTTGACAGCAGAAAACTTACGTGTAGTCCGATAAATTTTAACTTAAGTTTATTTGGGGGGCACGGTTTCACCCACCTCCCTGACGTTCGAATCTAGTCTGTGCTGAGCACGGAGCAAAGTGTGCATATAAGAGGGCCGTTGAGCGAGCACATTGGTAGGAGAAAAACCTGGAGAACCCCCACTGCTCAGAAACGGGGTCGTGCTGGGGCTCGGGATTGTGCTGGGGCTCGGACTGGACGGGGAGCATGAGTAGGGAGAAAATTGCACGAAGTGGTAGTATCTGTGAGGGACCCATCCACTCGTCAAATAGAGATGCTCCATCCTGTCGGCTGAGGCTGTAGAATATACTGACTGCACCTCTACAGAGGAGTAGAATCTCCTCAGTGGGGCCGCCTGTTGGCCATGGTTGATGATCCGTGATGCTTAAATATAGAATTCTTCTGGCTGAGAAGCCCATGACAGCCAACGCTCCACCCCGCCTTTAGATCAATCGGCTGGTCACGTCAAACCCTAGCACCGATATGATTGTCCCAAAGAGGCTGTTTACATTTCATATAGCGCTAATAACTTTGGGAAAGGTATGCATCCAACTACACTACCTCCAGCTATGGGTAAATAGTAGGGCAGACTAGGTTCTTTAGCCTAGGTTAAATAATGCGTTCAGGAGAAGGAAAACTCTGAATTCAAACACCGTTTAACAAATTGACCTCGTGTCGCATTCTGGTCGTACGGAGGAGTTGGTATATATATATATATATATATATTATATATGTGTGTGTGTGTGTGTGTGTGTAAGAAAGTTTTATAGAAAAACAACAAGATGTTAAACATTTTAGCTGACAGATATCTGTTTCGACATTATGTATATGTCTTTTTCAAAGCAACATTGTAAGTGGAAAAACGGAATGAATATTACAATGTTGCTTTGAAAAAGACATATACATAATGTCGAAACAGATATCTGTCAGCTAAAATGTTTAACATCTTGTTGTTTTTCTATAAAAACTTTCTTACATATTGTCGGATTCAATATCCATTTTTACCTTCATATATATATATATATATATATATATATATATGATTTTCCCAACGCTCTTTTCCTTATGGCAAGCCCGAAACTTTTTTATCATATATGTTCTAGAAAGCTGTGACTGAGGGCTTGGGGACATGATGTTAAACTCTCTCTCTCTCTCTCTCTCTCTCTCTCTCTCTCTCTCTCTCTCTCTCTCTCTCTCTGTCACTGACTGATATGATGTTTATCACAGCCAAAAGCAAATATGCGTTAAAAGAAAGTGCAGGCTTGTTGTGAATCGAGACAGGGGTTACTACGGAACAAAAGGCCCGTACCCTAACACCTACAGAGTCTGTGTGCTCACTGCCCTTTTGTAAGCCTGTGAGACTTGGGTTGTTTACAAACGACATCTCAGGACCTTCGCAGGATTTTAGGGATAGAATGGTTGTCATTTACACCAGACACCACAATACTTGAAAGATGTCACCTGCCTAGTATTGAGAGTTTAATCCTTAGATCACGTCTTTGTTGATCTGGTCATCTATTTCGCATGAATGATTGCCGAACCCCAAAAACAACTATCTTACGGGGAAATCTCAACTGGCAAACGTCGTCAGTGCAAAACCAAATTGAGTTTTAGGAACTGCCTCAAGGACACTCTGAAGAACACTGCTATTGCTGTGGAGGACTGGCAGAAGCTAGCTTGTAATAGACCTGGCTGGAGAGCCACCATCTACCTGCCTGTTGAAAAATTTTAGTCCAACCGAATTAAACACCAAAAATTGAAGCGGGCTATTAGAAATGGTAATTTTCAACCCAGCAACATTCAAAGCGGAGAAGTTCAAACAGGTAGTTTATGTCGAATAGTATGTCTCTCCTGGACTGGCCTGGTGAGTCATCTGAGATAACACAAGAATAGAGTGTCTAATGCTACTGGCACTTAACTATGAGGATTAAAATAAAACAACAAAAAAAGACAGGAAAGTTAACAGCCATTATTACTTTGCAAAGCGAATTAAATTGAAAAATAAATAATGCTGGAGAATTAGAAAAATTATCTATCTGTTAATCCTCTTCGTCTTTTTCTAATAATTTACATTTTGTGTGTGTGGTCTCTCTCTCTCTCTCTCTCTCTCTCTCTCTCTCTCTCTCTCTCTCTCTACTCTTACACCCACGTCTTAATTTCTCTTCATCACTGTCGAAGTTTTTCTTTTTATTCTTTCTCACTCTTTTACTAACATCCACTCATCTCTCTACTCCCCCTTTCTCTCTCTCTCTCTCTCCCTTTCTCTCTTTCACACACACACTCTCTCTCTCTCTCTCTCTCTTTCCCATTCTCTCTCTCTCTCTCTCTCTCCCTCTCTCTCTCTCTCTCTCTCTCCTTCTTTTGGTTTGGTTTGGTTTGCGACATATCAACCTCAGTGGGTCATTTAATGCCGATAAAGTTGTGAAATAAATTCATTCTTAATGGATAATACAATTTTGTTTATAAACTCATGTTTTTCTATTTAACCCATAGATAGGACCCTAAAAGGTACTACCACTCCGGGTCACAGTGGACCAAGGAGCAATGGTGATGAAGGGGTGCTCCACATTCCCCAAACCTCCAAAACTGGAACCTCACCATCAGATAGAGTTTAATGTCATTCCCAGGACATGTAGACCCTCTGCCATCGCCTACTGGCACCCATATGATAAAAATGGGTTGGGGCTTGCCATAAGGGCAATAGGATTGGAGCAATCATATAGGTGCTAGGGCTTGACGTGACCAGCCAATTGATCGGAAGGGGCCTCTTTGACCGACCGTCTAGCCCAAGATAGGGCCAAAGTGGAGTATTGCAAGTCATGGACTGCTGAACCACCTGGTCTCTATCCTTAAGCATCACGGGTCGCCAACCGCGGCCAACAGGTGACCCCATTTGGAGAGTCTTACTCCTCTGCAGAGGTGCAGCCAGTGCATTCTAACGCCCCAGCCGACAGGGCGTCCTTCTTTTTGTCTTTTCATTATATTCGATTGAAACATTATTGCTTCTACACGCTCACCCCCTCTCTCAATCTTTCCCCTGTTCTCTTTCTTTCTTTCTTTCTTTCTTTATTATATTGTTTATGTATAGTATGTCATTTTTCTTCCCTTTCTTTTTATATAATAAAGATGGAATGGTCCATTATCTAGATGGGGTACGACATTCAAAAAGGATTCGGTGTATAAGCAAAACCAGATAATCAAGATTTACATTTTTGCATTTCATTTTGGACGATTTAGAGGGTGTTACAAGATGATAATGGTCGGAAGCTTAAGGAACAAGAATCTTAATATGTAAATAGATTGGCGGGTGATTTAAAAGGATTTCAGTTGATCGTTGCTCCTGCGATCTCCAGCCACCGACATGAATCGAGACTAACACCTCGGACTCACAGACAAGAAGAAATGGCCTTACATAGCTGATTAATGCTGTCTTTTTCGCGAACAAGAACCACGTTGAATATAAATGGGATATTTTCTGTCTGTCTGTCTCACACTCACACACACATACTCTCTCTCTCTCTCTCTCTCTCTCTCTCTCTCTCTCTCTCTCTCTCTCTCTCTCTCTCTCTCTCAGACAGACACAGACATAAACACAATCTCCCTTTCTTTCTCTCTCTCACACACATTCTCTTTCTCTTTCTCTCCCTCACAGGGACACACATGCACACACACACACACACTCTCTCTCTCTCTCTCTCTCTCTCTCTCTCTCTCTCTCTCTCTCTCTCTCTCTCTCTCTCTCTCTCTCTCTCTCTCTTTCAGCATTTGTATATCCAACGCTGTAGTGTTCGCAATGAATAATACCTAAAAATACAGTTTTTGCTTGCATAGTATTCCACTTGGCGCGGACACTGAATGCCACTTACGGGACCTACACGTCCGATAACAGATCTCCAGACACGCTATTACATTCACTTTTTAGCTAATACTGTTGGGGAAAGCATGAAATCTCTTATCCCCCAACTACGGGCTAAATACTACCACTACTTTTCTTCTACAAGGATGGATTTGGCATTAAATAACCCATGAAGCTTGTTATGCCATTAAACCAGACCAATCTTCTCTGCACCACTTCATGTATCTTTTTTCAGTGTATCTTCTCATGTTTCCTTTCTTTCTTCTGTTTACGTGGGTGATTTGAAAGGATCTCTGTCATGCGTTGCTCCTGCGTTCTTGAGTCGCCAACACGACACTTATAAGAACCAAGAATTCGGCGGATAAGCAACACCAGATAATCAAGTTTTATTTTTATTCATTTTATCTTGGGCGATTTGGACAGTCTCATTTTTAACCAGAGGGTGTTACAAGACGATAAAGGTCGGAAGCTTAAGGAACAAGAGTATTAATGTATAGATAGTTTGGCGGGTGATTTGAAAGGATTTCAGTTAATCGCTGCTCCTGCGATCCTGTATAACCTCGAACTCACAGACAAGAAGAAATGGTGATATATATCCAATTAATGATGTCTTTTCCACAACCAAGAACCGCGTTGAATATAAATGGAATATTTTCTGTCTGTCTGTCTGTCTGTCTGTCTGTCTGTCTGTCTGTCTGTCTCTCTCTCTCTCTCTCTCTCTCTCTCTCTCTCTCTCTCTCTCTCTAGCACTGGGATCATTAATACTGAATCGTTGGTAATGGATAATACCTAAAAAATACCGTTTTTGCTAACATAATATATCCACTCTGTACGGACACTTGATGCCATTAATAGGACCTACCAAGTACGATAACAGATCTTCAGTCACACTTTTGGACTGATACCGCTGGGAAAGGCATGAAGCCCCTTATCCCCCAGCTATGGGTTAAATACTACCACAACTGATTTTTCCTACAAGAATGGGTTTGATATTAAATAACCCACGAAGTTTGCTACGCCATTTAAAAGAACTAGACCAACCTTCACAGAATTACTTCATGTTGTTTTTTTTTTTGTTTTTTCAATTTATCTTCTCATGTTTTGTTTCTTTCTTCTGATTAGATGGGTAACTTGAAAGGATTTCCGTCAATCTTTGCTCATGCGATCTCGGGTCGCCGACATGAACCGAAACACCAACACCTCGAAGTCATAGACAAGAAAAAAGGCGTTACATACCCAATTAATGTTGCCTTTTCTTCTGTTTACGTGGGTGATTTGAAAGGATCCCCGTCAATCGTTCCTCCTGCGTACTTGAGTTGCCAACACGACACTCATAAGAACTAAGAATTCGACGGATAAGCAGCACCAGATAATCAAGTTTTACTTTTATGCATTTTATCTTGGGCGATTATGGACGGTCTCATTTTTAACCAGAGGGTGTTGCAGGACGATTACGGTCGGAATACTGTCTTTCCCACGAAGAAGAACCGCGCTGAATATAAAGGGAATATTTGGCCTCTCTCTCTCTCTCTCTCTCTCTCTCTCTCTCTCTCTCTCTCTCTCTCTCTCTCTGTAGCATTGATAATGAATAATTGCTTGCCAATTATTTCATACTGTACGGACACTGGCTGCCAGTTAGAACACCTACCAAGTACAATTACATATCCTGTCACACCAGATAATCAAGTTTTACCTGTGTGCATTTTATCTTGGACGATTCGGGCGGTCCCAGTGGGTGTTGCAAAACGATAACTGTCGGAAGCTTAAGGAACAAGAGTATTTATATAGAGATAGATTGGCGAGTGATTTCAGTTAATCGCTGCTCCTGCGATCTCGAGTCGCCGACACGAACCGAGACACCAACACCTCGAACTCACAGACATGAAGAAATGGTGTTACATATCCAATTAATGTTGTCTTTTCCGCGAACAAGAACCGCGCTGGAATATAAATGGAATATTTTGGCTGGCCAATCTAGAGACTGGCAAATTGAACCCGTGCTAGGACCGCACACACAGACACAACCATATCTCTCTCTCTCTCTCTCTCTCTCTCTCTCTCTCTCTCTCTCTCTCTCTCTCTCTCTCTCTTTTTGAGACGCCATTCTACGATTTTGATTCCTGTAGAATTTGCGGGAAACGTACACACGAACACACACCTCCAGCGCTGAACCTAAATAAATTGATACAAACAAGGACATATCAACTTTATTCGATTTGTGTAGCTATTTATATCAATTAACCTTATCATTCTTATATATTATCCATTTAAATTCTTAATAAAGCATTAATATTTTATAGATCGTATAATAAAAGTACATGCTAAAAGCAACGCCTAATGGAATTACACACACACACACACACACATATATATATATATATATATATCTTATTATAATGGAGATTGTGGTTTGTCTGTCTGTAACCGAAACTATATTACTATACAAGTCACAATTCCTTTAGTTATTTACATCATATTCTCCATGATTTTATTTTTATTTAAACCTCAATTATTAATAAAATTGTTTTACATCATTAAGACTGTTGACCATATCTACATACTAATACCATGCAATTGTATTTATATATACAAAAAATAGCGGTTTACAGTATGAATGGGAAGGCTAATTTGCATATTGATCTTAAAAAATTGATTTTAATAAATATATGCTTAGTATTATTTCTAAATGTTTGGGTTTATCTTATTGAATATGAGCAAAAATCTCTTCAATAAATCTTAACAGAAATCTCTTAACAAGAAGAAATAACTGTAATATTATTCTTTACTTCCTATTCTAACTAAAAAGTTTAATTAGGAAGATTTACCAATGAAAGACGGGAGTAACGGAAAACAATGGAAGAGTTAGTTTCAAAGTTGTTCTATTTCTCAATCATACCCCCTCTGTTTAAAATCTTTTTATCTACATTCTTATTCAGTTTCATTAGCCTTTCTAATTTAATATCATATTTTATCATAAAATTTAACTAAAATACTTGCACCCGGAGGGTGAATATATTTGCTAGTATATATAATTTAATATACCAAGCGTGTTGGTAGATCCTTGCGGAGAGAAAAAACCCAGCAGAGTGTTTGATTGTAAAAATATACTACCAAACATCAACCAGGAAGAAAAAAATTTTTGAAAAAAAGAAAGGACCAAGATATTCGTACCAACAAAAAATAATCTATTGGTACAGTATTTGGCCAAAAGAAAAAACAATTTATATGTATATATATGTATATAAGATATATATATATTCATATAACCGCTAGGAGAAGCTAATATGTAAAAAGTGCTCGATACCTAAGTAGAGCCAAGTAATAAAGATAATCTAATGAGTCAGACGAACCTACTATTAGTTTCGCATAATGCTCTTCAGGGCTAAAATCCGACTCGGATTTTAGCCCTGAAGAGCATTATGCGAAACTAATAGTAGGTTCGTCTGACTCATTAGATTATCTTTATATATATATATATATATATAATTAATGTGTATGGTTGGCACTAGTATACTAGAAAAAGTAATAGTAATCCAACGTACAGTGTTATTAGAAGAGTGCTCAATATCTGTGATAGAGCGTTGATAGTTGAATGAAGTGACAAATAAAAGTTTTAGCTTTTATTCATTTATTTGGGAACGATATTACAACCAATGGTTTCCTGCTAAAAGCATTCATCTGGTAAACGAAATGGGTTTTTATTAAAAAAAAACTATTTCGTTTACCTGATGAATGCTTTTAGCAGGAAACCATTGGTTGTAATATCGTTCCCAAATAAATGAATAAAAGCTAAACCTTTTATTTGTCACTTCATTCGACTATATATATATATATATATATATATATATATATATATATATATATATACTTTGGTGCGGTACCAAGTTTCTTGGTACAAGGTGATTCTAGGCGGGTCCTAATTCTCTACCAGTAGTTTGTTGGAGAGTTCAGGTTCCGTGTGAGAGCTCAATGTTTAATTATTGTAAACAGAGCAAAGTTATTTGGGAATAAAAGACCTTAAATACCATGGGTATCGTGGTTATGGACCATTTCCACTCGTGAGTATGCCCACGGGCTTCTTCAGACCACTGATATCTTTTATTTAGACAGGCCCATGGCCAAACTCATTTTATATTCATACATTTTACCTCCCTTATTCCGGGCTGATCATATTACATTTTTTCTTTTCAAGTGTCTTTTTTATTGGTGGAATTTTTTTTCCTTTGTATGGTTGTCGGTGTTTTAATGCGTCTGCCTAGTCTGTTGGTAAATTCCTTACTTTGGTTTGACTGACCCACAGAATTCTACTTCTATTTACGTGGTTTATTTATTTGTTTTTATGTCAGATATACCTACTAACAGTTTATATATTCTCACCCCCCACGAACGTGATGGGGTGCACCTGAGACTGGAAGATAGTCAACTAAATTACAACTTTATAGGGTGGTCCATATATATATATATATATATATATATATATTTCTCGATTTGTTTAGCCTTACATTTAAATAGGTATTCTCGCCTAATTCATTATTAATTAATTAATTTTCAAAATTAGGTACGACTCCAATTAAGCACTTATTCTCCCAAAAATTGTCGGCAAAAAAGCCATTCCAAAAACAAACCGTGTTTATATATATATATATATATATATATATATATATATATATATATATATATATATATGAAGTTAAACCTAATGAGTCAGATATACCTACTAACAGTTTCGCTTAGTAGCTCTTCAGGGCAAAGATCTGAAATATTGTGACTCACGTTTTTTGGAGAAAAAAAAATATTTCCAGTTTGAATTAAAAATATTCTCTGTTTCTCTCTTGAAGAATCCGGATTAAAAACATTCACACCTTAAAACGGTCACAATTATCATTATGCGCTGATGAAGATTTATTGATGAAATCGAAATATTGACAATATTAGCAATACAAAAATTGTAAAAACAAATTCAATTAAACATCTGTGTTTTTTAATGAGTCAGATCTTTGCCCTGAAGAGCACTAAGCGAAACTGTTAGTAGGTATATCTGACTCATTAGGTTTAACTTTTATTATTTGCTCTACTTAGGTATTGAGCACTCTTTACTTTTTAGCTTTAGATAATCCTAGCGGTTTATATATATATTTTTCATATATATATATATATATTTTTTTTTCTTCTTTTGACCATATGCTATAGTATCAACCGATTATTTTCGGTTGATACTATTTGATTAAAGTGGCTTTCTCATCAGGCTCACAAGATGAAGATGGTGTCTAGACATTTGTTATTAGAAAAATAAAACCTGTAAAAGCAGAGAAGAATCCTCTTGTCATCCAGAAATATTAAGAATAAAATGACAGGTTAACAAACAAACATCATAGTTACCTTCTTTTTTCTTTACACTTGCATTGTGACAGCCTTCAAAACCAACCAATATAAACACAATGCTACAAGAAAATTACAAAACGACTACGTTGGTCTTTTTTTTTTTCAGCATGTTTTCCCTGTGTGATGTTTGGTAGCATATTTTTACAACCAAACTATTTGCCGTTTTTTTTTATTACTGCAAGGGTTTACCCAGAAGTTTGGTATATATATATATATATATATATATATATTTAGTAAATGAAGAAAAACTCTAAACTTGCTTCATTACAATAATTTATTTCAACCGTATTAATACGGCATCTTCAGGTAATCACAAGAACATGACTCTTACTGAGAATTTCCCAAAGTAACATCCCTTTTATATCTATCACTTTAGGGGAGGGAGGGTTGGTGTCGTATTTTGGAATGGGTGGGGTTATTTTCTTTGGATGAGGCAGGGAGGTCTATGTTTTGGATGAGGTGTGGCTTAGCTTGGGGCATAATACTTGGAGAAATAGTTGTAAGAGTGTATATACAAAATGAGCAGAAATTCAAGGCCAAAAGTATTTAAAAAAAATTTAAAAACCTTAATAATAAAAACCTAAATTTTTTTAAATACTTTTGGCCTTGAATTTCTGCTCATTTTGTATATACACTCTTACAACTATTTCTCCAAGTATTATGCCCCATCGG
>CM042159.1:94685032-94693662 GCA_023376005.1 Doryteuthis pealeii | reverse complement strand
GGAGAGAGAAAAGTAACTCCCTCGAGTCTAACGCACTTTCCATCCTTCTCTGCACGCTTTCATCCACTCTTAGAAGGATTCTTCCGGGATCCTCCGTAGCTCTGTCGACACAGCCTTTTTTGATGTCGTTCACATCCTCAAAACGGGTTCCCTTGATGACCCCCTTGAGCTTGGTGAAGAGGAAAAAATCACATGGAGCCAGGTCGGGCGAGTAGGGAGGTTGCACCAGCACAGTAATGTTCTTCTGGACCAGGAACACTCGGATACTCAGGGCAGTGTGGGCAGGTGCGTTGTCATAGTGAAGCAACCACGAGTTATTTTGCCATGTTATATATATATATATATATATTATATATATATATATATATATATATATATATATATGGGAGAATATGTGCTTAATTGAAGTCGAACCTAATTTTTGAAAGTTAATTAATTAATAATTAATTAATTAGGCGGGATTACCTATTTAAATGTAAGGCTAAACAAATCGAGAAAAATCAATCTCTGCACGTACATTTCGGCCTATTAGGCCTCACAGCAGAGCTATAGATACGAAGACCGCCCGTGTGTGATTCGAAACCTGTCTGGTTTATATATATATATATATATATATATAATATATAATATATATATATATAGGCACCTCACGTGCTGTAATTTTTAGCAATCTAGATTAGCAGACTATTGTTAGTGATTTCGATTCTCATTAAGTGTTCCACAATTGTGGTTTAAATAGATAAATGGGTCCCACATACAGAAGGGGTAAAAGATTCAAACTCTAGACAATGTGGCGGCCATCCTCAAAGGAGATATATTTGAAGTTGTTAAAATCTAATGATTGTTAAGTCAAATGTTTAAAATAAGGAACTATCAGATTTGGAATGTCCTATAAACAACCAGAATTAAGACTAATGACTTTTTGATTAATTAGATGGATATAAATAAAGGTAAATGTTGTAATTGGTGCCATGGAACGGTCTCCAAGAAAAAAGTCTGGAACAATTGGAAATCAGGGGAAGAATCGAGTCCATCGAAAGAAAAGATCGGTTGGAATGCTCAGAATAGTCCTGGTGACCTGAGGAGACTTGCTGTCACCCAGATATCAGTGAAAGACCACTAGTTAAGGTGAGTGCGAAAAAATCGCAAGTAGGGAATTAATAATAATAATAATAATAATAATAATAATAATAATATAATACCAAGTCTAGAAAATAGAGAAAAAGACGATACAATTAATTAGAAGAGTCTTGGAGATCTGAGGAAACTTGCTGTCACTCAGCCTCCAGTTAATCACCGGATTCGACAGGTGGGAAAACGTAATAATAATAATAATAATAATAATAATAATAATAATAATAATAATAATAATGGGCTAAAATACCCAGGAGATTCGCAGAGACCTGAGTAGAATGATGATCGGCTAGACTATTCAGAAGAGTCCTGGAGACTTGAGGAGACTTGTTGTCACCCAGACTCCAGTGAAAGACCATCAGCTAACGCTGCAGTGAAAATCTCACAATGAGTGAAATAATGGACAAAAGAAGAACTCATACAGATTGACCAAAGAACGAGAAAATTAATGACCATGCACAAGGCTCTCCACCCTAGAGATGATAGAGATAGATTATATGTGTCAAGAAAGGAAGGGGGAAGAGGTCTTGCCAACATAGAGGAATGCGTAGAAACCACAATCCAACAACTTGAAGATTACACAAGGAAGAGCAAAGACAAACTACTTATGGCGGCCAACAATAGTAGAAACGGCAGATGGACAAACAGAAAAACGACAAAGACTAAAAACAAAATGGGAAGAAAAACATTATATGGACGCTTCAAACGACAAATAGAAGAGGTTGCACATGAAAGACTTTGGACATGGTTAAGAAAGGGAAACCTCAAAAGAGAAACAGAATCACTTATAATTGCTGCACAAAATAATGCCATAAGGACAAACTACATCAAAGCGAAAATTGATAAGACCCAACAAAATAGTAAATGTAGACTTTGCGGTAATAGAGATGAGACTGTAAACCATATATTCTGCGAATGTAGCAAACTAGCACAACGAGAATACAAAACCAGACACGACTGGGTTGGGAAGGTGATCCACTGGGAATTATGCAAAAAATTAAATTTTGACCACACAACAAAATGGTATATGCATAAACCAGAATCTGTTCTTGAGAACGAAACGCATAAAATTCTCTGGGACTTTGAAATAAAAACAGATCACCTTATCCCAGCCAGAAGACCAGACCTTATGTTGATAAACAAAAAAGAAAGAACTTGTCAATTGGTGGATTTCGCAGTGCCAGCAGATCACAGGGTGAAGCTAAAGGAAAATGAAAAAATGGACAAATATCTGGACCTTGCCAGAGAACTGAAAAAGTTATGGAATATGAAAGTGAAAGTGATACCAATTGTAGTTGGTGCACTTGGAACAGTCCCAAAAGGATTGGAAAAGGGTTTGGAAAGTTTGGATATCAGAGGAAAGATTGAGACCATCAAGAACACTGCACTGCTGCAATCTACTAGAATACTCAGAAGAGTCCTGGAGACCTGAAGAGACTTGTTGTCACCCAGACTCCAGTGAAAGACCTTCCGCTTACGCTGCTGTGAAAATCTCACAAGGAGTGAAATAATAATAATAATAATAATAATAATAATAATAATAATAATAATAATAATAATATGCAATGATGCCGCTAAACATATACTGAAAAAATGTACCGGGGATACAAATTTAGTAATTCACAAGAAAGATCAACCACCTTATGTACATGGATGACATTAAAATTTTTTGCAAAAAATGAAAAAGAATTGGAGAGCCTAGTACAAACTATTAGGATATATAGCCAGGATATAGGGATGGAATTTGGAATCGAAAAATGTGCTATGCTTGTAATAAAAAGGGGTGAAAGAAAACTATTAAATGGAATACAACTACCAAATCAGGAAACTATAAAATCTCTTGATGAAATGAAAGCTACAAATACTTAGGAATTTTGGAAGCGGACAATATCATGCAAGCAGAAATGAAAGGAAAAGTTAAAAAGGAATATCTCAGGAGAACTAGAAAACTTCTAGAAACGAAACTTAACAGCAGAAATCTGATCAAAGGAATTAATACCTGGGCTGTCCCCATTATAAGATACTCAGGACCATTCTTAAAATGGACAAAAGAAGAACTCAGACAGATAGACCAAAGGACGAGAAAATTAATGACCATGCACAAGGCTCTCCACCCTAGAGATGATAGAGATAGATTGTATGTGTCAAGAAAGGAAGGGGGAAAGAGGTCTTGCAACATAGAGGAATGCGTAGAAACCACAATCCAACAACTTGAAGATTACACAAGGAAGAGCAAAGACAAATTACTTATGGCGGCCAACAATAGTAGAAACGGCAGATGGACAAACAGAAGAACGACAAAGACTAGAAAACAAAAATGGGAAGAAAAACAATTATATGGACGCTTCAAACGACAAATAGATGAGGTTGCACATCAAAAGACTTGGACATGGTTAAGAAAGGGAAACCTCAAAAGAGAAACAGAATCACTTATAATTGCTGCACAAAATAATGCCATAAGGACAAACTACATCAAAGCGAAAATTGATAAGACCCAACAAAATAGTAAATGTAGACTTTGCGGTAATAGAGATGAGACTGTTAACCATATACTCTGCGAATGTAGCAAACTAGCACAACGAGAATACAAAACTAGACACGACTGGGTTGGGAAGGTGATCCACTGGGAATTATGCAAGAAATTAAATTTTGACCACACAACAAAATGGTATATGCATAAACCAGAATCTGTTCTTGAGAACGAAACGCACAAAATTCTCTGGGACTTTGAAATTAAAACGGATCACCTTATCCCAGCAAGAAGACCAGACCTAGTGTTGATTAACAAAAAAGAAAGAACTTGTCAACTGGTGGATTTTAGTGCCAGCGGATCACAGGGTGAAGTTAAAGGAAAATGAAAAAATTGACAAATATCTGGACCTTGCCAGAGAACTGAAAAAGTTATGGAATATGAAAGTGAAAGTTATACCAATTGTAGTTGGTGCACTTGGAACAGTCCCAAAAGCATTAGAAAAGGGTTTGGAAAGTTTGGATATCAGAGGAAGGATTGAAACCATTCAGAACACTGCACTGCTGCAATCTGCCAGAATACTCAGAAGAGTCCTGGAGACCTGAGGAGACTTGCTGTCACTCAGACTCCAGTGAAAGACCATCAGCTAACACTGATGTGAAAACTCAAAAGGAGTAAATAATAATAATAATAATCTTATTAAAATGGAGATTGTGGGTTTGTATGTCTGTAACCGAAACTATATTACTATTCAAGTCACAATTCCCCTTGTTATTTACATCACATTCTCCATGATTTTATTTTTATCTAAACCTGAATTATTAATAAAATTGTCTTACATTATTAATACTGTTAACTATGTCTACATACTGACAACATGCAATTATATTTATATATACAACAAAATAGCGGTTTACACTGTGAACGGGAAGGCTAATTTGCATATTAATATTAAAAAATCGAATTTAATAAATATGTTCTTAGTATTATTGATTTCTAACTGTTTGGTTTTATTTTAATGAATATAAGCAAAAATCTCTTCAATGAATCTTAAATTAAATCCATTAACAAGATAAAATAACTGTCATTATATTCTTTATTTCCTCTTATAACTAAATACTTAAATTAGAAAAAATAACAATGAAAGACGAGAGTGATGGAAGAGTAAGTTTCAGTTGTTCCATTTTTTATTATACTCCCTCTGTTTCAAATCTTTTATTATACTCCCTCTGTTTCAAATCTTTTTATCTGTATTCTTATTTTTTAGCCTTTCTAATTTAATACAATATTTTATTACATTAAAACTTAAATACTTGCACCCGGAGGGTGCATATATTTGCTAATAATAATAATAATAATAATAATAATAATAATAATAGTCTATTACTGCAGACTAGATGTGTCTCCTAATTATTTTCTCATCTTTCACGTCTTGCTTCCTGGCGCTTCCATTTCGGCCCGTCAACCGGTCATCCAATAGAACAGCCAGAAGAATACAACAAAATCAATTGATTTCATTAACCGTCCCGTCCCGTCTCACAACCCCCCCCCCGCCCCCATCTTAAAATCGTACTCCCTCCCCCTACTTTTAATCATTTCTGTCGGCCTCCCCAAATGCATTTCTGGGCTTTCCTTGTCTCGATGGTATAAAACATATTTACCCACGGCATCCAAATGCTCTTAAAGCCTCGAAGAGACAAAGAGAAAACGTTTGTGACTCTGGGGTGGTGATCTCATTACTGAGTAGAAAACGAATCACCGGTGTAACACATCACCCAATAAGTCCCGGGCCTAACTAATATAACAACAACTTTTAGACAAAAGTTGCCTTTATTTATCAACCACGGCCTACTAATATATACGGTCCCATATATCATGAGTAGGCAGAATTCTTCTTCTTCTTTGAGTTCTTCTTCTTCTTCTTCTTTTTCTTCTTCTTCTTCTTCTTCACCATATTTTTCTTCTCTCCTTCTTCTTCTTCTTCTTCTTCTTCTTCTTCTTCTTCTTCTTGCAATCAGTTATTTCTTCTTCTTCATCACCATATTATTATTATTATTATTATTATTATTATTATTATTATTATTATTCACCATATTTTTCTTCTCTCCTTTCTTCTTCTTCTTCTTCTTCTTGCAATCAGTTATTCTTCTTCTTCATCACCATATTCTTCTTCTTCTTCTTCTTCTTGCAATCAGTTATTCTTCTTCTTCATCACCATATTCTTCTTCTTCTTCTTCTTCTTCTTCTTCTTTTCATTGTCAATTTATGACTGTTTCAAAAAGAAATGTTCAAAATATACAAACTTGTCTTTTTTCTTCAGAAATGTAATAGTAAAAGATTGTGAACAAACAAACAAATAAACAAACAAAAAAAATAATATTATCTGTGTTATTCGGACTATTGTCCCCATCTTTATTGTTATTTGTACAACGTTTCGGTCGATATGCCCTCCAATTGTACCCATGGCCTAGTGGATAAGGTAGTTAGGTTAAGACGGTTCTAAGTGACAGTTATCTCTGGATTCCGGGTTCAATCCTGAGTAGAGGCAGTAACATAGAAAAATAATTAACACAACTCCTACTCCAGCTATGGTTAGCGGAATGAGAACAGGATACCCCCGTGGACTAAATAAAGGGTTAGGTTCGAAGTTCCGTAATGGCTCCCGATTACGACAAGAAAGTTCCCGAGTTCGAAAAGAAGGTTCCCGAGTCCAAAAAGAAGGTTCCCAAGTCCGAGTAGGTTCCCGAGTCTGACAAGAAATACCTGAAGAAGGCCGGAGGCTATATTGGCCGAAACGTTGTACAAGTAACAATAAAGATGGGGACAATAGTCCGAATAACACAGATAATATTATTTTTTTGTTTGTTTATTTGTTTGTTTGTTCACAATCTTTTACTATTACATTTCTGAAGAAAAAAGACAAGTTTGTATATTTTGAACATTTTTTTTTTTTTTTTGAAACAGTCATAAATTGACAATGAAATGAAGAAGAAGAAGAAGAAGAAGAAGAAGAAGAAGAAGAAGAAGAAGAAGAATGTGGTGATGAAGAAGAAGAAATAACTGATTGCAAGAAGAAGAAGAAGAAAGGAGAGAAGGAAACAAGCCTCATCTCAAACATTCAGAGAAACAAAAAATAGTTAAAAAAACTATGCAGTTGTACAAAACAAACACACTAACAATTTATCTATGATTTCAGGTTATATCAGAAAAAAATAAACCTTTTCAATGTGAAATGTATTCCCTGGTGATGGTAGGCAATAATAGTGATGATACAACGGAGAAACCGTATTTCTTGAGGAGAACTTACAGTTCCATCTAGCTAAATATTTGTGCTTTAAGATTTTTCAGACATAAATTGACTATAAAACGAATAGGCCTGTTAGAATTCTGCCGGCTTATGTGACATATGGGGCCGTATATATATTAGTAGGCCGTGCATTAACATAGTCTCCTTCTATGATGATACACTGATTCCAACGTTTCTCTAAAAATTACCTCCAGCCAACCCACAACAGCCCCACTAAAGTCATCAGCCAATCAGGACCCAGGGAATGGTATCACTCATATGCAAATATGAAATATCCCTGAGCGCAATATATATACAATCTGTTGGATTATTATGGTATATAGGTTGTTCTGGAAACAACCACTTAAACTTATAGACCCGACCTGGTCACGTGGTCTAAACTCAGCCAATCAACAGCTCGAATACGTGGTTAGTTAACTATTTAATCGCGGATATATAGAAAGCCGTTCATTTGCACGTTATTCGACATTGACGAACGGACCTGCAACGAAAGACTTTGCTGAATGCAAGGATTTTACCCAACACTAAGGAACAACCAAAGGATCATACCCAATACTAAGGCACACCAGGGAACAACTAAAGGTTTCTTTACTAAAGGCCGCGCTCTGCTTACCACAGGGGATCTCCACTGTAAAGTGCTCTCACTTGAAGCCTAAAAATGGCCACAAAACTCCAGATGATTCATGTCCAATTCACTTAGACTTAGCTGGTCACTTCAACAGCATATTGACTGACTGACTGACTATTTTTTGTTGAACGATTTGTCTTTGGCCTCAAAATACGCCTCAGTTAACGATATCACTTCTTCACTGGAGCCAAATCTCTTTCCCTGGAGCATTCTTGTTGAACGATTTGTCTTTGGCCTCAAAATACGCCTCAGTTATCGATATCACTTCTTCACTGGAGCCAAATCTCTTTCCCTGGAGCATTCTTGTTGAACGATTTGTTTTTGGCCTCAAATACGCCTCAGTTATCGATATCACTTCTTCACTGGAGCCAAATCTCTTTCCCTGGAGCATTCTTGTTGAACGATTTGTCTTTGGCCTCAAAATACGCCTCGTTATCGATATCACTTCTTACTGGAGCCAAATCTCTTTCCCTGGAGCATTCTTGTTGAACGATTTGTCTTTGGCCTCAAATACGCCTCAGTTAACGATATCACTTCTTCACTGGCCAAATCTCTTTCCCTGGAGCATTCTTGTTGAACGATTTGTCTTTGGCCTCAAAATACGCCTCAGTTATCGATATCACTTCTTCACTGGAGCCAAATCTCTTTCCCTGGAGCATTCTTGTTGAACGATTTGTCTTTGGCCTCAAAATACGCCTCAGTTAACGATATCACTTCTTCACTGGAGCCAAATCTCTTTCCCTGGAGCATTCTTGTTGAACGATTTGTCTTTGGCCTCAAAATACGCCTCAGTTATCGATATCACTTCTTCACTGGAGCCAAATCTCTTTCCCTGGAGCATTCTTGTTGAACGATTTGTCTTTGGCCTCAAAATACGCCTCAGTTATCGATATCACTTCTTCACTGGAGCCAAATCTCTTTCCCTGGAGCATTCTTGTTGAACGATTTGTCTTTGGCCTCAAAATACGCCTCAGTTAACGATATCACTTCTTCACTGGAGCCAAATCTCTTTCCCTGGAGCATTCTTGTTGAACGATTTGTTTTTGGCCTCAAAATACGCCTCAGTTATCGATATCACTTCTTCACTGGAG
>CM042159.1:94567532-94680032 GCA_023376005.1 Doryteuthis pealeii | reverse complement strand
TATCTTTTTTTTTATGTTGTTGATAATTATATTCTGAAAAGGTTTTAAGTATGTCACGAAATTATATGGTTTAAGGTGACTAATAATAATAATAATAATAATAATAATAATAATAATAATAATAATAATAATGGGAGTTATGCAAAAATTTAAATTTTGACCATACAACAAAACGGTATATGCAAAACCAGAATCTGTTCTTGAGAACGAAACGCATAAATTCTCTGGGACTTTGAAATAAAAACGGATCACCTTATCCCAGCAAGAAGACCAGACCTAGTGTTGATAAACAAAAAAAAAAGAACTTGTCAACTGGTGGATTTTCAGTGCCAGCAGATCACAGGGTGAAGCTAAAGGAAAATGAAAAAATGGACAAATATCTGGATCTTGCCAGAGAACTGAAAAAGTTATGGAACATGAAAGTGAAAGTGATACCAATTGTGGTTGGTGCACTTGGAACAGTCCCAAAAGGATTAGAAAGGGGTTTGGAAAGTCTGGAAATCAGAGGAAGGATTGAAACCATTCAGAACACTGCACTGCTGCAATCTGCCAGAATACTCAGAAGAGTCCTAGAGACCTGAGGAGACTTGCTGTCACTCAAACTCCAGTGAAAGACCATCAGCTAATGCTGATGTGAAAACTCAAAAGGAGTAAAATAATAATAATAATGGTATCACTTTGACTTTCATATTCCATAGCTTTTTTCAGTTTTCTGGCAAGGCCCAGGTATGGACGAATACCTGAACATTGTCAGAGAACTGAAAAAGCTATGGAATATGAAAGTCAAAGTGATACCAATTGTAGTTGGTGCACTTGGAACGGTCCCAAAAAGCTTAGAAAAAGACTGGACAATCTGGAAATCAGAGGAGGAATTGAGACCATCCAGACTACTGCACAGTAGCAATCTGCCAGAATACTCAGAAGAGTCCTGGAGACCTGAGGAGAGTTGTTGGCACTCAGACTCCAGGGAAATACCATCAGCTAGTGCTAGTGTGAAAAACTAATGATAATAATTATTGAAGTCAGTCAGTCAGTCAGTCAGTCAGTCTACTATTGGTTTGAACAATGTGACTGGTCAAGCACAAGTGAACCAGTGTCAACACAACTGATACTTATGGGAATTCAGAATAGTCCACTCATGCACTTGGGTGATTCCATTCCACGAGTCCTGATTGGCTGCATGGTTTGTAGGATCCTCTGAGGCTCCATAAATCCTGCCATTTTGCAGTAGTCTTTGCAGCAAACCAGAATCGTATTTCAGTTACGACTACTTGCTGTCTTGTCTTGCCAATTCGACGGTAATTGGACTTAGTATTATTCTACAATAATAATATACCCAGTTAAAATGTTGTCGTTTTCTGTGAACTTTATCAATATATTAACTCTAAAAACATAAATATGAAGTGTTTACCAGTCTAAAATCAATTTGAACTGCCTCAATACATTTGCTCTTAAAAAATTGATATGTATGAAGTGTTTACACAGTTAAAATGATTGTGAACTTTATTAATACATTGACGCATGAAATATTTACCTGTTTTAAACAATATTCCGCCCTGTAAGTGGGGCGTTAGAATGCACCGACTGAACCTCTGCAGAGGGGTAAGACTCCCCCAATAGAGCCACCTGTTGGCAGTGGGTGGTGACCCGTGATGCTTAAGGTTAGAACCCAGGTGGATGAGCAATTCATGACTTGCAATACTCCACTTTGGTCCTATCTTGGGTTAGACGGGCGGTCGGAGAGGCCCCCTCCGATCAATCGTCTGGTCACATCAAGCCCGAGCACTTATATGATTTTCCCAACCCCTTTTTATCATATGGGTGCTAGAAGGCGGTGACTGAGGGTCTACATGTCCTGGGAATGACGTTAAACTCTATCTGATGGTGAGGTTCCAGTTCTGGAGGTTTGGGGAATATAGAGCACCCCTTCATCACTATTGCTCCCTGGTCCACTCTGACCCGGAGTGGTAGTACCTGTTAGGGTCCCATCTATGGGTTAAATAGAAAAATGTATTCATAAAAAATTGTATTATCCATTAAGAATTGATTTATTTCAAAATTTTATCGGCATTAAATGACCCACTGAGGTTGAAATGCCGTAAAACCAAACCAAACCAAACCAAACAAACAATATTTTGTGCTGTAAATGAGAGCGTTCAAATCATCCAAGATGAAATGCAAAAATGTAAATCCTGATTATCTAATATTGTTTATCCACCGAATTCTTATTTCTTATGATTGTCACATCAGCTAAATAACATTCCATTCCGTCTTTATCATAAAGAAAATATAATAAGAAAAAAAAAAAGAAATAAAGAGAGTAGGGGAAAAATAAAGAGAGGGTGTGAGTGCGCGGTAGCGATAACGTTAATCTGTTTCAATCGAACATAATGAAAAGAAGGAAAGAAAGAAAAAAACGAGTGAGTTATTATACTTTTTATATATTGAACTATTTCGCAATAGCTCTTAAGTAAACACATGAAACGTTGTAGTAATTAAATTATCATACTGTGGTATATTCACAGGTCTTGCTAGTTTTGTTTATACTTACAAGAAAGAAAGAAAGGGAAGCAAAAGGACATGTGATAAAGAAAAAAGAGAATAGGGGAAAATATAGGGGTTGAGCGCGCGGAAGTGATAACGCTAATCTTTTTCTATCGAACATAATGAAAAGATGGAAAGAAAGTGTTGTACCGGCCGTTCCTACAGTGGAGAATATACACCGGTTCTCACTATAAATAGTGAGACACCGAGTGGAAAGGTTGTACTGTTACCGTTTAGCGGCAAGCTAGCCGTTCTTGTACCTTATTGTAAATACACTTGTCTCATTTTACCCTACCTCGACTTGACTTCTTTTTTTTACTGTTGAACTAACATCACAACAGAAAGAAAGAAAAAGAGCAAGAAAGAATTAAATCAAGATTATTATACTTTTTACATACTGAACTATTTGGCAATAGCTCTTATGTAAACATATTAAACGTTGTAATGATCAAATTATCATACTGTGGTATATCCACAGTTCCTCCTAGTATATAGAGCTAAATCAAGAGCACTATAAAGTAAAGTCATCGGGGCAGCCTAATGTCGGTATCAGCTAGATAGCGAAGGAGTCTATCCCCTTTTCACTAGCGCTAGACCAAGGAGATTATTTTAGCATCTGAGGTGGAGCGCAATACATACCATCAGCTCCTCACTTTACCACAGAGATCCCTGTGCTGAGTTGGCGGTGGCCGGTATCGAACCAAGAACCTTGTGATTTCTAGCCGAATACTCTACCGACTCAGCTAAACCGGACTTTTTACATATTGAACAATTTTGCAATAGCTCTTAAGTAAATATATCAAACGTTTTAATAATTAAATGATCATACTGTGGTATATCCACAGGTCCTGCTCGTTAAAATCTAATACAGCTGGTACATTATTCTTTTACAAATTGCATTATGTTGGGATTTTTTGTATATATATATATATATATATATATATATATATATATACCAACCCCTCCACACGAGCAGGATGTGACACAAGGTCAATTTCTTAAGCGGAATTTAACAGGTTTGAATTCAGAGTTTTCCTTCTCCTAGACCGGTTGCCTAACCAAGGTTAAAGAGCCCAGTCTACCCTACTATTTACCCATACCTGGAGGGAGAGTAGAATTCATACCTTTCCCAAGGGTATTAGCGCTAAGTGAAATGCAATTACCACGTCCAGGATTTGAACTCGGGGCGACAAGTCCCATTTCCTATGACTTTAACCATTACACCACGCGCTTCCTACATAGATTTTTTGTATATAAGGTGTGTGTTAGACGCCTGCTCCTAATTATAGACTCGGCAAGAACCATGTGATTTCTCTTGGCCAATCACTGGCAGTAATCTGCTACTGATATAATACTTAAACCAACAGTACTGGCCATGACTACTTGCAACCCTCGTGGACGACAGACATAGGATTAAATCACTGGACTTTTAACAATACGCTGGATATGACTTATTCGCTTACCAAAGGATTCCATAACTCAGGACGTACTTACTATAGGCCCTTTTCAACTGGCCAAGGATGGCATTTAAAAACTTAACACATTAAAAACGTCTTTAAAACATGACAATGTCCTTCAATTTTTACCAATTCCACTCTAAGACAGCAGGCATTTTATTCTTAACGAGAAATCGCAGAAAACCTTCCGTTGAAAATATGGTCCTATCTAATTAAACTCTAATACAGATGGCGGCACGTTATTCTTAGCATGGAGTTAAAAGAAAATGTCTCTTTAATATATAACGCTGTCTACTTTATTTCAGTTTTCGTTTATTCTTCTTGGTGTCACGTGACGCACTTTGGTCTGATTCATCTGTTTCATTGGTTGAATGAGAATCAGCTGTGCTCTCCCTCGCATTCACGCCGCCCAACACCTTACCCACTGAGCTAATGGCTTTTTCCAATCGAAATTACAACGTTTCTGGAGTCATGGGGACTACCATTTCCGGTTTCCGGCCTCGAATGCTTTTAGGCTGCCCACATTTAAGATTTATTGACTAAATATTAACCCCTTGGCTATAGGCTGCAAAATTAACCTCTAACACCTTTTCATACGATATTGCTTAAATAAACGAAAAACTTTAAAGAGTCAAGATTATGATTTTTAATAATTATTCATTCATTTCTCATGACAACGAATCTTTATTGAAACTTCAGCTACGAGACGCGTGGAAAAGGGGTTGTTTTGGAGGATGTAAACCCTGATTGGTAAACAGTCTAGGAGAAGGAGAAACCTTTTATTCAAATCTTTGTTGCTGTTCTTTTAACAGAGGAGAAAGATATTTCTTAAATAAACAAAATATATATATGAAGAGTGAAAATTATGATTTTTAATAATTATTCATTCATTTCTCATGACAACGAATCTTTATTGAAACTTCAGCTACGAGACGCGTGGAAAAGGTTGCTTTTGGGGGAAAGGGTGTAAACCCTGATTGGTAATCAGTCTAGGAGAAGGATAAACCCTCAATTCAAATCGCTGCTGTCAGAGTTACAGCTGATGATGATGATGATGATGATGATTGTTTACTAAGGAGGATTGTGATCAATTTCTTGAAACCATATAATTGGGTGAAAATTATTTGTTTTAGATAGGAATAAGTGAAGAAATTTTTCGGTATCAGCCGAACAGTGAGTCAGTTTATCCCCATTTCGCTAGCTCTAGACCAGGGAGATTGTTTTTTGCTCAGGTGGAGCGCCACACTTACCATCAGCACCCCCACTCTACCGCACAGATTACCGTACTGTGCTGCTTATGTGCGGTATTATTTAACAAACATTTTGTTTTGGGGTTTGTTTCCCCCACCCCTTTGGGGAACAACACCAAAAAATTGTTGAACCAGTTCACATACCTAGGAAGCAATATCTCATCTACGGAAAGCGATAGAAGTGGCATGGACTTCTATGGACAGATAATCAATCATATCGAAATCTGTTCTCACTGAAAAGATAAAGCGACAATTCTTCCAAGCCGTAGTTGTGTCAGTGCTACTGTATGGCTGCACCACTTGGATCCTAATGAAGTGTCTAGAGAATAAGCTAGATAAGAATTGCACAAGAATACTGCATGCGGTCTTAAACAAATTGTGGAAACAACATCTCACAAGAAAGCAGCTATACGACCACTTGTAAATAATAATGGAGATTGTCTGTATTTCTGTTTGTAACAAAAACTACGTCATAGCTCTACGTCACAGATTACGTCACAATATTCTTATGCTATATACACCCAAAATTTGAGTAAGCAATTTTTAAAATTATTTTTTTTACTCTCGTCCTTTTTTTTTTTTTTTTTTTACAGTAACAAGAAGTTAACTAAAAAGTTTACAAATAAATAAATACCTACGATTTTGTGGAAAATTGATGTGGAAAATATTTAAAATAATTGTTTGATTATTATTAATGGAAATTTGATCTCAATGATAGGTCAAAGTAACAATTCTTCCAAGCCGTGTCAGTGCTACTGTATGGCTGCACCACTTGGATCCTAACGAAACACCTAGAGAATAACTTGGAGGGAGTTTGACAAGAATTCTGCATGGGATCTTAAAAAATTGTGGAAACTGCATCCCACAAGAAAGCAGGTGTACGGCCACTTGCTACCTATCACACAAACCATCCGAGTAAGATGAACAAGGCATACTGGTCACTGCTGGAGAAGCAGGGACGAGCTTATGTGACGTTCTCCTGTACACGCCTACAAATGGACACGCCGATGCGAGCCGTATAGCTAAAACTTACATTGATCAGTTTTGTGCGAATTCCAGATGCCGTAGAGAGGATCTCCCGGTGGCAATGACTGATAGGAACCTCTGCAAATAACAAATACATTTAAAAGAAGTCAACAAAAAGGAAAAAGTGGCGTTCTTCAGTGGACGCCTACACAAGAACACGCCGTCCAGCTAGAACCCACTTTGATCACCATTGTACGGATTCTATTTGCCGTAAAGAGGACCTCCCAATGGCAATGAGTGATAGGGACGTCTGCAAATAGAAAATACATTTAAGAGAAGTAAACAAAAAGGAAAAAGAGGCGTTCTCAAGTGGACGACTACTCATGGACACGCCGGTGCGAGCCGTCTGGCTAGAATTTACATTGATTAGCTTTTTACGGATTCTAGATGCCGCTCAGAGAACCTCCCAGTGGTGAGGAGTGACAAGGACGTCAGCAAATAGTAAAATACATTTAAAAGAATTAAACAAAAAGGGAAAAGTGACGTTCTCCAGTGAACACCTACATATGGGCACACCGGCGCAAGCTGTCCAGCAAGAACCTACATCGATCAGCTTTGTGCGGATTCTAGACGCCATACAGAGGACCTCCAAGGGATGTCTGCAAATAACAAATTCATTTAAAAGAAGTAAAAAAGGATGTAACGTTCTCCAGTACACGCCTACACATGGACACATTGGTGCAAGCTGTCCAGCAAGAACTTACATTGATCAGCTTTGTACGGATTCTGGATGCCGCTCAGAGGACCTCCCGGTGGCGATGAGCGATAAGGACGTCTGCAAATAGAAAATACATTTAAAAGAAGTAAACAAAAAGGAAAAAAAGTCTTTGGCCAATAATCGCTGGCGATTAAAATCTCCCACCCACCCCCCTTCACTTCCCGCGCAAAAAAATGATGGTTAATTAGCGAAGATGTTAATTAATTTTGTGAGAACAATTTTCGGAGATGATAGAATTATTGATTTGGCCTTTCTTGTTTGATTGGACTGAAATATTAGAGAGGATGAACAAAGAAGAAAAAAAAGAAGAAAAAGAAAAAAAGAAGAAAAAAAAGAAGAAAAAAAAGAAAAAGAACCGAAAAGAAAAGAAAGAAATGAAGATAAACCCGAGTCCGATTAAAGATATAAAGCTAATTTATTACTTATAAAGGACATGTGAGTCACAACCCTCTCTCTCTGTCTATCTATCTATCTATCTATCTATCTTAATCATTATATATATATATATATATATATATATATATTATATATATATATAGTAAGGAGCTGATGGCAGGTGTGGCGTTCCAACCTCAGACACAAAAACAATCTACTTTGTCTATATAAAGTAAAGTAAAGCAGTCGGGGTGGCCTAATGTCGGTATCAGTCAGACAGCGAGGGAGTCTATTTCCTTTTCACTAGCGCTAGACAAAGTAGATTGTTTTTGTGTCTGAGGTGGAGCGCCACACCTACCATCAGCTCCTTAGTTTACCGCACAGATCCCTGTGGTACTCATACGCTGAGTGGTGAGGGCCGGTATCGAACTAGGAACACTTGTGGTTTCTAGCCGAACGCTCTACCGACTGAGCTAACCCGGCTCCTTATATATATATATATATATATATAATATATATATATATATATATATATATATATATATATGGTGTGTGTGTGTGTGTGTGTGTGTGTTATATATATATATATATATATATATTCTCACTATTTATCTTCATATATATCTATATATTACTTTGTTCCTCTTACGCTCACTTTCTCCCCCTTCTCTCTCTCTCTCTCTCTCTCTCTCTCTCTCTCTCTCTCTCTCTCTCTCTCTCTCTAAATACTAGAGAGGATGAAAAAAAGGATATATGACTCACATCTGCCTGTGTAGAAAGTATGGGTATTGAAACTGGCTAATACCCTTGGGAAAGGTATGAATCCAATTATCCCTCCAGCAATGGGTAAATAGCAGGGCAGACTGGGCTCTTTACCCAAGGTTATGTGTATTTGTCCAAAAGTGAGTGTAACGGCACGACTGGCATTCGAACTCGTTTACTACGATGCTACAGTCCAGCACGTTAACAACTACGCTAATGGGATTCCCCTGCAAGAATTGTAAATTCTGTCTCAACTTCGATAAATTCATTAAATCACAATAAAAATTACATCCAAACTGTTTGCTTTAAAATCAGATAGACTAAAAACCAAAGAATTGGCATTAAATAACCCGTAACGGTTGATATGCCATTAAACAAAAATAACCAAACATTTGTCTAACTTTTTTCTTCTTCCCTCTTCCTCTCATGAATGTTTATTCTTTCTTTCTTTCTTTCTTTCTTTTCTTTCTTTTTCTTCTTCTTCTTTCTTCTTCTCTTCTTCTTCTTCTTCTCTCTCTCTCTTCTCTCTCTCTCTCTCTCTTTTCTTCTTCTATTTCTTCTTCTTCTACTTCTTCTTTCTTCTTTTCTCCTCCTTCTTCACCTTCTTCTACTTTTTCTCTTTTCTTCTTCTTCTTCTTCTTCTTCTCTTTCTTCTTCTTCTTCTTCTTCTTCTTCTTCTTCTTCTTCTTTTCCTCCTTTTCTCCTTCTTCTCTTCTTCTCTATCTTCTTCTTCTTCTTCTTTATTTTTTCACGAATGTATTCTGTTTAATGAATAAAATTATTATACTGCCTTTTTTCTGAGTGATTCCACCAGCACACGTTATCTAATTGCTTTTTTCGATGTTCTCACTCTTATTCATGTCTGGCACAAGGTTGAAATTGATGAGACCGAAGCGAAAATCCATCACACAAATAATGTTCATTAGCTTGTTGACCATTACATAAAAGGATAATTAGGGATTTAGGATTAATAGATTGATGGAAAAGAAAGAAGAAAGAAAGAAAGAAAGAAAGAAAGAAAGAAAGAAGAAAAGAAGAAAGAGGAAAAAGAAAGAAAGAAAGAAAGAAAGAAAGAGAAAAAAGAAAGAAAAAAGAAGAAGAAGAAAGAAGAAGAAAAGAAAGAAAGAAGAAAGAAAGAAGAAAAAGAAAGAAGAAGAAGAAAGAAAGAAAAAAAAGAAAGAAGAAAAAAGAAAGAAAAGAAAGAAGAAAAAAAGAAAGAAAGAAAGAAGAAGAAGAAAGAAGAGAAGAAAGAAAGAAGAAAGAAAAGAAAGAAAGAAAGAAAGAAAGAAAGAAGAAAAAAGAAAGAAAGAAGAAGAAGAAGAAGAAAGAAAGAAAAAGAAAGAAAGAAAGAAGAAAAAAGAAAGAAAGAAAGAAGAAAGAAGAAAGAAGAAGAAAGAAAGAAGAAGAAAGAAAGAACGAGGAGAAAGAAAGAAAGAAAGAAAGAAAGAAAGGGAGAGATGAGAGAGAGAAAATACAGATCGTGGGTTCCATAAAATTAATTGCTTTTCCACCCCCTCATCCCCCGCACGCACCGACTTTGGCTTACTTTTTATCTTTTTTATTTTTTTACTTTTTTATCTTTTTATTTTTTTAATTTAATTTAATTTTTTTTTTTCATTCCGATGTTATTGTTTACAAATGAAGATTTTTCGTTGCCTCTGCTGCTCTCCACTGCGACGACGACGACTACTAACACCACCACTACGACGACGACCTAACGTCCTCGTCGTGGCAAATTAAACGAGATTCTTCTTTATTGGCGGCGGCGTCGACCACGGCAGCGGCAGTTATTCACACGACGTGCAAAGAAGATGAAGAAGGCACGCCAGTGATGAAAACATGTTATTACATGCAAGCAACAATCGTTGAACGTCGTAAATGTGCACAGAGGCGAAAGCGGAAGTCGCTAATGCACGTGTAAAGTGCACAAAACGATCATGCTGCTGCTGCTGCTGCTGCTGCACTGTGTAAAAAACGCGTACCTCATATCTATCTATCTATCTATCTATCCATACATATTGTTGTGGGGTTTTAAGGGTAAAAAATAAGACAAATGACTGGTAACAATGTATACTCGGTTTTAGGGGATTCAGGTTGTTTTTAATTACGTCTTGCTTTTAAAAAAATAAACAACAAAAAACCCAAATTACTATACATTTAATGTTGAAAAATATTTTTTTAAACTAAGTTTAATTGAAATTATCCATTGCAATACTAACACAAACAACTGTCTCAATAATAGATTCAATAATTGATTTCAATGGTTAATTAAATGTATAGTAATTTGGGTTTTTTGTTGTTTATTTTTTTTTAAGCAATACGTAATTAAAAACAACCTTAATCCCCTAAAACTGTAGCCCAATTCGCAAAATGTTTAATTCATAGACTGTAGTTAAACTGTCATTGGGTGCCACCAAAAAACTTCCCGTTTTAATTTTCCGACCTAAATCAGAAGTCAGCCCTTTTTCTTTACATTAATTTCAATTTTATGTTTGGCATTTACCGACGCATTAATTTAATTGAGTTTTATTCCCAGGACACAGAAATAATGAGCAATTTGAAGAATATGGTTGGGACAATCATATAGGTGCTAGGGATTGACATAGCTAACCGATTGATCCGATCGGACTTTTCTGATCACCCAAATAAGGGTCGGAGTGGAGTGTTGCATTTCATGAGACCACTTAGTATAACTGGACTATGAACTGCTCAGCCACCATGATCCAGTCCTCAGTAATTACGGGGCGCTACCCACGGCCCCATGGATGGAGATGTCTAACCCCTCTGCAGAGGTGCAGTCGGTATATTCTGCAGCCGTAATCGACAGGATAGCATTACTGTTGTGGAGGAGGTGAAATATTGTCAGTAATAAATTATAATCAAATGGTTAATTATAATTAGTTAAGGTTATACTAACCATTTAAACCTTTGTCAAATTAAATGGAATATTTTTTAATATCAATTTTGATTCATAAAATGATAGGTTATAAAAGAAAGAATTAAAGAATTTACGGAAAATAAAAAAAAACGAAGAGATAGAGAAAAAAGTGACAGAGAACCAAAAGAGACACACGGAAAGAAAGAAAGAAAGAAAGAAAGAAAGAAAGAAAGAAAGAAGGAATTAATGAATTGGAAAGTTACAGAAAAGAAAGAAATGGTTGGAGAATTAAAAAAAGAAAACGCGAACGAACGAACAAACGAAAGAAAGAAAGAAAGAAAGAAAGAAAGAAAGGATGGAAAAGCTACAGAAAAGAAAGAAAGAAAGAAAGAAAGAAAGAAAGAAAGAAACGGAAAATGAAAGAGAGTAAAGAAAAAAACTCTCGGGCAATTTCCTAATTCATGATCTACTCATTTTTTCTTTTTTTTCATTTGCGCAGTTCTTAGTGAATAACTGTTCCTACCCCGAAATATCTATTTTGGCAATTCCTCCTGAAATAATATCCGACATTCACTTTCTGAATGATTGACAATTTCATTGCTGTCTTCACACAAACATTCGCTGCCCAGCCGCCTCATGCCTCTTTTAGACCTGATTATTATTATTATTATTATTATTATTATTATTATTATTATTATTATTATTATTATTATTTGGTGCCGTGGCCAGGATATTATTATTATCATTATTTATCTCTGATTAATATTATGATGATGTGGAACGCAATTATTATTTTTTATAATGTGAAGAGATCGTTTGACGGGAGATAAAAACGATATTAGGAAATGGGGGGAGGTGAGTTGTGGCGGGAAGACGAGTGCGGACGCGAGGGTAATTTTGTTGGAAAAATGTTATCAAATTGTGATGGGGGTGGGGAAAGGTTAATTGGAAATGGATTGGGTTCCACAGATTGGTGGGATAAAAATAAAGAATGAAAGAAAACAAAAATATTCAGGAAGAAAAACAAAGAATAGAGGGTTTAAATGAAAGGAAGGAAGGAAGGAAGGAAGGAAGGAAGAGTGAAAAGACAGAAAGAGAGAAAATGGAAAAGGAAAGAAAAAGAAAGAACAAATATAGAACGAAAGAACGAATAGAAAGAAAGAAGGTAGGAAAGAAAGAAAGAACGAAAGGGAGAAGAAGAAAAGGCAAGAAAAAAGTAAAGAAAAGAAAGAAAGAAAGAAAGAAGGAAGAAAGAAAGGAAAGAAAGAAGGAAAGAAAGAAAGAAAGAAGAAAAGAAAGAAAAGAAAAATAAAGAAAGAGAAATAAAGAAAGAAGAAGGAAAGAAAGAAACAAAAGAAAAGAAAAGAAAGAAAAAGAAAAAAGAGAAAGAATTAATGAAAGAATATAAAATTATAAAAAGATAAAGAGAGTAGAAAAAGAAAGAAATTATATGAAGTAGACTAAAAGAAAGAATGAAAGAAAGAAATCAGAGAAAATTTCTAAGAAGAAAGAAAAAAAGAGAACGTATGAAGTAAAACGAAAAAATGAAGAAAAGAAAATAGATAAATGAAAGAAAAAGAAAAAGAAAGAAAAAGAAAGAAAGAAACTGTAAAGTCAAATAAAATGAAAAAAGAAAGAGGATAAACAAATGAAGGAAAAATGAGAAGAAAGAAAATGAAGAAGAGACAGAAAGAAGATATCAGGCAAGAGACAAAGAAAAGGAAATAAAAGAAAGAATGTATATAAAGTAAAAAGAAAATGAAAAAAGAAAATGAGAAAAAAGTTATGTAAAAATGAAAGAAAAAATGAAAGAAAATGACCAATGAAGAAAGAAAGAAACAAATGGAGAAGGAGTGAACAAAGACACAATAGATGTGGTAGAAAGAAAGAAAGAAAGAAAGAAAGAAAGAAAGAAAGAAAGAAAGAAAACACACATAAAAGAAAGAAAGAAAGAAAAAACAAGAATGATAGAAAAGCCACATAAAATAAATAGATAAAGAAGAAGAAAGGAAGAGCGGAAGGAAAGAAAGGAAGGAAGAGCGGAAGGAAAAAAGGAAGGTACAGAAAAGAAGGAAAAGAAAGAAAAGGTAGTTAAAAGAAAGAAAGAAAGAAAGAAAGAAAGAAAGAGAGAAAGAACAAGAATGATAGAAAAGCCACATAAAATAAATAGAGAAAGAAAGAAAGAAAAAAAAGAAAAAGGAAGAAAAAGGAAAGAAAGGAGGGAAGAGCGGAAGGAAAGAAGGAAAGGTACATAAAAGAAAGAAAAAAGGAAAAAGAAAAAAGAAAGAAAAGGTATTTAAAAGAAAGAAGAAAGAAAGAAAGAAAGAAATGAAAGAAAGTATTAATGAAAGAATATCTATGCATAAAAATGTGGGTAGACTAGAGGGTGGGAGATGAGAGGTTGGCAAAAATGGAATCTGAGTAGACAGACTATTATCGAGAAGATAAAACCATCGAAAATAATACGAGAAGAAATTAAGTTTGGAAATGAAAAAATAAATGGGAAGAGGTGAATTGGAAAGTTGGGCCAACAAAGTAAATAAAAGGAGTTTGGAATAACAGAGATGAAGAAGAAGAAGAAGAAGAAGAAGAAGAAGAAGAAGAAGAAGAAGAAAGAAGAAGAAGAAGAAGAAGAAGAAGGTATGAAAGAAAAAGGAAGAAGGCCAAAGAGAATATACAAGCAATTTAGCAAAGATGGAAAAAATAAATATATATATATATATTGTGGACTCTCTCGTCGATTTTCGACGCATGGGGTTCACACACACAATGAAAACCCACACAGTGATTTGTTTATAATGGTGAAGGCTTGTGTTGGACCATTCCACACTTTTTGGCACAGTCGATTGGAAAGAATTGGTGCATCAAAGGTTGCCACAAACCCAATCAACGACCGACCTCAGGAATTTTGAATTCAGAGTTATCCCTCTCCTAGACTGGTTACCTACCCAAGACTGAAGAGCCCAGTCTACCCTACTATTTAACCCATAGCTGAAGGGAGGATATATGGATTCATACCTTTCCCAAGGGTATTAGCGCTATGTGAAATGCCAACAGCTTCGTCTAGGAATTAAACTCGAATCGACGAGTCCATTTTCCACGACTCTAACCACTAGCCCACGCGACTCCATCACACACACACACACACACACACTTACAGACACACACACTTACAGACCACACACACACACACACACATATATATATATATATATATATATATATATATGTGTGTGTGTCTGTGTGTGTGTAAGTGTGTGTGTCTGTAAATGTGTTTGTGTGTGTGTTTGTGTGGCGAAAGAGAACTATATCAAGAAGAACAAGAAAAGTTCTATTTAACATAAGAAATTATATTACCACTATCCCAGGGCGTCGCATGATCAGGTCCACTCTATATGTGGATCAGTCGTGTAAGCTAGTCTCGCAGATCCATTACTACTGAATAGTGAGTTCGGCCTCTGCTGGATGCTCCATACAGTAAAATAATGAGATGTGGAAAAACGCAAAATTTACTTGTGCATTCAGTTAATAACGGAATTTAATCGGAATTTGGATGACGTGTGGAAGACTGACCTGTTGGCATTTGTGGTGTATGCTTCATTTATCTACTAATCACCCAGCCTTGGTTTTAGAATACACCGACTGCACCTCTGCAGAGGGTTAAGACCCCCCCCAATGGGCCACTTGTTGGCCGTGGGTGGCGATCAGTGATACTTAAAGATGGAACCCTGGCGGCTGAGCAGTCCATGATGACATGAAAGTTTCCACTTTGGGTAGATCGTCAAGCCCTGGCACCTATATGATTTTCCCAAATATAGCAAGCCCCAACTCCTTTTTGTCATACATTTGTTCGAAGGCGGTGGCTGAGGGTTTTAATGTCCTAGGTATCACATTAAGCTCTATCGAATGGTGAGGCTCCAATTCTGTTGCTCTGGGGATTGTAGAGTACCCTTTCATCACTATTTCTCGCATTCCTCCCTGACCCGGAGTGGTAGTACCTGTTAGGGTCCCATTTGTGGGTTAAATAGAACAAAATGATTTTGAAAAATGTGTTTAAAAAATTGAGTACCATCAATAATGAATAAAAGAAAAAATAACCCAACAAGGGTTGACATGCCGTAAAATCCAACCGACCAATAAACTACTAATAACGCTTATTTTGCAGAAGTAACAACTGTGACCACAATTAGACCTGAATGGGAGCTCCTGGGAAGAATATACTGCGTCAAATATTACTACAAGACAGGCTCGTTCAAGAAGGTGCAGGACAAATTCGTGCATCAGTTCGAATATGAAAAAGCCCCCTCCAAGAACAGAATTTAGGACTGGGTGAACCGGTTTGAGAGGGACAGTGGATAACCTCAATGCAGCCAGTGACAACTGTTCAAACCATTCAGGACACCCCAGGAAGCGTGCAGAGGAGTTGGTTGAGAGCGTGACAGTAAATCCCGAAACCCTCTGTGTGTAAACCTTCAAGAGTGAGCTGCAGACCCTGTACCCATCGTTTATGTGAAAGTTCCGGTTCCAGCAAGATGAAGCAAGCTTTTTCAAACCATGTCGTCTGTTTACGCTGGAATTGCAATGCTCTCCTTATCACGGATAGAGCACTCCTTAGTGGCTTTATACATATGTATGTATTCATCTAGTTTCGATCCCGACTTGAAGTAACTCACAAAGTCTAGCCGCACTGATGAGACGTAAAACGTCGAAACAGGGCTTTATGTGGATAATTATATATATGCTCTCCGCCCCCGGTGGATTGTGCTCTCTAGATGGGATTATCGCTGATGGCCGCTGTTTGCGCTGAAGTTGCAAGGCTCTCCTTAACACGGATAGAGCTCTCCTTGGTGACTTTATACGTATGTATGTATTTATCAGTAAAATCTCCTTCATATTTGTGAGTGGCTGATGGCGCAGTGGTTTGAAGCTCTGATTCATGATCCGTCGAGTTTCGATACCGGCTTGAAGTAACTCACAAAGTCTAGCCGCACTGATGAGACATGATATGTTGAAATAGGGCTATATGTGGATGACTAGCAGGCGATATCCCGCACAAACAATCACAGATGCGGACTATGCTGATGACCTTGCACTTCTTTCAGAGACACCGGCACAGGCTGAGTCACTGCTACATAGCTTAGAGGGGACAGCAAAGAATATAGGCCTCTATGTGAACTCCGTTCATGAGTTTCAAAAATAAAGGAAACATCTCCACACTCAACGACAAGCCTCTTAAGCCAGTAGAACAATTCACGTACCTGGGTGGTAATATCTCCTCAACAGAGAGCGATGTTAATTCACGGATAGCAAAGGCATGGGCGGCCACAAATAGATTATCAGTCATATGGAGGTCCGATCTGCTGAAGCGACAGTTCTTCCAGGCTGTGGTTGTGTCGGTGCTGCTATATGGCCGGAATTTTCAAAAAAAAAATTTTTTTTAATTTTTTTTATTTTTAAATACGCATTTTTTAAATTTTTTTGAAAATTCCGGTACTGATCGAGAGCGTTCTGTGCCTCGTGTTTAATGATATATTTATTTCGTCTTTCCGTTTACAATGTTGCTTTGATAATGACCTCTTCATATGGTCGAAACAGATTTCTGTCAGCAAAACTTTTTAACATCAATGTTTTTTCTACATACTTTCTACACATATTGTCGGATTCATATCCATTTTACCTTTCATATATATATATATATATATATATATATATATATGAAAAAAGGGAAAACAAATATTTTTAAAAAATATGGGCTCTGGTGAAGACTAGTGTTTATAAAATGTCTTTCACAATTGTTTTCATTTTGATTTTAAAATGATTTCAATTGAATTACATTTATTCTACTTAGAATACTGTTAGAGTTTATTAAGAGTTTATATACTCTCAGAAACGTCAAAGAGTTCCACAAAGGGGAGGTAATAAAACAGGGGAAGTAACTCTCAATTACTTATTACATATATATATATATATATGTTTTTGGGAGAATATGTGCTTAATTGCAGTCGTACCTAATTTTGAAAGTTAATCAATTAATAATTAATTAATTAGGCGGGAATACCTATTCAAATGTAAGGCTAAACAAATCGAGAAAAATCAATCTCTGTATGTACATTTCAGCCTATTAGGCCTCATCAGCAGAGCTATAGATAGGCCGAAATGTACATACAGAGATTGATTTTTCTCAATTTGTTTAGCCTTACATTTGAATAGGTATTCCCACCTAATTAATTAATTATTAATTGATTAACTTTCAAAATTAGGTACGACTCTAATTAAGCACATATTCTCCCAAAAATTGTCGGCTAAAAAAGCCATATCATAAATACATCGCTTGTGTATTTACTTCTCATATATATATATATATATATATGTGTGTGTGTGTGTGTGTGTGTGTGTGTGTGTGTGTGTCAGAATTTAGATATTAACAAAAAAAACTTTTCAAAATGCGAAAGAAAAATAATTTCTCTTATTACTCTTTCGTTCTAAATTTCCTGAAAAATAATTCCTTGTAAACCTTGGAATACAGAGCAAAAGAGGCGGGAATAAAACTCTTGAAGAAGAGGCCATTCTAGCCGGGGCATTAATGAAACAAAAATGGTGGAGAGTGCTATGGAGAGAGATAGGAGATAAATTGATAAGACTCGAGTGTAATTGAAACGAGAAGATAGAGTCATGGTTGGAACGCCATAAAAGTTCGCGGGTAAAAATCATCTCGTTTGCGAAGAAGTAGACGACATTGTAAGAACAAGAGAGAAAGAGGCGAAAGAGAAGGGCAAAGTCGACTGACTGAAGTCCGCAGCTTTTTTTTGATGGAGACGACAAAAATAAAATGAAAAATAAAAAAAAGGAAAGAAGGAAGAAAATTCTGGAAGTCATTGAACAACGGGGATGTGCGTTTCATTTATTAAATAGCTGCACACACACACACACACACATCCCAACACACCCAACCACCAAATGACAACAACAAAAAATTAAAATTAAAACAAATATTAAAATAAAATAATCTGGATTTTAATTTGTCTAATGCAACCAAAAAGATGCCATTTTGTTTTTTGTTTTTTAGTTTTTCTTTTTCTTTTTTTCTTTTTGTTTTGGTTTTTTGCTTTTGCCTTTTCTGCACTGTGAGAAATGACTCACGTGATGATGACGTCATTTCCCCGTGGACACAGCATTAGAAATAATAGAAAATGTGTCCCATTAACTTCAATAGGTTGTTGTTGTTGTTGTTGTTGTTGTTAGCTTTTTCACACCAGCGTTAGCTGGTGGTCTTTCACTGAAGTCTGAGTGACAACAAATCTCCTCAGGTCTCCAGGACTCTGCAGAGTATTCTAGTCGGTCTTGATAAGTTTTCCAATAAATAATGTTGTTTGAATGGTCTTGAATTTTTTCCTCTGATTTCCAATTCCCTGTCTGTCCTCCTAACTCACGGGGGTGTCCACCGTATGATGTAAAAACTACATCTAGTGGTGAAGTTCCAATTTTTGGAGCCCCGGGGAAAGTGGAGTACACCTTTATCGCCATTGTTGTTGTTGTTGTTGCTGCTGCTGCTGATGCTGTTAGTTTTTACTCATTTAATAAATTCAATGATTTTACTTACTTATGGTACAAACAGAGTTCATGAGTTTCAAAAAGAAAGGAAACATCTCAACACTCAACGGCACGCCTCTCAAGCCTGTAGAACAATTCACGTACCTAGGTAATAATATCTCCTCCACAGAGAGAGATGTTAACACACGAATAGCAAAGGCATGGTCGGCCACAAACAAATTGTCAGTCATATGGAGGTCTGATCTCCCTGACAAGCTGAAGCGACAGTTCTTCCAGGCTGTGGTTATATCGGTGCTGCTATATGGCTGCACCACTTGGACCCTAACGAAGCGTCTTGAAAATAAGCTAGATGGAAGCTGCACAAGAATGCTACGTGCAGTCTTGAACAAATCGTGGAAGCAGCACCCCACGAAGAGACAGCTGTACGGTCACCTGCCCCCCCCCTCTCTCAAACTATCCGAGTGAGACGGACAAGGCATGCAGGACACTGCTGGAGAAGCAAGGATGAACTCATAAGCGACGTTCTCCTGTGGAAGCCAACACATGGACATGCAAGTGTGGGGCGCCCAGCAAGAACCTACATTGACCAGCTATGCGAGGATGCTATATGCTCAGCAGAGGACCTCCCAGGTGCAATGAGTGATAGGGAGGGTTGGCGAGAGATTGTCATGGATATCCGTGCTGCAGGCGCGACATGATGATGATGATGGTACAAACTATCTGACATTGAATTTTTAACTCCCATCCCCTCAAACAATATCTTTCAAAAATTGTTTTTTTACAGCGCCGGACGGTGTTTTTTTAATTTTTTGCTAGTATTAATAATGTAGATTTGGTGTCTATTTGTCTGTAACCAAAACTATGTTACTGCTTACGTCACTGTCATTTCAGAAATTAAGTTAATCAAGGAGTATTTAATTTATAGTCAATATCCTTACTACATAAAATAAAGAACAACATTTCTATAAAGATAAGAGTCTGAATAATAAGAACTTTTTATAGATATTTCGGAATATATTTTGGTCATAAAAACCAAACAAATATCTGATGGTCTTTCACTGAAGTCTGAGAGACAACAAGTCTCCTCAGCTTTCCAGAACTCGGCAGGGAATTCTAGTCGATCTTAACAATGCTATTGTCTGGATGATCACACATTTTCCTCTGATTTCCACTTTCTCCAATTGTTCCTCCTAACTCACGGGGGTGTCCTCCGTATGATGTTAAACTGCATCCTGTGGTGAAGTTCCAATTTTGGAGCCCTGGGGAAAGTGGAGTACCCCTTTATCGCCATTACCTCCACTCCACTAATACACGGAATGGTAGTACCTGTTGAGGTTTTATCTATGAGTTGAATAGATAAAATGTGTTTTAAAAATTGAATACCCAATAAGAATGAATAAAGCAAAACATCTTCGGTATAAAATAACCCAACAAGGGCTGACATGCCGTAAAAACCAACCAACCAACTTCACTGAAGTCTGAGTGACAACAAGTCTCCTCAGATCTCCAATCGGCTGGTCACTTCAAGCCCTAGCACCTATATGATTTTCCCAACCCTATTGTCCTTATGGCAACCCCCAACATCCCTTTTTATCATATGGGTACTAGAAGGCGGTGGCTGAGGGTCTACATGGTCTATTATATATATATGTGTGTGTGTGTCTGTGTGTGTGTGCATGTGTGTATGTGTGTGCGCGCGTGCGTGCATGTCTATGTGCGTGTGTGTGTGTCACTGAGTGCGTGCGTGTGTATGTGTACGTATGTGTGTGTGGATAGATTGATAGGTATATTGATATTGGACAAAAAGAGGATGTAGTAATCGCAGTTTTTATATATATCTGTATATGTATGTGTGTGTGTTTGTAGGTGTGCATGTCGGTGTGTGTGTTTGTGTGTGTGTGTGTGTCTGTGTGTGTGTGTGTGTGTGTTTGGGTTGTGTGTGTGTGCATATGCGTGTCGGTCTGTCTGTCTGTGTGTTTATCTGTGTGTGTGTGTGTGTTGCGTGTCGGTGTGTGCGTGTCTGTGTGTCTGTGTGTCTGTGGGTTGTGTGCGTTGTGTGTGTGTTGGGTGTTGTGTGTGTGTGTGTCTGTCTGTCTGTCTGTGTGTCTTTGGGTTGTGTGTGTGTGTGTGTGTGTGTGTTTGGTTGTGTGTGTGTGTGTGTGTGTGTGTGCATATGCGTGTCGGTCTGTCTGTCTGTGTGTTTATCCGTGTGTGTGTGTGTGCGTGTCGGTGTGTGTGTGTGTGTGTGTGTGTGTATAGATAGACTGATAGATATATTGATATTAAGTGAAACGAGGATGTAGTTATTACAGCCGAGTTCATCGTATCCGTAATGGTTTTGTCCCACAAAGTAGTTAACTCACTTCGTACGTGATCTAATCACACTGACCGCGGGATCTATTCCCCCCAGTCAACTGGGGGGTCGGGGTGCCCTCCATATTGACAGCTTGTATTGAAAAATAAATTTGAGGCATAGATAGATTGTCAGAGAGAAAAATGGCCGCACCAAACGGAGAAAGAAGAAAGAAGAAAGAAAGAAAGAAAGAAAGAAAGGGGGTGAGCGAGAAATATGATCATCAGGCGAACGCAGACAAGTGGGGGAGGGTAGCAGTTGGTGGTGGGGGGGGGGGGCGATTGTCCGACTGATGGCAACAAAATTAAAGCCTTTCTTTCCTTTTGAAAATTTCGTAGCGCTGTCCGTTTTTCTTGGCTGTTTCCCGTTTCCCGCTTAAATTGTTCAGCTGAACTCGTAAAAAGAAAAATCTTCGTGCGGCAGCTTTGAGAATTGTATAAAAAAAATATATGGGCAGAGTTCTTGCGAAACTGATAAGATACATGGGGTGCGATGGGTAAATTGTCGTCTAAATCAGTAGATCTCAACCGAGAGCCATATGACCCCCCCACACACACACACACACACACTCAGCCGAGGGGACCATATCATCTTTTTGGTGTCAAGGTAGATAAAATAGATATTTAATAATGAAAATACAATAGGAATTTTTAAACATCGAATGGATATTGGGATGGTCAACCATAGTAAAATAGAAATCAAAGAGATCCATCGGTATCAGCCAGACAGCGCTAGACCAAGGAGATTGTTTGGGCATCTGAGGTGGAGCGCCACTCCAACCATCAGCTCCTCACTTTACCGCACATTTCCATGTGTTACTCATACGCTGAGTTGGCGAGGGTCGCAATCGAACCAGGAATTCCCAGGTTTCCAAGGTTGCTAGCCGAAAACTCTACCGACTGAGCTAAGCCGGCCCTAAAAAGTTTGAGAAACATTGGTTTAACCAATGTGGTGTTATTTCAAATTGTAATACTATTAAGCAAAACCCTGGCTTTTTTCAACATCACCTCTCTTAGGTAGACTTGTTTTAATATATATATATATATATATATATATATATATATATATATATATATATATATCCAAACCCCTCCGCACGGGCAGGATGTAACACAAGGCCAATTTCTTAAGCGGAGTTTAAAAGTTTTGAATTCAGAGTTTTCCTTCTTCTAGACTGGTTAGCTAGCCACGGTTAAAGAGCCCAGTCTGCCCTATTATTCCCCCATAGTTGAAGGGAGAATACCTTTCCCAAGAATATTAGTGTCATGTGAAATTCAAATAGTTTCGTCCAGAATTTGAATTCGGGTTAACGAATTCATTTCTTAAGATTATAACCATTTGACCACGCGCCTCCACGAGTATATATATATATATATATATATATATATATATATATATATATATATATATATATACTTGTATTCCTTAATCTTTCGGCCGTTATCATCTTACAACACACTTGAGTTGCAAAAATGTAAATCCTGATTATCTGATGTTGCTTATCCGCCGAATTCTTATTTCTTATGTGTGTCGTCACTTCAGCTAAATAATGGATCATTCTGTTTTATTATAAAGAAAGAAAGGGAAGAAAAAGGATAGACTGCACAGAAAAATATAACAAGAAAAAAAAGAAAGAAAAGAAAGAAAGAAAGAAAGAAAGAAAGAAGGGAAATATATAACGCAGAAGCGATAACGCTAGCCTGCTTTAATCGAAGATCATGATAAATTGAAAAGAAGGAAAGAAAGAAAGAAAAGAATGAGATAGAGTTAAATCAAAATTATTATCCTTATTACATATTGAACTATTTTTCAATAGCTCTTAAGTAAATATATCAAACATTGTAATAATTGAATTATCATACTGTGTTATATCCATAGGTCCTTGTTAGTAGTAAATGAATACCTGTTAAAAATACTATTCGTGTGCGGAATTACAAATTTCTCACGTGTCTGGAAAATGGTTAGAAATAAATTCCTTGCAAATCTTCAGTTCTTGCAGAACGTAAGCAACCAACAGAAAAGCAATATCCTGATTTATAAATACAGAAATACCAGTTTTATGAGAAAGAATGGTTTATGTAGCGTCTAACTAATTATTATTACTATTGAATATAAATAGTAACTTGTAACCCTACATGAGGACCAATTGACAGAAGGGGTGGACTGGATACACATCCTCATGGAAAGACAGGCCGATGGTAGCTGTAAGAAGCTTGAGGTAAGGTGACTCGAGCCCTCCATTCTGAAGCGACACACGACGGACGCCATGGAAACATTTCCTACATCGAAGCCTTACCTGTGTGGCAGGGCCTGTATGTTGATGATTTCATATGTGTGAGAGGGTACATAAAAACAAGCCGGTTCCGTGGGTCATCTGCCTGCTCACAACTGCTCACATCTGGACTACTTGTAGAAATGGCCTTATTCTGTCAAGAAGCGGCAATCACCAGATATATATATATATATATATATATATATATATTTAGTAAATGAAGAAAAACTCTAAACTTGCTTCATTACAATAATTTATTAATATATATATATATATATATATATATAAAATCTGTCACTAACCGTCATAGCCACAAAATACACGTGTACAATCGACTGTATATATCAATATCTTGATTTATTCAGTGGATTTAACCCTGAAGATCCTTATGGTGAAACTCGAGTTGGTTATTCCTATGTATACCATTATAATATATATATATATATATATATATATATATATATACTTGAAACGATATATATATATATATATTCACTTGAAACCATATATATATATGTGTGTGTGTGTGTGTGTGTGTAATATTGTAAAAAAAATGAAAAAACACAAGTTTATAAACGAATGATGTCTATTTTGCCTACTCTGCAGTGTTTCGATCTGTTTCAATAGATCTTCATCGGGACTTTTGTTAGTTTGAGGAAAAATACATTATTATTGAAGATAAGGAGTCTGCGAGCCTCTGTTTTTTATAGTTGATCTTCAAATGTGAGAGAGAAAAAAATATATTTAAAATTGTTGTGTGCTAGCATGAGTGTGTATTATATTAAATCATAATTAATAGAAAAAATATATACCCTATTTAATTGAAATAACGGAATCCCACTTTTTAACTATAGGGGCCGGGTTAGCTCAGTCGGTAGAGCGTTCGACTAGAAACCACAAGGTTCCTAGTTCGATACCGGTCCCCGCCAACTCAGCGTATGAGTAGCACAGGGATCTGTGCGGTAAAGTAAGGAGCTGATGGTAGGTGTGGCGCTCCATCTCAGATGCTAAAAACAATCTCCTTGGTCTAGCGCTATTGAAAAGGGGATAGACTCCCTCGCTGACTGGCTGATACCGACTTTAGCCCCGTTGATTTTACTTTACTTACTTTATATATATATATATATATATATATATATAAACAAGTCAACATGTCCTCAAATACCTGTCATTTCCCGCCTATCCTCTTTCCACTATTCCCCTGTCATTCTCACAAACTTCTGACCCCCCCCCTCCTACAAAAATCTCTACTGCTATCATTCGATTGAACCCACTACCAATTCCTACTACCTCCCACTACCAATTCTTACTACCTCCCACTACTAATTCCTACGTTACTGCTCGTTGTTTTAAAAATAAGACACCCGAAACATTCCATCAGTTTCACACCTGAAGATGGCAGATAGACATGCCGAAAGCGCTGGTAATGAAACATTTTGTGGATTGCTACACTAGTTTCACCCTGACATTAAAAAGATGGCCAGAGAATTAGAAAGGATCGAACAAAAACTCGTCCGACAAGAATCGTCAGTACAGTTTAATGAAACATATAATATATATATATATATATATATATATATATATATATATATATATATGTGTGTGTGGTGTGTGTGTGTGTGTGTGTGTGAGTTGAAAATGGAAGTGAATCCGACGGCATGTTGAAATGAAAAATAAACTAAAGAAAGAAAATGCTGAATGGATAAAATAGATTTTATTTTACTAACACGTGTTTCGGCCAAGCGTTTGTTCATGTACACATGCATTCTATTTATTATTATTTTCAATATATAATAATAATAATCTTATTATAATGGAGATTGTGGGTTTTTCTGTCTGTAACCGAAACTATATTCCTACTCAAGTAACAATTCTCTTAGTTATTGACATCACATTCTCCATGATTTTATTTTTATCTAAACCTCAATTATTAATAAAATTGTCTTACAATATTAATACTGTTAACTATGTCTACATACTGACAATATGCAATTATATTTATATATAAAACAAAATAGCGGTTTACAGTGTGAACGGGAAGGCTAATTTGCATATTAATATTAAAAAATCGAATTTAATAAATATATGCTTAGTATTATTGATTTCTAACTGTTTGGTTTTATTTTAATGAATATAAGCAAAAATCTCTTCAATGAACCTTAAATGAAATCCATTAACAAGAAAAAATAACTGTCATTTTATTCTTTACTTCCTCTTATAACTAAATACTTAAATTCGAAAAAATAACAATGAAAGACGAGAGTGATGGAAGAGTAAGTTTCAGTTGTTCCCTTTTTTATTATACTCCCTCTGTTTCAAATCTTTTATTATACTCCCTCTGTTTCAAATCTTTTTATCTGTATTCTTATTTAGTTTTATTAGCCTTTCTAATTTAATACAATATTTCATTACATTAAAACTTAAATACTTGCACCCTACGGAGGGTGCATATATTTGCTAGTAATAATAATAATAATAATAATAATAATAACAGAAAACAATAAAATCTTTAAGTATACAAAGAATAACGACCTTTATCAGAATAAAATGTTTGATGTTTGAAATTTAAGCGGTCAAAATACGGAGAATTCTAAAATAGTTTTCTATTATTATTATTTTATTTTATATTTAAAATAATGATAAATAGAATATATGTATACATGAACAAACTCCTGGCCGAAACACGTGTTAGTAAAATAAAATCTTTTTTATCCATTCAGCATTTTCTTTCCTTAGTTTATTTTTCCTTTCAACATATATATATATATATATATATATATATATATATATATATATAGAGAGAGAGAGAGAGAGAGAGAGAGTGAGAGAAAGAGAGACTCAATTATAGATAGATAGATACCGACTGTGATAGATAGATAGATAGATAGATAGATAGATAGATAGATAGATAGATAGATAGCATCTTTTAGCGCTGTAAAAACTTAAAAGAAAAGAAAAAATAAACAAACGAACATATTTATGAATATTAATAGAATTGTTTAGAATGCTGTCATATATATATATAATATATATATATATATATAGAAGAGAGAGAGAGAGAGAGAGAGAGAGAGAGAGAGAGGGGAGATGAGCCCAAATTTTAATTGCATCGAATATTTATCCAGCGAAGTTATTAAAAAAAAAACGAAGCAGAGACGCGTGTTAATGTCAGTTGCAACAACGACGGTTCGTTTTGACTTTTCTTCTCTCCCAACACAAAAGAGTTCCTTTCGCTATTAATGACGTGGACAAGAATATTAGCCCGTTTGAGTGCGTCCGAATAGCACGAGCCCCCGTGAGAGGAAAATATTCCTATTCCCTCGTGTCGACCTCAGCTAGACAATGACCCACCACCAAAGCAAATTGATTTCAATTGTTGAAAGTTATATTGCGACAGACACGTTTTTCCACGCGTCCCGAATGACGTGTCTGCGTTCGCGCTAACACAGCTACGGCTATCAGCAGGACCCGTACAAATTTCACGAAACTCATATATATATATATATTGCTTGAAGGCAATTACAATGCGTATATCGTATAAAATTGGATAATTATTGAAAATAATCATGACAAGCGAACTCGGCAAATATTGTGCCCTACGTAGAACATCGTACAGCTGTTTCAACTTTACTAAGTGTTATAACCTATAATCAATAAATAATAACTCAACACGGGTATAAAATGTAGGGAACATATTATATTCAGGAATATATATCAACGTACAATAGAAGAGTTTCCTTGTTTCAGCTTACACGAAGAACTGTATCTGGTACTACTGGTATTTGGTATTTACATGTGTCCCACTTTCACATGATATGGCAAAGGCCGCTTTATGTGGGCACCACCCACAAGCTGAGACTCATGGGGTGGTAGGTAGAAAAATTGCGTCGATCCCTGCCCCTTTAAGTGCAATGAGGCAGGCACTGGGATCGACGCTATTAATTTAGCATCCCATCGGTCCAGAGGCCGAAGCTCACTGGACCACCCGTCCCGAAGGACGAGTAGCTGGGACTACTCGTTTGAGTAACTTTACACTGTTAAATATATACCCTTTGGGTAAGTCCATGTTCGTGTCATCGGTGAGTCACCTACAACACTAAGTCTCACGATTTTACATGTAGGGCTCGATATTTGCCGAGTTCGCTTGTCATGATTATTTTCAATAATTATCGAATTTTATATGATATACGCATTGTAATTGCCTTCAAGCAAAAAAATATAAATAATAATATACTTTACTCTACAATGCTTCTAAAGCAAATTATCAAATCTCATATATATATATATATATATATATATATATATATAATATATGTGTGTGTGTGTGTGTGTGTGTGTGTGTGTGAGGTATCCAAAACTTGGTAGTAAGGGATGATTCTATATGCGATTTCTAAGACACACTGTATTATTATTGTATGATCCAGTATGTATAAATAGAGTGAATCTTTAAATCCCTACAGAGAGCTCAATGTATAATAAACTTTTTAGATTATATACAGAGCAATATTGATCTTAGAAAGGAAGGAAAAACTCAACACCGTTATTTCATAATAAATTTATTTCGACCAAAATTGGAGCCTGTGTGTGTCTGTCTGTCTGTCTGTCTCTCTATATATATATATGTGTGTGTGTGTGTGTGTGTGTGTGTGTGTGTGTGTGTGTGTGTGTGTCTGTATCTCTGTGTGATTAAGGGTTGAGAAACAAAGTGGGTAAAACGCAAACAGTTTCAATCAATTAATATTTCTGATAAAGTTTCGTAAATACAAAGAGGCGAAATATTAATTGATTTAAACTATTTGTGTTTTACCCACTTTGTTTCTCAACCCTTAATCACACAGAGATACAGGCACGCACAGACACAGACACAGACACACACACTCACACACACACACACACACACATATATATATATATATATTGCGTGAAAATATATATATATATATATATATATATATATATATATATATATATATATATATATTACGGAATAAGGAAGGCGAGACATTGGCATCTCCAGCAAGCATCACCGTTTGTTTGCAATCATTGCACCAGATATTGCTATTCAAAAATTGGTCTGTTCAGCCACTCACGCAGTTGCAGATAAAAAATACTGGACACTACGCCATCGTCTTCAGTAGACAGAAGGACGCCAACATTCAACACAGAGGCGAAATATTAATTGATTGAAATTGTTTGTGTTTTATCCACTTTGTTCCCAAACTTTTGTTGGCTATTTTCCAAACTGTTACTTCCTCACACACACACGGGCACATGCGCACACACACACATATATATGTACATATATATATATATATATATATATATATATATATATATATAGTCATCCACAAACACGTGTTTCGACTTATGAAGTCTCTTCAGTGTGGCTAGACATTTTGTGAGCTACCTACAGCTGGAATAGAATTCTGATCGATTCAGCATCAGTCGGACAGCTTAACCGCTCGGCTATCGTCACCCACAGAATGCGAAGGGGATTTTAATTGTTTTAATACACACATCTGTATGTATGTAAAGGCCACCAGAGAGTGCTTCATCCTTTTATAGGAGAGCGTTGCATTTACGCTTTAGTTGGTGGTCATCAGCGAAATCCCCTCCAGAGGGCTCAACCCCAGGGGGATGATAAAGCATATATAGTCATCCACAGACACGTGTTTCGACTTATCAAGTCTCTTCACTGTGGCTAGACATTTTGTGAGCTACCTACAGCCGGGATAGAACTCCGATCAATTCAGCATCAGTCGGGCAGCTTAACAGCTCGGCTATCGTCACCCATGAACATAGAGGGGGGAGAGGGGGAAAGAGAGAGATCTTCATTTAGAAATTGGTATATACGATCTTTTCAGTGCTCTAAAAAAACTTCGAAGAAACAAACTAACAAATCTTATTATAATGGAGATTGTGGGTTTGTCTGTCTGTAACCGAAACTATATCACTATACAAGTCACAATTCCCTTTGTTATTTACATCACATTCTCCATGATTTTATTTTTTATTTAAAACCCAATTATTAATAAAATTGTTTTAAATCATTAAGACTGTTGACCATATCTACATGATATTTTCCACGTACCCCACTTGTACGGGTCAGGCACAAAGGCCCTATTTATGTGGGACCACCCACAAGCCGAGACTCATGGGTGGCAGGTGAAAAATTGCGTCGATCCCGTCGGCATTTCCCCTCAAGGGGGGCGCCTCAGTCACTGGGCAATAAACCCAGCCCTGTCCCTTTAAATCGAGGGGGCAGGTGTTGCCTGGGGGGATGGCCCCCTGGGATCGACGCCGTTAATTATATCAATGGTCCAGAGGCCGAAGCCACTGTTGACCATATCAACATCCTAATAACATGCAATTGTATTTATATATACAACAAAATGGCGGTTTACAGTATGAATGGGAAGGCTAATTTGCATATTGATATTAAAAATTTGATTTTAATAAATATATGCTTAGTATTATTGATTTCTAATTGTTTGGTTTTACCTTATTGAACATGAGCAAAAATCTCGGGGATAAATCTTAAAAGAAATCCATTAACAAGAAGAAATAACTATGATATTATTCTTTACTTCCTATTTTAACTAAATAGTTAAATTAGGAAAATTTACCAATGAAAGACGGGAGTAACAGAAAATGGTGGAAGAGTTAGTTTCAAAGTTGTTCTATTTTTCAATCATACCCCCTCTGTTCCAAATCTTTTTATCTGCCTTCTTATTCAGTTTCATTAGCATTTCTGATTTAATATGATATTTTGTAATATTAAAACTTAAATACTTGCACCCGGAGGGTGCATATATTTGCTAGTATTAATAAATATATTCCATTAAACGAAACTGGTGCTGCACAATCTTACAAAAAAAAGGGCACAGCTATTTTGCACATCAGCTTAGAATTTTCACTGAAAAGACGTCCGGTGATACAATGTGTATCGCTTTTTTTTCTTTTTTTTTCTTTTTATTTGTTTTCTTATTTTGGTATTTAATTGTTCTCTCCACTACTCATGCGCCGTTGCCTTATATGTTCGTGTGCGCATGCGTAACGTACCCCGTACATTTCCCGCCTGTACATGTGATGCGCCTCTTTCACTCTAGCCCGATTGTTTGTTTGTTTTTATTATTGTTGTTGATTACAACCAATTGCATGAATTATTGTTGATGAAAGCGACTTGAAGCTAATGGAATGCAACGTTGAATTAATTCGCCTGCCCATCAAATTCCGCCATTTTCTTCCGCCATTTTCTCTCCTTTCTCGTTCTCCTTTCTCGTTTCGTCTTTAAAAAAAAAAAAAAATCTTCTATGCATCAATTATGTTTGCAGAAAGCAGAATGACCCTTGTTCGTAACTCGAGAAGGAAAACAATGCCTTTTGACAATGTTCTATTCGTGTCTGTTGCATCTTGTGGGCTACGGTCTCTTCTCCTTTTGTTCTTTCTCTCTCTCTCTCTCTCTCTCTCTCTCTCTCTCTCTCTCTCTCTCTCTCTTCTAGATTTTCTTCTTCTTCTTCTTCTCTTCTTCTTCTTCTTCTTCTTCTTCTTATATATATATATTGTTTGTCGATGGGGCGGCCTAAAGTCGGTATCGGCCAGTCAGCGAGGGAGTCTATCCCCTTTTCAATAGCGCTAGACCAAGGAGATTGTTTTTCAGCATCTGAGGTGGGGCGCCACACCTTCCATCAGCTCCTTACTTTACCGCACAGATCCCTGTGCTCCTCATACGCTGAGTTGGCGAGGACCGGTATCGAACTAGGAACCTTGTGGTTTCTAGCCGAACTATATAATCCAAAAGTCCAGAGAAGAAATCTTCCTTACGACACAAGAGTTTTTTTTAAAAAAACCTGTCGCAGTTTGAGAGCTCAATGTGTACTCTTAATGTTAGAGTCACCAAGCAAATATATAAGTAAAGAAATAACAAAAGAATTAGAGATTTAGAATTATAGTCTATTTCAGGAGCTTAGACAAAGTGTCTAACTCTCCCGACTCATCAGATGCGAATCAGATTCGCATCTAATGAGTCGGGAGAGTTTTGTCTAAGCTTCCTGAAATAGACTATAAAGCTAAATCTCTAAGTCTTTTGTTATTTCTTTACTTATATATATATATATATATATATATATATATATATAGAGAGAGAAATTTTCATGTAAATTTTCACATATATTTGTATATTTCGTAAGGGTTTATATATATACACACATGTGTGTGTGTGTGTGTGTGGTGTGTGTGTGTGTAAATTCAATCACTTCTTTTGTCTCTCTTCTTATTGTTCGCTTTCTTCACAGTTTTGTTCTCGAACTTTCCGACCGTAGCAGCGGTGTTCAGTAAATTCTTATACCTTATAGAAAATAAGACCATTAAGTGATAGGTTTGAAAAATGCTTCATGGCGAAGCAGCTATATCATAAAGATTTTTATTTTATTTTGACAACATAAGCAGGAAAAACAGAAACTCTCCACAGAATACTAGTTAGGGTTAGGGTTAGGGTTAATTCATTCAAACAGATATGCTTTATCCATATGTTTATGAATTCTTGTGGCGAGAGTACAAAGAAAGTAACATTTTCAATTAAAGTCTTAACCTCTTCCCTGTGTTATGACCTGTTTAAGGGACAATAAATAATAACTCAACACGGGTATAAAATGTAGAGAACAGATTGTATTCAGCAATATATATCAACGTACAATGGAAGGGTTTCCTTGTTACCACTTACACGGAGAACAGGTATCTGCTACTTCTCCTATTTACATGTGTCCCACTTTCACACGATATGGCACAAGGCCGTTTTATGTGGGGACCACCCACAAGCCGAGACTCATGGGGTGGTAGGTAGAAAAATTGCGTCGATCCCAGCTCTGACCCTTTAAGTACAATGAGGCAGGCTGGGATCGACGCTATTAATTTAGCATCCCATCGGTCCAGAGGCCGAAGCTCACTGGACCACCCGTCCCGAAGGACGAGTAGCTGGGACTACTGGTATTTACATGTGTCCCACTTTCACATGATATGGCACAAGGCCGTTTTATGTGGGGACCACCCACAAGCCGAGACTCGTGGGGTGGTAGGTAGAAAAATTGCGTCGATCCCAGCTCTGCCCCTTAGAGTGCAATGAGACAGGTATCTGGGATCGACGCTATTAATTTAGCAGCTCGGTGGACCCCCGTCCCGAAGGACGGGTGTATCTGCTACTTCTCCTATTTAAATGTGTCCCACTTTCACACGATATGGCACAAGGCCGTTTTATGTGGGGACCACCCACAAGCCGAGACTCATGGGGTGGTAGGTAGAAAAATTGCGTCGATCCCAGATCTGCCCCTTTAAGTACAATGAGGCAGGTATCTGGGATCGACGCTATTAATTTAGTAGCTCAGTGGACCCCCGTCCCGAAGGACGGGTGTATCTGCTACTTCTCTCCTGAGTAACTTTACTCTGTTAAATATATACCCTTTGGTAAGTCTATGTTTGTGTCATAGGTGAGTCACCTACAACACACTGAAATTACAAGTACGAGATGCTTCATTCGCCGACAATTTCCTGATTTCTATGAGTATCAAGTACTTTTTTTTTTTCTTTGTGACAATTGTGTGATTTTTGGGAACTTATCTATTAATAATGGAGATTCGCTTCCGGTTTTTGTCTGTAACAAAAACTACGTCACTGCTTACGTCACATTACCCAAAATCGTCATAACAAAATTTGAACATGCAGCATTAGACAGTCCTTATTTTTTTTAAAAACAAGTTTTAATAAATACATGACTGGTATTATATATCTATATATAGTTTGTTTTATTCTAATACATATTTAAAGTTTACATTTCAAATTGTTTTATTTTTAATCCTTTAATGAATTTAATTATTTCACTTACTTAGGGTACACATTCGCTGACATTTAATTCTTTACTCCCACCCCTCAGGCAATATGTTTCAAAAATCTATTTTTACATCGCCCGGAGGGTGTTTTTTTATTTTGTACTAGTAAACCTAATGTCTTGTTTTACCAAGAATATCTAACTTTTCTTAATTTTTTTTTTTTTTTTACTATATATGATCTTTTTTTTTTATCTTGGCTCATATTGCGATTTAAAAAATCTAATCTAGCCTTTTTAATTATAGGTTCCCGTATTCATCTTTATTTTTTATTTTATTTTTATTTAAAAACTTTAACGCACAAAATTCAATAGAATAAAAAAACAAGAAAAAATTCACCGTTTCTTTCGCCTCTGAACAGAAACATTTCAACCATTAGAGAATAGTTAGCTCTCGATTTTTCAAAAAGATAATATTTTAATTAAACCCCTGATAAGGAAAAACTCTATGATGGAAAGCGCTTAAGGTGAAAATTTAGACAACTTTTTATATCTGTCTGTAAATTTGAGATGAAGATTAGGGTGAATAATAATTTTGATAGTTCGGACTGTTGTCCTCGTCTTTATTGTGGTATATATATATATTATATATATATATATATAAGCAAAACATTTTGGCTAAAACTGTTATTTGGAACAGAATAGATATCTAGAAACCCGTAAAATATCTTAATCTTAAAATGAAAAATATTATTTGTCTGTATTTTTTAGATGAGGATTGATGTGAATAGTTTTGATTTTTCGGACTGTTGTTCTCATCTTTATTGTGGTATGTATAAGCACACTTTTTGCATATGTGTATGGAGGGGGGTATTAGGCATAGTTTTGTCGAATTACAGGAAGCATGGAGATTTAAATGATGAAGTCTTTTGGCAGCCTGCAACGGATACAGGCAGTTTATTCAATGCCTCAACAACTCTGAGCGTGAAAAATGTTTCCGAAAGTCAAGCGAGCTATGCTGTTTTCTGACTTTCTGTAACATGCCCACGTGTGTTAGAAACATGGAAATTAAAAAGTTGCTCAAGGTTTGTGTTGGTAAAAGGGTTAATAACATTTTTATAGTAAAAAGTCATTGGCAATGCACTTATGAGTGTTCACCAAGTCAGTTGCCAGACGCTGGAGTTTCAACGAATCCATTCCTGTTACATAATTCATAGCAGCCTATGATTTATGTACGTGCCTGTAGTTAGAATATTTAAATAAATTTCGTTAGATTTTAAATCGGAGGTGGAGAATTTTCCATACCCATTGGGATTATGAGTGCCATGATGATGATCCCAACTGACCTTCCAGTACAGACACCTGAGAATAAGTTTGAATTTAGTTAGTTAGATGCGACGCAGATTTCAGAGCGGGTGGACCTGTGGAACTGAAGAAAAGTCAGCTCAGAGAAAATGGCCGACGAGTTAGAACCAGTAGAAGCAGTAAGCAGCGTATTATTTGTATTATTCGGATTATTGTCCTCATCTTAATTATCTGTACAACGTTTCGGTCGATGTACCCTCCGGCCTTCTTCGGGTATTTCTTGACGGAAGGGGAACCTTCTCGAACTCGGGAACCTTCTTTTCGAACTCGGGAACATTCTTCTCGTAATCGGGAATAATAAAATAGAATAATAATTAACACAGCAAACACCTCTACCCCAGCTATGGTTAGCGGAATGAGAACAGGATACTTCCGTGGACTGAATGAAGGGTTGGGTTCAAAGTTCCGTGATGGCTCCCGATTACGATAAGAAGGTTCCCGAGTTCTAAAAGAAGGTTCCCGAGTCCGACAAGGTACCTGAAGAAGGCCGGAGGGCATATCGACCGAAACGTTGTACAAATAACAGTGAAGATGAGGACAATAGTCCGAATAATACAAATAATACTAATTATCAAGCCTCATCTAAAAAATTCAGAGAAATCTTCAACTCTCTCTCTGTCTGGATTTCTCTCTCTCTCTCTCTCTCTCTCTCTCTCTCTCTCTCTCCTCTCTCTCTCTCTCTCTCTGTCTGTATTGTCTGGATTTTTTCTCTCTCTCTGATTTCTCTCTCTCTCTGTCTGTCTGTCTGTCTGTCTCTCTCTGGGTTTCTCTCTCTCTCTCTCTCTCTCTCTCTCTCCTCTCTCTCTCTCTCTCTCTCTCTCTCTCCAATTATATAAACCGAGTAAAGGGGTTATATAACATTCCCAGGGTAGCATGACGTTCAGAATATGGTAGATGCCTGATGGAGGGGATTCACGGGTAAACAATTGATGTGCCTTGCTATCAACCCAAACAATTCATTCCTTTAAAAAGTTTTTTTTTACTCCTTCAGTGCAGGTCTTCCATAGTCTTCCTCTCGTCTTGTACCCGGACATCCTTGCGTTGTAATTATTGACACAACCCGTTCACCACGGGTATGTAGTAACACCCTTAGTTTCCCAACTGTAGCCAGGTCGCCCAAAGTGCTACGGGTACTATGTAATCCAGTACTGCCAGTTTCATAGTCGGATCATCGGTGACTAAACCGGTAACCCCGCCAAGTTTGCCTGATGAGGAGGGTGGCTAGATTCCAAGCAGGACGAAAATCAAGACCTGCCAAAGGGTGGAAGAAGCTTCTTGCTCAACGGCCATCTAGTATATTACTGTAGGCGGGGAGGTATATATATATATATATATATATATATATATATATATATATAGAGTAAATGAAGAAAAACTCTAAACTTGCTTCATTACAATAATTTATTTCAACCGTATTAATACGGCATCTTCAGGTAATCACAAGAACATGACTCTTATAGTAAGAATCATGTTCTTGTGATTACCTGAAGATGTCGTATTAATACGGTTGAAATAAATTATTGTAATGAAGCAAGTTTAGAGTTTTTCTTCATTTACTAAATTTCTTGCTCTGTCCTTTTACTCACTGGTATTAGGCACATTGAGCTCTCCTTATGGTCTACCTGCATCAGCTTGGTTAAACCACACATGGAAAGACCCTAACTACGAAAAAAAACTATATATATATATATATATATATATATATATATAAAGTTAGGTCGCCCAAAGCGCTACGGGTACTATGTAACCTAGTACAAGCTGTTTCAATGTCGGATCATCGGTGACTAAACCGGTAACCCCACCAAGTTTGCCTGGTGAGGAGGGTGGCTAAACATCCAGCAGGACTAAAATCAAGACCTGTCAAAGGGCGGAAAAAGCTTCTTGCTCAACGGCTATCTAGTACATTACATTACGCGGGGACGTAGAAATACCTGGGTTGGTATCCAGGCGCGTATCAAGACCACTTGAGGTATCCTTGTCTTCAAGTCTTGTCGAATTTGTTCGTTATACTGTCTCTCTGACTCTGATTACAAAGAAGTGGAGCTAGTTCCGTGCACACTATATCCACTAAAAATATTCTCTTCAGCACACAAGTATTTCCTGATTTTCCCAACCTGTTCGTCACGGGTAGGATAAAAAAAAAACAAGGTCTCAAATATAGAGTATCCAGCAAGGATCGAACTCGCTATTCAGTAATAATGGATCTGCGAGACTAGCTTGCTAAACATATATCAAGATTGGAGGCCCCTTATTGCCCAACCCGTTTGCTATGGATAGAATGTGACATAAGGTCATTAGTATATATATTTACCAACCCCTTCGCACGAGCCGGATGTGACACAAGGTCATTTTCTTAAGCGGAGTTCAACAGGTTTGAATTCAGAGTTTTCCTTCTCCTAGACCGGTTGCCTTACCAAGGTTAAAAAGCCCAGTCTGCCCTACTATTTATCCATAGCTGGAGGGAGAGTAGGATTCATACCTTTCCCAAGGGTATTAGCGCTAAGGGAAATGCAATTACCACATCCAGGATTTGAACTCGGGGCGACGAGTCCATTTCCCATGACTTTAACCATTACACCACGCGCTTCCAGGTCATTAGTATAGGGTATCCAACAAGGATCGAACCCGCTATTCAATAATAACGAATATGTGGGACTATCTTGCTAACCATCAGAATGAGATGGGACACCCTTTATTACTCAACCCTTTCACTACGGGTAAGACGTGACACAAGATCACCAGGATAGGGCACCCAACAAGAATCGAACTCGTTATTCAATAATCCATGTAATAATAAATCTGCTAAATATTACACCACGATAGGACACCGTTTTTTACCAAACCCGTTCACCAGGGATAGGATGTGACACAAGAAATGACAGTGTGTAAGGGGGATAAATGCGTATAAATCGACCACCGATTGACTAGTTTTGTTCAGTGTAAATAAGCAAAAATCTACGCTTGGATTACATATGTATGTCATGAGGGCCACATGGATAACGTATGTCTCTTATGAAAGCCGCACATGAGAATTACATCTTTAAAACCTTCTTCTAAATCAACAGAACACAGTGATGATTGCAATCATTAATTTCTTTATTATCAACTAAAACCCATTGAATGAATAATAAAAATGGCGTTTGCCGATTGTTTTAAAAGGGGGGAGTAAGAATTCCAAAAATGCAATAACGGAACCAACAGACGCAGAATTCAAAATCGAGCGCCAAAAAAAAAAGAAGCGGGAATTCAGAAGTTTTTTTTTTTTGGAGGATGACAAGCAAGTAGTCGTCACGCAACAAGTCAGCTCCATTATCGGAAAATGAATGAAGATAAAATATGAACTGTTAAAACAAAAACATATAAAAAAAGGACTTTGCCCGGTATGCTGTTCTACATTTCTGTAACTTTATTTAATACAGATTGTTTATTTTAATACGACTTCGTTATTTTTCCATTGTGTTGAGTCATGTTTGAAGTTAGTAAGATGTGTACAACATATATATGAAATATATATAACACACAACATATCGCAAATACATATCTAAAAAAAATGTTTTTAAATTGTTAAAAAGAAAGGAAAAAAGACTATTTCTGACCGAGTTCAAATAATAAGAGGTTCAAGTGTCGCTATTACTTTTAATTATAGCCATGTATTGATTGAAAGCAGGAGAAGACACGAGGAAAGACTCATTCCCTTTCAGTGAGTTAGCCTCGTCCTTCCGCAACTCAAAGGAAGGAAGGAAGGAAGTGAGAGACTGTCTCGGATTGTAATTACGATTCTGCGGTAAGAGTTACGTCCCTTAGACCAACTGTGTGTTTTTCCTAAACGGGACTATTCTTGCATTTTCACCGCCCTTTTCCGGTTACCATTATTCAGCGGTAAATTCAAGGCCTTATCCACACGCGTTCAATTCCGTTTCTGTGTTCTTCCTTAAAGAGAACAGGTACGTCACTTGACTCTCAGTAACCTTCTTATTAAATTTTGTAATAGACTTTTACCTTGTGTATCTGACTATATTATTTGACGTTTCGCTGAACCTTGTACACTAAGAAAGATTTTGTAATGTTCACTCCCTTGTCGCTCGATTGACTTTCTCTCATAGACTCTGCCCCCCCCCCTCGTTTGTACCTTTCTTAACTTCTAAGCCTGTTTGGTGCTGTTATCGTATGTCATTATTATTTCACTGTCTTTATCTATGAACTGCCTCCGAGTTCTTCTATTAACACCCATCCATTGCTTTCTTCAGACATTGTTGTGGCTCGTTCTATAAACCTGTTTTCTTTCCTATTTCAGTTTTTTACACTTTCTGGTGAAAGGAATAAAGAGATTACCTCATCCACGGTGTTTGTTATTCTATGCCAGAGGGAGTTAGACTACGTGAGACGAAAAGTCGTTCATACACTTTGGAAAAGATATGAGCGACGAAGTAGGAGTCGCGATAGAGACAATGCATTGATAACAGACTCTGTTTCTTAACAGCACATTGTCCTTATGAAAATAAACGACTGTTTTCACTCAAGGATTTTTGAGAAAAAAACTTTTTTTTTAAATGTAAAAAAAAAAAACAGTCTGTGAACGGACCGCACGTGTACTGCCGAGGGCCGCATGCGGTCTGCAGACTGCATGTTTGACATGCCTACTGTAGGCAGTACAAATGCTCAATATATTTTCCATTTGATTCGGGTGAATACATGATGATTCTCCCTATGCGCTCCTATGTTTATCTTTTCTAACTCTTTGCCTACTTTAAACTGCTCACAACGGCTCTCCCACTACTGCGATCCTACCGTAAAGCAAAAAAAACTGCTGGTTAGTTCATTACAATTGATCAGAAGATTACAATAATAATAGGATTTTATTTGAATAGAATGAGTTCTGAGGTGAATAGTTAGTGAACTTTGAAATATCCCATCATACAGGTAAAAAATACCAAGCAACCCCCCCCCCCATGGGGCCACCTGTTGGCCGTGGGTGGCGACCCGTGATACTTAAGGATAGAACCCAGGTGGATGAGCTGTTCATAACTTGCAATACTCCACTTTGGCCCTATCTTGGGTTAGACGGGCGGTCGGAGAGGCCCCCTCTGATCAATCGGCTGGCCACGTCAAGCCCTAGCACCTATATGATTTTCCCAACCCTACTGCTCTTATGGCAAGCTCCAACCACTTTTTATCATATGGGTGCTAGAAGGCCGTGGCTGAGGGTCTACATGTCCTGGGAATGACGTTAAACTCTATCTGATGATGAGGTTCCAGTTTTGGAGGTTTGGGGAATGTGGAGCACGCCTTCATCACCATTACTCCCTGGTCCACTCTGACCCAGAGTGGTAGTACCTGTTAGGGTCCCATCTATGGGTTGAATAGAAAAACATGAGTTGATAAACAAAATTGTATTATGCATTAAGAATTAATTTATTTCACAACTTTGTCGGCATTAAATGACCCACCGAGGTTGATATGCCGTAAAACAAGACAAACCAAACCAAACCAAGTAAATCTGATACAGCCGTGTGGGACATTTGGTAGGCGAACAGTTAAGTTTCATCTAATATTCAAAAGTTTTACTTTTCAAGGGAAGTAACTTTTGTTTATCAAGGGAAGTAACTCCAGCGTTTTTTCTCTAAATTACCTCCCTTAGATTGTATGGCTTTAAATAAGTAGGTATTTAATCAATTTATTCGCTACGGGTGAGATGTGATACAAGGTCGCAAATATGGGGCATTCAACGAGGATCGAACTCCCAATTCAGTAGAAATGGATTTACGAGACTAGCTTGTTAATCTTTATACGATGAGACGCTCTTTATACCCAACCTGTGTAGTTCTCATCTCGCTTTTTCTCCAAGTGTTTTGTTAAAAGTCCAAGTGGTGCAGCCATACAGTAATACTCATACAGGTACAAAGAATTCCCATTAAATCTTATAAGAAAGATAAGATTTTCATATGACCGATAATCTGTTGATAGCCTTTCTTATGCATATATTGACATTGCTTTCTGTAGATGAGATATTGCTACTGAGGTAGGTGAAGTTATTGTTGTTGGCGCCTTTCTGTCCACTAAGGACGATGGCGTAGTGTCCAAAAAAAATAAACAAATATGTATATAAATCAATAAAAAAATTATCTGCACAAGTGACTCTGCAGACCAATTCCTGACAGTCTTTGGTGACACTGAATGCACACAAACTGTGATGCTTTCACGGGCTGCTGTTTTCTCTCCTTTCTTCTGGCTCTCTTTGCTGTCGAGGCTACTCTCCTCTACACCTCACACCTCTTCTTGCCTTGTTTAATGTTAAAGCAACCAGGCTGCATCTACCTCCCACGTCTATGTGAAGAGGTCCACTAATTTCAGAGGTTTGCCATTTAATGTGAAGATGACTCCCTCTTGTTTAAAACTCTTTTTATCTGTATTCATCTATTAATAATAGAGATTAGGTCTCTATTTGTCTGTAACAAAAACTACGTCACTGCTTACATTACAATTACCAAAGTCGTCAATACGTAGAATAAGAACAATTATTGCTAATAAAATGAAAAAAAGCTATTCCTTATAATTCAACGTTTAAATCCTTTACATTATAATGAATAAAGTATATATTATTTAAACTAATACAAAATAAAAAACACCCTCACGGGCGATGTAAAAATAGATTTTTTAAACACATTGCCTGAGGGGTGGGAGTTAAAAATTCAATGTCAGTGAGTTTGTACCCCAAGTAAGTAAAATTATCAGTGACATAATTTTTGTTACAGAGAAAAACCGGAAGCAAATCTCTATTATTAATAGATAAATAAACTATATAAACTATGAAATTATTTGAAAAGTTATATTATTTTAAATGGAAAATAATATTTGCGAAATTTGTAATCTTTTTTAAAAATCATGTTTTTTACTCTTGTGACGAGAGTAAAAAAAAATAACAAGGAGTTAACAAAAAATTTACCAATAAATAAACACTTACGATTTTGTGTAAAGTTTATGTGTAAAATATTCCAAATAATCATTTGATTAATAATTGATAGATTAATAGATTTTATTAGAGGAAGATAGAACTAAGTTTCATTTCAAATTGTCTTATTTTTTACTCCTTTAATAAATTTGATAGTTTTACTTACTTATGATAAAAACTCTCTGAAAATTAATTTCTAACTCCCAGCCCCCTCAGACAATATCTTTCAAAATGTAATTTTTACTTTTTTATTTTTGTTACGTTGTAATATTCACGGCACTAAAACAATATATGTACCGTTGTGGTATATTTTCACGGTACCAAAATGATATAAGTAACGTTGTCCTTTTTTCCGGGCACTAACGATATCCGTCAGGCGGCGGAGGCGGCGGCGGCGTATATTGTATCGCGGGTCTCGTCCACGTGCTAAAATGGTGTTGATAGAAATTATAACACGAGAAATATGTCGTCACAACTGCTAGCCTTTATTTCCAGGGTAGGTTCGTCTCGTGTGCTGTATCGGAGAGGAGGAAAGGCAGAGAGAAAGAGAAAGAGAAACTGTTAAACTACTGTGACCCCATACTAGGGTCCAGAGACCCGTCCGTTCCCCTAGGCGTCCGAAAGCAAAAAGAGACTGATACCTTTCTTCGTTGTTCCACGTCACCACGTGACTTCCGGTCAACACCCGACTTCCGCTTGCAGTCAACACCCGACATCCGGTTGCCACTCAATTCTCCGTTCGAGGTCACGCTACGGTCAAATCATCGTTCATCCTGTTTTGGCTCATCAGTATTTTTAAACCTTTATCATCTCTTTCTTTCTTCCTCCCCCTTCCATTAGTAGTCCTAGCTCACAAAAGTCAGGATAATATATACCCATCTTGCAACATTTTGCTAGTATCTTTAATTGAACCAGCAAGATCATAATAGTGTTATTTGCTTATTTTTCTATATTTATTTTTAATGTCTCCCCATGGCTGGTTTAGCTCAGTAGAGCATCCATTAGCTGCAGAAAAATGAGTTTAGCTCAGTTAGTAGAGCATCCACTAGCTGCAGAAAAATGAGTTTAGCTCAGTTAGTAGAGCATCCACTAGCTGCAGAAAAATGAGTTTAGCTCAGTTAGTAGAGCATCCATTAGCTGCAGAAAAAATGAGTTTAGCTCAGTTAGTAGAGCATCCACTAGCTGCAGAAAAATGAGTTTAGCTCAGTTAGTAGAGCATCCATTAGCTGCAGAAAAATGAGTTTAGCTCAGTTAGTAGAGCATCCACTGCAGCTGCAGAAAAATGAGTTTAGCTCAGTTAGTAGAGCATCCATTAGCTGCAGAAAAAATGAGTTTAGCTCAGTTAGTAGAGGCATCCATTAGCTGCAGAAAAATGAGTTTAGCTCAGTTAGTAGAGCATCCATTAGCTGCAGAAAAATGAGTTTTAGCTCAGTTAGTAGAGCATCCATTAGCTGCAGAAAAAAGTTTTAGCTCAGTTAGTAGAGCATCCATTAGCTGCAGAAAAATGAGTTTAGCTCAGTTAGTAGAGCATCCATTAGCTGCAGAAAAATGAGTTTAGCTCAGTTAGTAGAGCATCCATTAGCTGCAGAAAAATGAGTTTAGCTCAGTTAGTAGAGCATCCATTAGCTGCAGAAAAATGAGTTTAGCTCAGTTAGTAGAGCATCCATTAGCTGCATAGCTCAGTTAGTAGAGCATCCATTAGCTGCAGAAAAATGAGTTTAGCTCAGTTAGTAGAGCATCACTAGCTGCAGAAAAATGAGTTTAGCTCAGTTAGTAGAGCATCCACTAGCTGCAGAAAAATGAGTTTAGCTCAGTTAGTAGAGCATCCATTAGCTGCAGACAAATGAGTGACCAATTGAACTAAGCTGGGATGAAATTCATCATAAAGTTTAAAGTGAACTGCCAAAGGATAAGCAAAAGTTGTTAACACATTCACAAACTGCTTGGGAATCACTTCCACCAAAATATTTTTACAATTTACCACAAAGAATGCCAATAATTTTTTCTGTAGTAATAAATGTTTTTGGTGGATTCTTTTATGAAAAGAAAATATATAGATTTGTAGTTGTTGAGGTGTAGTCTGAAAGTAGTGGATGTTTCCCCCACATAGTATATGACATTTGCACTGTCGCAAGTGAGTTGTGGGGGTTGGATTTTAGTGTTGGTGTGTGGTATTTGGATAGTAGCTTCAGTATTGAGATGCGTGCATATTTGGCATCTCGTTTACGCATCTGTGACCGATTTAGGTTTTGAAATTAGAAGAAAGAAAAAAAAACGGAAATGTAATTCGCCGGCTGACTTCAGCCGTAGATTCAAAACAGATGGGCGATCCGGAAATGACCCCGACCGGGGAGTCGAGGTGGATGGTGGACGGGATAGGGCTGACCATATCAGTAGTAAAATCTCAAGTAGGTCGGAACTCCCAGAAGTGAGAATCGGCGGTGATGGAGACGGTCCTATTGAAGTGAACAGACTCATGTCGCACGGAAAAAGATAAATCCTGTTTATTAGATTATAGAGAATCTTTTGTTTATTGTTTCCTTAAACACTTAAGAATGAAGATAAACCCTTGTTGAAAATCGAAAGTAAAGAAAGTCAAATGTATTTAAAAAACATTCAAGTGGCCGGAAGAGATGGCACTTAGATTGGTGAGCGGAAGTAAATTCGATTGGCTGGTTGAAACAAGAGGGAGGCGGTTACCCTGCTAGAGTAGGAGGAGCAGAAAAAAATTCCTAATATCTTCATGCCGGCCGGAAATAAAATTGTTCTGATTGAAATATTATTTAACTCAGACGTTTTTGGCTTGAGAAGCAGACAAGGCCGAACGGGCAGACGAGGCCGAACGGGCAGATGAAGCCACGCCGGGCTTGAAAGAGGACGTTGTGATTGCTTGAGGATCAGATGCCCTGACCGGGCTAGCTGACAAGATTAACGCAATACTGAAAGCCAAGAGTAACTGACTTCAGCTAAGACCATTTTGAAAACTATGCCCAAACCTGGTATATGGATTTCCAAAAAACGGATACAGATACAAAAATATATCTCATATATATATATATATATATATATATATATATATATATATATATTAATTAATTAATTAATTAAAAGAAAGGAAATGAATCTTAACCAATGTCTGTTAAATTTTATATTATTTAATTCAGGATCCAAGAGTTACTGCCCTTGCACAAATTTATTTTTATAAAAATTAATTACTAAAATTAATTACAAAATATTTCCCTTTTCCTTCTAAAATCCATTACATCTGATTATGAATGTAACACATGCTCTTTGAGAATTTTTATTTAAAATTCAAAATATTCTCTTTTACTCAAAAGCCCGGTATGAATTAATCCCAACACAAAACAGTCACAATTTTCATAAATCATCTTTTAAAACCAAGTACATATGTTTCAAAAGGAAAGGAGACATAACCACACTCAACGGTAAGCCCCTTAAGCCAGTAGAACAATTCACATACCTAGGTGGTAATATCTTATCCACAGAAACCGATGTAAATACTCGAATAGGAAAAGCATGGTCGGCCACAAACAAATTATCAGTAATATGGAAATCCGATCTCACTGACAAGCTAAAGCGACATTTCTTCCAAGCGGTGGTTGTATCAGTGTTGCTGTACGGATGCACCACTTGGACCCTAATGAGGCGCCTTGAGAATAAGCTGGACGGGAGCTGCACAAGAATGCTGCGTGCAGTCCTGAATAAATCGTGGAAGCAGCACCCCACGAGGAAACAGCTATATGGCCACCTGCCCCCCATCTCACAAACCATTCGAGTGAGACGGACAAGACATGCCGGGCACTGCTGGAGAAGCAAGGATGAGCTCATAAGTGACGTTCTCCTGTGGAAGCCAACATACGGACATGCTAGTGTGGGCCGCCCATCAAGGACCTAAATTGACCAACTAAGCAAAGATGCAGGTTGCTGCACAGAGGACCTTCCTGGGAAAATGAATGATAGGAAAGGTTGGCGAGAGATTGTCATGGATATCCGTGCTAATAGCGTGACATGATGATGATGATTAACACAACAGAACGTATGCTCTCAAGAAGATTTTTAACAAATTGAAATATTGCAATATCAGCACAATAAAAAAAACTTTATTTGAACAACATCTGTGTGTTTTTCATATTATCTTACCCTTCGGGTTAGCTAAGTCGGTAGAGCGTTCGGCTAGTAAACCACAAGGTTCCTAGCTCAATCTGGGTCCTCGCCAACTCAGCGTATGAGTAGCACAGGGATCTGTGCAGTAAAGTAAGGAACTGATGGTAGGTGGGGCGCTCCACCTCAGATGCAAAAAACAATCTCCCTGGTCTGACGCTAGTGAAAAGGGGATAGACTCCCTCGCTGATTGGTTGATACCGACATTAGGCCGCCCCGACGACTTTACTTAGTTTTTTATATAGCCTTTAAAATATAAGGATTTACTCTGAGGAAGGTCGATGTTTTTTAGTGTGCTGAACATTTCTATATTTTTTCTATTATTATTATTTCATTTCATTTTGTTATTTAAAAATAATGATAGAATAATGTACACATGGATAAACTCCTGATCGAAACACGTGTAAGTTAAATTAATTAAAATATCCTATTTTATCTATTCAATACTTTCTTTCTTTTATTTCTCTTTTTAACAGTCCCATCTATGGGTTAAATAGAAAAACGTATTTATAAAAAGATTGTATTATCCATTAAGAATTGATTTATTTCAAAACTTTATTGGCATTAAATGACCCACTGAGGTTGATATGCCGTAAAACAAAACAAAACAAAAAAAAAAAATCTTTTTAACATACCATCGGATTCACTTCCATTTTCAATTTACATTATATATATATATATATATATATATAAGAAATGGATATAAAATTCGAAAATGTAAATAAGTATAAAGAAAATATATCAAAGATTAAAATTTTAAAAAGCCAACAGAAAGGTATGAATCCATATATTCTCCCCCCCAGCTATGGGTAAAATAGTATGGTAGACTGGGCTCTTTAACCTTGGATAGGTAACCAGTCTAGGAGAGTGAAAACTCTGAATTCAAAAATCCTGAGGTCGGTCATTAATTGGGTTATGTGGCATTCCTTGTGCACCAATTCTTTCCTATTGTCTGTGCCAAAAAGTGCAGGATGGTCCAACACAAGCCTTCACCACTATAAACAAATCAGTGTGTTGGTTGTTCACTGTATGAACACTCATGTGTTGAAAAATCAACGAGAGAGTCCATTTTTTTATATATCTTATTATAATGGAGATTGTGGGTTTGTCTGTCTGTAACCGAAACTATATTACTATACAAGTCACAATTCCCTTTGTTATTTACATCACATTCTCCATGATTTTATTTATATTTAAACCTCAATTATTAATAAAATTGCTTCGCCTTTTTATTGGTGTTGTCCATATCTACATACAAATAACATGCAATTGTATTTATATATACAAAAAATAGCGGTTTACAGTGTGAATGGGAAGGCTAATTTGCATATTGATATTAAAAATCTGATTTTATTAAATATGTGCTTAGTATTATTGATTTCTAATTGTTTGGTTTTATTTTAATGAATATAAGCAAAAATCTCTTCAATGAATCTTAAATGAAATCCATTAACAAGAAGAAATAACTGTCATTTTATTCTTTATTTCCTAATTTAACTAAATAGTTAAATAAGTAAAATTCAGCAAAGAAAGACGGGAGTGATGGAAGAGTAAGTTTTATTTCTATTTTTCTATTATACCCCCACTCTGTTACATATCTTTTTATCTGCCTTCTTATTAGACTTTCTAATTTAATACGATATTTCATTACATTAAAACTTAAATACTTGCACCTGGAGGGTGCATATATTTGCTAGTCTTATTATAATGGAGATTGTTTGTTTGTTAGTCTGTCTGTAACCGAAACTATATTACTTCTCAACTCACAATCCCCTTTGTTATTTACGCCACATTGTCCATAATTGTTATTTTATTTAAACCTCAATTATTAATAAAATTATTTTACATTATTAATACTTTTGACTTTATCTACATTCTAATAACATGCAATTGTATTTATATATGCAACAAAATAGCGGGTTACAGTGTGAACAGGAAAGCTAATTTGCATATTGATATTAAAAGTTTAATTTTATTAAATATGCGCTTGGTATTATTGATCTCTAATTGTTGTTTTTTTTCTTAATGAATATGAGCAAAAATCTCGGGGATAAATCTTAAAAGAAATCCATTAATATAAAGAAATAACAGTAATTTTATTCTTTACTTCCTAATTTAACTAAATAGTTAAATTAGGAAAATTCAGCAATAAAAGGAGGGAGTGATGGAAAATGATGGAAGACTTAGTTTCAAAGTTGTTCTATTCTTCGATTATACCCCCTCTGTTTCAAATCATTTTATTTGGATTTTTATTTAGTTTCAAAAGTATTTCAAATTTAACATATTTCATTACATTAAAATTCAAAAAGGGTGCATATATTTGCTAGTATATATAAAGAAAGAAATGGATATAAAATTCAAAAATGGGAATAACTATAAAGTTTTGAAAAAACAAGAAAATATATCAAAGATTGACATCTAAAAAAAACAACGCTAAAGTGGTCTGGTTTATTTTGTTTTACGGCATATCAACCTCAGTGGGTCATTTAATGCCAACAAAGTTTTGAAATAAATCAATTTTTAATGGATAATACAATTTTGTTTATAAACTCATGTTTTCTATTTAACCCATAGATGGGACCCTAACAGGTACTACCACTCCAGGTCAGAGTGGACCAGGGAGCAATGGTGATAAAAGGGTGCTTCACATTCCCCAAACCTCCAGAACTGGAACCTCACCATCAAATAGAGTTTAACGTCATTCCCAGGACATGTAGACCCTCATTCACCGCCTTCTAGCACCCATATGATGAAAAGGGGTTGGGGCCCGACGCTAAAGTGTTGAGATGAGACTTTTAACATCATAAACAAAGGCTCACAAGCTTTTACTTGTTTCCACAATTTTCTTGTCATATGATTTATGATTATAAACCCAGTTGAGACCTGTTGATGGTTTAATTAAAATCGAAACTCTTTAGCGTCGGCTTTCTAAACGGCAATCTTTGACATATTTTCTTGTTTTTTCAAAAAATTTATATTTATTCCCATTGTAGGATTTTATATCCATTTCTTTCTTTATATATATATATATATATATATATATAAGTTAAAAGAAAGGAAATGAATCCGACAATATGAGTAAGAAAAGGTGAAATGAAAACATCACACAATGCTGTTAAAGAAGAAAACAATTTATAATATAATCATAGCTGATACTGATCAATATTTCGATTTTACAAAAATCATCATCAGAGCTCATTCACTCCGTAGTTGTTTGGGTCGGAGAAGAATGTCAAATCAGTTCACAAAACAAAAGACCTTAATACTGCAAAAAAGAACGAAAGTCGTTACATTATTCACCAATGTGGGCATTCGCGCCATATATATGTCGGTCATGTCTCTATGTATACTTTTTGTCGGTAAAACATCCAAATGTAGCGGATTTTTAGATGTTGGCAACAAGACGAAACAATTTAAACGGAAGGGGATGGGTATTAAAAAAACGTGACGGTTGGAATTCAAAAGATTTTTAGTAAAGGAATTTTTTACGATTAATTATTTTTAATTTTTTAATTATTATTTTTAAGTTCTGTATTTAATAAATGATTAAATATTTATTGTGTTTTGTTTTTATATATAAAGTAAAAAAAAAAGGTTATGGGCGGAATTTGTTATTATTTTAGATAATGTTAAGCAATTTGGATCTAATGTAAGGTTATTATTTTCAAAACCGAATTCAAAACAAAATAAAACGGAAAAGATCTTATTTATAAAACAAAACAATAAACCTAAATTTATTTTAATGGGAAGTAAATAACGGAAAAAGTTATGTGAAGGGGATTTTATGGTTTCTGACAACAAGTGTCGCTAAATAAGGGGATATATTAAAGAAACCTTGTCTTTGGGGTATGGTTTTATGGGTAAGAATAACACAAGATTCCATAATTCTATGCAGTGTTTTATCATGTATGTGGGTTAATATTTTGGCACCTTTGAAATCAAAAGTATGATTGAGATCAAAGATGTGTTTAGCTAATTGTTTTGAAAACCACGTTTAATGTGATATTTGTGTTCCGATAGACATTTAGTTAAGGATCGGGAAGTCTCCCCTACATATTTCCTGTTACATTTTAAACATCAATAGTGTAGACTCCAGCTTCAGAATGTGTGTGTCTGGGGTTATTTTTATTTTGAAGAATGTTCTTCACTGTCTTCGTGGAGTGAGCGACAGTTTTTATACCAATCTTACTTAAGTTTCTATTTATTTTATCAGTAATAGGATTATTTGGAAGTATGATGTATCTATCAGAGACGTTATTACTGTTATGTTGTGTGTCATTGTTTGGAGATGTGATATTATTATTTTTATTTTTACTATGTATTTTAAATGCCTTTTTTCTGGCACGGTGTACGAAATTTAAGGAGTATTGTAATTTGAGGAAAGACCTTTCAATAATATTGAATTCTTCATCTAAATGTTGCTTGTTACATATCCTAAGAGCTCTTAGAATATATATTTTATATATATATATAGTAAGTAAGTAAGTAAGTAAAGTCGATGGGGCGGCCTAAAGTCGGTATCAGCCAGTCAGCGAGGGAGTCTACCCCCTTTTCAATAGCGCTAGACCAAGGAGATTGTTTTTAGCATCTGAGGTGGAGCGCCACACCTTCCATCAGCTCCTTACTTTACCGCACAGATCCCTGTGCTACTCATATGCTGAGTTGGCGGGGACCGGTATCGAACTAGGAACCTTGTGGTTTCTAGCCGAACGCTCTACCGACTGAGCTAACCCGGCTCCTTATATATATATATATATATTATATATATATATATATATAAATGTATATAATGTCTTGTTGAACTTGACGGACAATTCTTGTCTGATGATTTTTTTTCCATCCTTTCTAATTGTCAGGCCATCTTTTTAATATCCTGGTGGAATTGGTGCATGGATCCTTCAATGGTTCTAAAACAAGCACTTTATGCACAAACATGTTTTTAAAAAAAATGCTGCCAAAATATATACACACACACACATATATATATATATATATATATATTTATATTTTTTTGCTTGAAGGCAACTACAATGCGAATATCGCATAAATTCGATAATTATAGAAGATAATAATAATGACAAGTGAATCCCGCAAAGAATCACTCGGTGTGTAGAATATTGTACAGACTGTTTCAACTTTATTAAGTCTCATCAGCGATATATACTAACGACTCCCTCCGACAGGAATCGAAACCGTGACCTCTAGCAGGATAGTTAAACACTATACTGTTTCAGCCATGATACAGCACCGAGAAACTCATGCGAAATTAACCTTGTCATTGATACTGAGGGGACTACTGCCATATGAGGCAAGTGAGTCGCTGAGTGGATAATAACAGACACATCCGGGGCCTTATGCTCCTCGGCGAAGGAAATAAGATTTTTTGGATGTTTGTTTATTTTTAGAAGCATTGTCGATAATATATATATATATATATATATATATATATATATATATATATATTTATTTATTTATATTCTTCTTATTCCTTCAGACTGTAATAGTTTTTCTTGATTTCCATTTATGAAACTGTTATTTATTTTATTAGCAAAATAAAAAACACCCTCTGGGTGATGTAAAAATAGATTTTTGAAACATATTGCTGAGGGGTGGGAGTAAAAAAATTCAATGTCAGTGAGTTTGTACCCCAAGTAAGTAAAATCATCAAATTCATTAAAGGATTAAAAAATAAAACAATCTGAAATGTAAACTTTAAATATGTATTAAAATAAACAAACTATATATAGATATATAATACCAGTTATGACGATTTTGGGTAATGGGACGTATGTAGCGAGATGGAAGGTCCTGAGTTTTGCGAGGACTACTATTAGAAAAGTTTAAAACGGTTTGTCGGGAATTTGACCGGGTTGTAACCCCCTGAATGGAGAATTGAAAGCCAACCGGAAGTTTCGGGTGTTGACTGGAATCGGAAGTCACGTGGTGATGTGGAACGACGAAGAAAAATACCAGGCTCTTTTTGCTTTCCGAGGTCTAGGGGAACGGACGGGCCTCTGGTCCCTAGTGTGGGATCGCAGTAATTTAACAGTGTCCTCTCTCTCTTTCTCTCTGCCTTTCCTCCTCTCCAAAACAACCCACGAGACGAGCCTGGAAATAAAAGATAAACGGCTTGTGACATATATTTCTCACACTTGTACTTTTTTATCGACAAGATGACCGCCACGTGCCGAACACCTTTTTAGTGTCGTGAATTTGGAGGCACATTCTCAAGACCCGCTATACAATATATATCGCTATTAGAACGTTACATATATCCGTTTTGGTATTGTGAATATACCGCCACGTTACACATAAGCAGTGACATAGTTTTGGTTACAGACAAAAACCAGAAGCGAATCTCCATTATTAATAGAGATTAGATTAAAATTAGAAATTGACAAGGCTGATAAATTACATAAAAGCTTTCGTTTATTTTCAAAATTGACATTTTACATGTTTCTTTTCTTCTAAATAAAGGAAAATGCAACTTTATTCTGGCTTTATGGAAAATAACGTTTTTCTTGTGACAACGTTTAATTTTTAGGTGAAAGGAATCGAAGATGTAATGTGGCACTCGGTGCGAGGCAACAGTCACTAATAGTTGCATCGTTGTCATTCAGGACTTTCCGAGGGAAAGTGGACAGGATTTGGTAGGCCAACGAATTGTCAGAATTCCTGCAAAGAATTAAACAAAATAATATCTATTAGATAAATAATAACAAAAAATGGGAAGAAAAAAATGTCGAAATTTTGGGTTCGTTGATAAAATTTGACGCAAGTAACAAAAAATAAAACTAAACCAAGTGTAAAAGATATACAGAGGAAAAAAGGGAATCAACACAAGTCTAAAAGACGAGCCAAACTCTACTTATAAATTAATATATTTATTCAAATTTTAAACTATTAAGCTACTGTCTGCTGAGGGTTGCACAAATTTCCCCGTGCAGTATCTTTATCTATAAAAAAAAAAACATTTAAAAACATATAAGACAAACACTACCAAAAATTACATACGATAATTACAGTTGAAATTTCCGGGAGGCGAAAGTTCGTAATGCCCAAATAGTTTTTGGTGGGCACTTTTGTTTAGTTATGACAGAACTCCCAGTTGCTTCGTTCTTTCGTTATCTTCTTCCTTCCTTCTTTCCTTTCTTCGGCCTTTCTTTTAACTTTCTTCCTTGTTCTTTCCTCATTCAACTTTCCTTTGCTACTTCTTCAAATATTCCTGGACGTTCACGCCCAACAACCTTTTCTCACTATTCCTTGTTCCTGGTTTCAACCAGTCAAAAAGACCCAGTGGTCTCAAATAACGTAGATACGTTCACCTATCTCACAAACCCTTGGATTCGTTCACGAATCCTAGTCCTTTTTTTTTGAAGAAGAAGAACCTTCGCTGTTCACAGCGGACAACCATAGAAGGAGGGGGAGGGCTTCAGCCCAAGAGAGACCTGTTCTCTCACCTCTGTTCACAGAGTCTGTTGTAATAAGTGTCTTTCCAAAGCAAGGGACTTCAGCCAGATGGGGGTTTCTTAGTTTTGTTTGCTCCTCACCTCTTGTCAAACCGTTTCCATAATCCTTCCATATCATTGTGTCAAAAATGTGTTTACAAGTTGACTTTTAATCGATTCCAGGTCTACAACTTGACAAGTGTTGCATAGCGCCTTCTTTACCGGCACTAAATAGGTATGCTGTTATATACTGGTCTTTTCACTGTACCAAATCTATATAACGTTATATACCTTTCTTACTTCTTACTCTGTCATCTATTCTTCTGGCCGGCTTTGCTTCTGATCGTCTATCATCTATCTTGGTCTGGTATATCTTCTAAGGTCTCGTCTGGTCTTCTATTGAGGATTCCGGGTCTGGTTTCTGTTGGGGATCATTCCTTATCAGAAGCCTTGTGTCATTGTTAGTTTTTAGTAATAAACACAAGACTTCGATTTATGTTGATGTTACTTTATTCCAAATCCCCACCCAGACAATCTGCGCAGATGAGGCTTACATGTTGCTAGCTTGGCTTCTAAGTTCTAACTGACTGAGTTGCTTACTCCTTAAACCGGAAGAGGGCTTTCTTTCGGGGTTCCAGTTCTCACGGTCTATCACCAGAAAGCAAGGTCAGAGTGAGGTCAAGCGCCATCACTCACCCTCAAGGCCATCAGCTGTACTAATCGCCATTATGATTTCTACAATACCTTATAAATGTATTAGGGATCCAATAATTATGTAACACAAGCACTGAACGAAAGGGCCCTTGTTTTACTAATAAACATTTTTTTTATTCCTTTCATTCCATCCATTGAAGTGGTGATCACTATGATAACCCTCAATATATTATATAAATTTGCCTGTACCAAAAATTTATTTAAATATATATATATATATATATATATATAAGTAAAAAAAAGTAAAGTCGACGGGGCAGCCTAAAGTCGGTATCAGCCAATCAATGAGGGAGTCTATCCCCTTTTCAATAGCGCTAGACCAAGGAGATTGTTTTAGCATCTGAGGTGGAGCGCCACACCTACCATCAGCTCCTTACTTTACCGTACAGATCCCTGTGCTACTCATAACGCTGAGTTGGCGAGGACTGGTATCGAACTAGGAACCTTGTGGTCTCTAGCCGAACGCTCTACCGACTGAGTATACAATATCTTTACATATATAAAGGGTAGTTTGTGTATGTATGTCTGGAGGAAACTAAGAAAATAAAACAATTAATGAAACTATAAATATATATACACATTCACTATCCCCAGATCTTGTTTTTTTTTAACAAAAATAATGAAGATTTGATTTATATTCGTGAAGATAATTAAAAAACAGAATTTTTCAGCATTTATATTTTGGAAAGGAGACATGAACTTTTATATTCAGAGTGGCCGGTTCAACGCAACGCCCTTTTTTTACGTAGCGATCTTAATGGGGCATCTTGCGAGTATTCAACTTCCGATTCAACAATGGATCTATCAGACTACCTTTTTACCCCCCCCCTACCTAGGCAATGCTGAGTAGCTGCTTCTAGTCTAATATAAATGTAGAAAGCACGTGATGAACGGTAAAAGTCTCACCTTTGTTTGTCGAGGTATTTTCGAAGGTCACCAATAGTTTCTTGAGGTTTCATCTTCAGCACATACGTATGATCGCCATTCTCAGACTTGACTCTTAATGTCACAATACTTTCTGGGGTTCCTTGTCTTTGGCGATGGGCGCTCTGAAGTCTGCAAAAAGAAAAAAAAGATAAAACATGAATGAAAGACAAGATACAAACAATAAAGATGAAGATACTAGATTTGTGGGGATTAAAATAAGATATATATTATATATAAAATAAGCATATATATATAAGCATATATATATATATGCTTCCTCATTTCATTTTCAAAAGATTTCCATTACTGTTTAGACAACACTTTTTTCATCTTAATGAACATTTTTTTTTTAAAATGTTTTGACATCGACTTCACCATCTATACTAAATTCATCTTTTTAAAATACTGTTTTTTCTAATTTATATATATATATATATATATATATATATATATATATATATAAGTGTATTTTGGCAGCATTTTTTTTTTTAAACATGTTTTGTTAAACTGTACTGACGATTCTTGTCGGACAAGTTTTTGTTCGATCCCTTCTAATTTTCTGGCACTCATTTTAATGTCAGGGTGGAACTGATGTAGCAATCCACCAAAGGTTTCATTACAAGCGCTTTAGGCATGTCCATCTGCCATCTTCAGGTATGAAACTTATGGGATGTTTCGGGTGTCTTATTTTTAAAACAACGAGCAGTAACGTAGGAATTGGTAGTGGGAGGTAGTAGGAATTGGTAGTGGGTTCAAACAATGATAGCAGTAGAGATTTTTGTAAGAGGGGGGGTCACAAGTTTGTGAGAATGAAAGGGGAATAGTGGAAGGAGAATAGAATTAAAATAAAACTAAAATGAAAACAAAACCAACAAACTCCCATGAGCCTTCACAGGAAGAACCCTCCATGCACATGCGAGAAAAGGGACCAACTTCCAACCCCCAAGAGAATATCTCGGCCATTTTCAAGTTTAGGCCTGAACTGTGTTTAGTCGCACTAGTGGCCAGAGAGATATTCCCTTGCCACAGGCGATTATGACCGGGAATAAAGCCCAAGTCATAAAAACCACATTCTGCCTTTGTCTCTTTCTTTTTCATTCCTTAAATTCTTTCATTTTCAGTGCGACCACCAAATGAGATGGGGTTAAAAGCAAAAATCATAAGAACACGCAACAAGAGTATGTGTGGGGGGATTGAAATAAAATTAAAATTAAAAATTAAAAAAATAAACTCCCATTCACCTTCACCAGAAGAACCCTCCACGCATGTGCGAGAAAAAGGACCAACTTCCGAGCCCCGAAGATAATCCCTCATTCATTCGAGTTTAGGCCTTAACTGTGTGTAGCCACTACCACAGCCAAGGGGGATATCCCCTTGTCACGGGCGACTCTGTCCAGTGAATAAAGCCTAAGCCATAAAACCGCCTTTGTCTTTGTCACTTTCTTTTTTGTTCCTTTAACGGCTCAACCACCAAATGAGATGGGGTTAAAAGGAAAAACCACAAGACCACACATCAAGACTATCCAGCTACGTTTAAACCTTAAAACACCCAATACCACTCACCACCCCATAGATTTAAGGTTTGGTTTGGTTTCTTTCTTTAATGGCACATCAACCATTGTTGGTTATTTAATGCCAAAGCCATCCTTGTAGAAGAATAGTAGGAGTACTATTTAACCCATAGTTGGAGTCTATATGAAAAAGCTAAAAAGTTGAACAAATATTAAATTTAGCTCCTACAAATTTTAAAATGTACATACAAGATATGTTGTTAGTTGTTAGTTTTATTTTTTCACTATTTCGTTTGCCACCCACTAATTTGAGCTACAAGTTGGTGTCATACACGAATAATTACATTATTAAAATGTAATGGATCTTCCGATGATTTTAACACCAGTAAGAAATGAGTCATTAACATCTTGTTGAGAATTTTCTAAGTCCAGAGCATTCCTATAAGGATATATAAAAAAATGGCTAAAAATGACATTTGCATCTAAAGTTACCTGTTATTTCCCTTAAATCAAAGATTTCTAAATATGTTTAATATTAAATTTAAACAAAGGCTATTGTTTAGGGGCTGATTAGTTAAAACGAATGTGACTTCCAGCTGGGTGGAATGAGGTGGTATAGGACTTTAAGAGTTAAAGGGAAGTAATTCAACTGAGGTATTTTTTAAAGTTATCTCCCTTGCAAAATGATTTTTTCCAACTTGTTTTTGGGGAGATTAAGTTTAATTTTGTAAAGCCCAATATCTACTTATATAGAATGACATCTCGTGTTTGGAATGTTGGTTGGTTGGTTGGTTGGTTGGTTAGATTTTATGGCATGTCAATCTTGTTGGGTTATTTTATACCGAAGACATTTTGTTTTATTCGTTCTTGATGGGAATTCAAATTTTTTTTCAAACTCATTTTTTCTAGTATTATCTGCGTTATTCGGACTATTGTCCCCATCTTTATTATTATTTGTACAACGTTTCGGCCGATATGCCCTCCGGCCTTCTTCAGTTATTTCTTCTCGGACTCGGGAACATTCTTTTCGAACTCGGGAACTTTCTTGTCATAATCAGGAGCTATCACGGAACTTCGAACCTAACCCTTTATTCAGTCCACAGGGGTATCCTGTTCTCATTCCCCTTACCATAGCTGGGGTAGGAGTTGTGTTAATTATTTTTCTATGTTACTGCCTCTACTCAGGATTGAACCCAGAATCCAGAGATAACTGTCACTTAGAACTGTCTTAACCTAACTACCTTATCCACTAGGCCATGTTCCAATTGGACAAATAACAATGAAGATGAGGACAATAGTCCTAATAATGCAGATAATACTAATCATCAAGCCTCATCTCAAATATCATTTTTTCTATTCAACACATAGATGAGACTCTAACAAGTACTAAAATTCAGAGTCAGAGTGGACCTGGGAGTAATGAAGATGAAAGGGTACTCCACACTCCCTAGAGCTCCATTAATGGAACTTCACCATTAGATACAATGTAACGTCATACCCAGAACATTGTTTGAAACGTAAATGAACAAAAAGGCACCATAATCCTATTCAAAATTTAATTTCTAAAAAAAAAGAACATTATTTGCAATTGATTTTATTTGTTATTATCATGATTTAACATTTAAAGATTTTTTCATCATACAATGTGCAATAAATACAACGTGCGATACCCTGCCCTCATCAGCCGCTAACTAGGTGTGATAACACAGTTTCAGCGGATAAAAGCAGGACTGCCACACCTAGTGCCACCAAGCTTTCGACAGGGTATTAAAATATATATATATATATATATATATATAGTATATATATATATAAAATAAAATAAATAGATGAATAAGTAAATACTTATTCATCTATTTATTTTATTTTATAACTATAGTTTGGGATTGGCACTCTTTCAGCTTTAACTGGAACGGTATGCCAAAGTGTGGTATTATTGGAAGAGTACTCAATACAATATAGAGCTATTATATAATATGATGATAAATAAATAAATATATGAAGGTTTTATATATTTAATGACATAGGAACAGTCACAACCATTGGTTTCATGCATGCGTAACTGCAAACATTCGTCAGGTGACATTGGGTTTTAAGGTCAAAAGCAAGGAAAATCTGAAAAAGATCAAAAATTTCAAAAAGTTTTACAGACATAGGATGTATTTTTCATTGGATAAAAGGTGTATGCGTGTGTATGTGGTGTTGTTATGAATGTGTATGTGTGTTTATTGACAGTGCAAAAGGTTATGTATACAAGACAGCGGATCTCACACACATTCACATTGTGTGTGGTTTAACATTTAAAGATTATATCATACAAATGCTTACTGCACAGTCCATGACATGAAACACTACACTTTGACCCTTACTTAGGATAGTCCACCCTGAAGTCTAACCCCTCCTCACCGTGGAAGGGTCGTCTCAGAGTTATACCGTCTGGAGCTGAACTTCCTGGTAGGGCCTACCAAGGTGGATTGGTCTGACACCCAGTGGTATTAGGGCCACAAACCGGCTAATGCCAGGAAGCAACAGCTTTTAGCATACTTGCCCCACAGTGTCTGTGGAAACTCTGCAGGAAACAAGGGTATCATCATCTTCTGACTGGGATATACAGGCCGGGTTTAGGGTCCACTTGTGAATTTCCTATTTCTCTTTTTACTCTTTTCATGAATTCACAAACAATCACATTCATTTGAGATATGGTTAATTTGGATGGAGCCAGCTTAATTGCCTCAGGATGAATGCGTTGCATAACAACAAACAGAAACTTGGACTAGACAGGCGGTCAAAGAGGCCCTCTGATCAATCCACTGTTCACCACAAGCCCTAGCACCTATATTATTGCCCTTTTGAGAAACCACCAAACCCTTTGAAAGGTGGTTGTTGAGAAATTTTGGGAATATCAGGCATGTGATGGATCCGGCTTCTACTTATAGACTAGGCGAGATCATGTGATCTATACCTTGGCCAATCACTGGCAGTACTCTGAGGTTGATACAATACTTAAACCGACCCTACTGGTCATAATTACTGTCACATTCATGGACGACGGACATAGGTTTAAATCACTGGACCTTTACCAATACGCAGGATAGGACTTATACGCTTATCAAAGGATTCCATAACACAGGACTTTCTTTAAACCTTTTTAACTGGCCATGGATGGCATTTAAAAACTTTACAGGTTATGGACCCAGTGGTAGAAGTAGGTGGTTGAGGGTCTAAGTATCCTGGGTATGATGTTAAACTGCATCTAGTAGTGAAATTCCAATTCTAGAACACTGGGGAGTGTGAAGTACTCCTTCATCCCCATTACTCCCAGGTCCACCCTCACCCAGAATGGTAGTACGTGTTAGGGTCCCATCTCTGGGTTAAATAGCTCAAAAAATGAGCTTTTAAAAAAATATTTAAAAATTTTTTTTTTTTAATTCAAACAACCAACAAGAATGAATAAAACAAAAACATCTTTGTCATAAAATGACCCAAGGGTCGACATGCCGTAAAATCTAACAACCAACCAACCAACCGAACCTATGCTTAAGTAGCAGTAACCCACAAATAGGATGCACATTGTCTTGATGATGTTCAATATAAGTGATGAGTTCCTGTAAAGTTTCCAGTTCATGAGACACTCCTCGTAGGAAGACACAGCTACCAATTGTTTTTGTTTTTTACAACTGTTATGTCTTGGAAATACATAAACGAGAAGGTTGAGTGGTTGTAATAATAATTTATTACAAATAATACAAATAACAAAATAAAACGGCTTCCGGCCGGCAAGGTAAAAAAGTCTCTTGGTAAGATTACTTGGAAAGTTGTCGCACATGTGTTTGGAGATCAACTCGCATTACTCTGAGCTAATCCACTGTTGCTTTTATATACGTATCTCATTTGCATACGTGAGAGTTACTTCTCTTTACAACAACAACAAACATAACAAAGATTCTTAGTTATATTGTTATTTATTGCTCATATTTGACCTATATATAATATATATATATATATATATATATACATATATATATATATATATATATGCTTGTGTGTGTGTGTAAAATAAGAAATAAACTGGGGGGGGGTAAGCAAGAAAAGATGGCGGATGTCCGAGTTAAAATAAACTAATGTTTAACAATTACTGTCATCTCACCAATTGTGTCTAATTTCAAAGTGTAGGTGATAGTGGAATGTAGATACATATATATATATACTCATTATTTTATTGCATGGTTAAGGAAGTAAAATTGCTAATGTAATTTTTTTTAATATTACATTAGTGATTTTCAGAGAAAATTTCAATATGATTCTGTTAATAGCAGTCTATGCCTTTCCTAGGCGTATCTTGACATTGCTTTCTGTAGATAAGATATTGCTACCAAGCTATGTGACTATTAATTTCAGAAGTTTGCCATTTAAAGTAGATATGGGTCCATCTTGTTTAAAACACATGATTTCTGTTTTATCCAAGTTCATAAAGTGACCAATGCCTCTTGCTGTTTGCTCCAGGCTATTTAGCAGAGATTTGGCTTAAGCAGGTGTATATTACTTTTGCCCAGTCTTTCCCAGGGTCTTTTTTCATGACTCTTGAACTTTCTCAACCATAGAAGCAGTGTTCAGTAAATTCTTATACCTTAAAAGACAAAACCCTTAAGTGGTAGATAGGTTTGAACAATGCTTTATAATGAGGCAACTACCGTATTTGACGTCATATAGGACGCATTTTTTTCCCAAAATTTTGGCTAAAAAAATTGCCCTGTGTCTTATACATCGCAGGTGAAGTTTGAGACCTCCTGTAGGCCTAGGCTAATCTTCTCTATTATGCTTACTAACCCAGATTACGCTCAGTACTTTTACCTACTTGTGTATGCTTATTGCTTGCCTGTACTGCCAAATTGCTTTTATACAGCTATGTTTCTGCTTGTGTCATGCACAGCCAGACCGTTTTCAACAATCTATGCTTAAATACACTAAAAACTTTGTTTCCTGAATCTGACCTGCTGAAATGGGGGGGGGTGTCTTATATGCCGTCAAATATGGTATATCATTAAGAATTTTTTTTATTTTGCCAATGTTAAGTGGAACAATCTCAGAATACTCCACTGTACACTGGTTAGGGTTAGGGGTAGGGGTAGGTAGGTTGGTTCATTAGTTCATTGGATTTTACGGCATGTCAACCTTGTTGGGTCATTTTATGCCATAGTACTTTTGTTTTATTCATTCTTGATGGGTACTCAATTTTTTAAAACATTTTTTTAAACTCATTTTGTTATATTCAACCCATAGAGGTACCTTAACAGGTACTCCCACTCCAGGTCAGAGTAGATCTGCGAAAAATGGTGATGAAGGGGTACCCCACATTCCCCGAGCTCCAAACCTGGTACTTCAGATAGTTCAACATCATACCCAAGACACGTTAGGGTTAATTCATCCAAGCAGATATTCTAGATTCATAACAGTTTCAATTAAATCTTTAATGATACTAGCAAAATAAAAAAACGCGATGTAAAAATAGATTTTTGAAAATATTGCCTGAGGGGTGGGAGTAAAAAAAATTCAATGTCAGCAAGTTTGTACCCTAAGTAAGTAAAATCATCAAATTCATTAAAGGATTTAAAAATAAAACAATTTGAAATGTAAACTTTAAATATATATTAAAATAAAACAAACTATATATAGATATATAATACCAGTCATGTATTTATTAAAACTTGTTTTAAAAAACAATGAGGACTGTCTAATGTTGCATGTTCAAATTTTGAGTGTATTTATTCTATGGTATGACGATTTTGGGTAATGTGACATAAGCAGTGACATAGTTTTTGTTACAGACAAAAACCGGAAGCGAATCTCCATTAATAATAGATAGTTGATTCACAATAAAGAATTTTTCAAACCCATTTATCACTTAATGGTCATTTCTTTAAGGTATATCAATTTACTGAACACTACTCCAAAGGAATGCAACCAAAAACAAAACGAAAATGAAACAACTGAGAGAACAACAAAGAAAGTAACAATTTCAATTAAATCTTTAATGATATAGTTGATTCCCAATAAAGCATTGTTCAAATGTATCTATCGCTTAAGGGTCTTATTTTTCTAAGTTAAAAGAATTTACTGAACACCGCTCCTACAATTGAGAAAGCTCAAGTTTCAGCTTGTATTTGATCCTTGTTTCCCTAGTTTTGACCTACAAATAGAATACTCGTTGCCCTGATGATGTTTGATACCAAGTGGGTTATTCCTGTAAGGTTGCCTGTTCGCGAGATGATGCTCACACGGATACCCAACTCCTGACTTTTATTTTCTTAACTATTTAAGTACCTATTTACTAAGGAGAGTGGAGGATGATCAATTTTACTATTATCTGCGGATTACTGTCCTCATCTTCATTGGTTTGGTTTGGTTTGGTTGGTTGGGTTTTACGGCATGTCAACCCCTGGGGTTATTTTACTTCTTTTGGTAATTAGGTATTCAAAAATGTATAGGGGTTTATTTGCTGTAATCAGGTTTGGTTTTATGGCATATCAACCTCAGTGGGTCATTTAGCCCATAGATGGGACCCTAACAGGCCAGTGGACCAGGGAGTAATGGTGATGAAGGGGTGCTCCACATTCCCCAAACCTCCAGAAACTGGAACCTCACCATCAGATAGAGTTTAACGTCATTCCCAGGACATGTAGACCCTCAGTCACCGCCTTCTAGCACCCATATGATAAAAAGGGGTTGGGGCTTGCCGATTGATCGGAGGGGGCATCTCTGACCGCCCGTCTAGCCCAAGATAGGGCCAAAGTGGAGTATTGCAAGTCATGAACTGCTCATCCACCTGGGTTCTATCCTTAAGCATCACGGGTCGCCACTCACGGCCAACAGGTGGCCCCATTGGGGGGGTCCTACCCCTCTGCAGAGGTGCAGTTGGTGCATTCTAACGCCCCAGCTGACAGGGCGCTATCTTCATTGTTATCTGCCCAATTGAAACATGGCCTAGTGTAAGGGGACCAATTTTCCACGATCACGGAATCGCGGACGGAATAACGGAATCGTTAATCTTAAACGGAATCTGAGATTTTTAATGAATTTTTCAATAATAGATAAATTGATTTTTTGGTTTTCAAATTTTTGTTTTATTTCTTTCAAAACTTGACTGTCTTTCCGATTTTTTTGTTAAACGTTTTAATAAATAGAACATAACCTATTTATTTCCTTTTAAAATTTATTTTACAAGTATGAATTATTTTTCAGAAAAGTAGGTCGTAGAATTTTCTAAGAAAATGTTTGACTAGTATTATTATATTTTTCTAAGAAATTGAAATGTTACAGAAGTAGGTCGGTAGGCCGTCCGGGTCGGCCATCCGGGTCGGCCATCAAGGTGGGAATGGGAAGGTAGACATGTAGAAATTGGAAGGGGGGGGAGATATGAAGATCAAAAAGTTTAACAAATTCATTTCCTTGGGGTTCCGTTTGATTTTTCAAAATTTACAAGTAAAAGATTCTTAACAACTTGTAACCTTGTTTTAGGAATATGATGAAAGAGTAGTAAATGCTACTATCACGTGACCATACAATTTAGAAATAAAGAAAAAAACTTTCCCAAACGCCATTTCATAAAACTACTGGCTCGTCTACTTGGAAGTTTACCGTTACACAGGAATTCTCCCGGATTCATAATTCACCATTGTAAAACAAATTTAAATTGAACAAAAAACCCTCTAATATCATTAACTATTAATGATTATTTTTTCATATATCTATTTTTCAAAACAGTTGTGTGAATAAGCAACAAATTGCCAAGATGGCTGAACCAAATCAATATAGTGAATCACCTTCAACTTCAAAAGTTGGACCTGCTCCTCTAAAAAAAAAAAAAAAAATGACCCCAGTATCTAAAATTTGTGCTAAAGCCAGAGTAGAGCAATTTTCTGATGACTTTTATGCGGAAGAAAATATATTATTTTGCAAATTCTGTCTTCATAGTGTTGACATTTTTAGGGTTGACACAATCAAAGACCATTTAAAATCCAAATCTCATTTGGCAAAAAAGTCTTCAACAAAGTCTTCTCAACTGAAACAGAAGACAATTACAACTTTGTTTAAAAGTAAAGAAGTATGAGATGATTTTATTCTTGATTTTTTAAAAATGTGTACTTTGTCTGATATTCCCCTACACAAAATTGACAAAATTTCTATTAAAACACTGTAAGGAAGGTGGTGCAATTCCAAGTGTCAATTGTGTTAGGCAACTTCATCTGCCAAAATTGTTTGCTCTTCATTTTGCTGCCCTGAAAACCAAACTTGCTAATCAATCTGTTTGCATCATAACAGATGAAACAACTGACTGTCGTGACCATAGCATTTTGAATGTGATTGCAAGCATTCGTGGAGAGTCATTTCTCATTGATGTTGTAACCTTGGGAGAATGCAATTATCAAATTTTAAGTAAGGCATGCATCCGAGCTGTGACTCACATGGATATTGCATTTGATGATATTGTTGCATTTGTAACTGATTCTGCAGCTTATTGTAAAAAAGCTCATAGGGAAGTGATATCAAATGTCTTTTCTGACAGTTACCATGTGTTGTGCTTAGCCCATATCATAAATCTTGTTGGTGAAGTATTTTCACACTGGTCAGCATTTGATAATGTTACCTAGCTCATTACATTCATCAAGTCAGCCTTTTTTAAAAAGGCTAGTCGAAAAAAGCGATACCTTAAATGGCTTGAAGGTTCCTTGCCTAAGGAACATGTGAAGTTACCCCCTGTGCCAGTGGCAACCAGATGGAATTCATGGTTTAATGCAGCCATATATCACTCATCCTTTGTGCAATTTTATGAAGGGTTCTTTAAACAAGAAAAGAGCCATGGCCTTGCAGTAGATAGGATTCTGGAATTAGTAGATGATGGTTGACTACATCATGCCTCTTACCATAATTTGCCCTTGAATCTGCATTTTATAAAAGAGATCTGCATCTGTTTAATAACAGTTTTGACAAGCTTAGAAGAAACCAAGTCTCCACTTACATGTGTTGTTTATAACATGATGGAGGATGTAAAACCGTATTTGCATACTGGTACATCAAAATCAACATTTGGTGTAGAAACTGACTGTCTTCTGTCTGAACTAGAAAATACAGAGAGGGAGAGAGTTATCTCAAATTTCCAAGATTTGTTCAGCACATCTTTTTCAAAACTGAATAAATACCTGGATGCTCACCCTGTATATAACTTTTACAAGGCATCTCGTCTGTTTGATCCTAGACAGCTACCTTGTATAAGCCATGACATTGACAGTTTTTCAGCTATTAAGGACTTGCAAGATCCTTCTACTGATCTTCTTGAAGAATTCCAAATTTATGTGAATTACAAAGATGACTTACCAAATCCTTTTAACATCCCAGCATTTTTGAATGCAAATAAGAGTAGATTTCCCCTTCTGGAACGGATTGCCAATAAGGTCATATGGATGCCTGTTACCAGCGTAGATGTTAAACGTTCATTTTCTCAATATAAAAATTTACTAAATAAACAACGTGAAAGTCTTACTCCTGAAAACACCAAGCAACTTACAATGTTGTATTACAATGGAGATTTAGAAAACAGATTTGAAGATTGCTAATTTTTTTATTTGGGAAATATTCAATTTTAAATTTGAGCAGTATTTCAACTTGAGATAAGTTGTTTTATTCAAATTTTGAATTAATATATCAAATTTGTTTTTATATTTTGTCACAAAGATTCAATTATTATATTTTAATTCCTGTTTTTTAAAATTTTAGTCAAAATGTTTGACTTTCTCAGTTATTTATTGTTGAGATTCAAGTTATTTGCTGTTGATTCTTTAAATGTGATTTTTCTGTTAATTTTGATATTGCAAATCAATGATTATAAATCAAACTGGATCCCTTTACTTAAAAGCACAAAAACAATCTGAATAAGCTCTGATTAAAATTTCTACCTCAAAGATAATTATGCACTGCAACATTTCATTGTTTAGTCATGTTACATATTTATTTTTACATCTAATTTATTTTTGGACTTTGATTACACAATTTCAAAAATATTTATAGACATTTGCTATTTCTTTATATGTAATAAAACTTTGAATTATGTTTTTGTTTTCAGTTTTAATAATTTATAGCAAATTTTATTTCAATTTTTTCACAAAATACTATAAAAATGGGAATTACCAAAAGTGGAAACGGAAAAAAACGGAATTGACTAAAAGTGGAAACGGAATTAGAAAAAATTTGAAACGGAAAATCGGGGGCCCTACTAGTGGATAAAGGAGTTAGGTTAAAGACGGTTCTAAGTGACAGTTATCTCTAGATTGCATGTTCAATCTTGATCAAGGGTAGCAGTAATATAAAATAATAATTAACACAGCTTAACATCTCTATCCCAACTATGGTTAGTGGAATGAGAATAGGATACCCCTGTGGACTGAATAAAGGGTTAGGTTCAAAATTCCGTGGTGGCTCCCGATTACGACAAGAAGGCTCCCGAGTCTGAAAAGAAGGTTCCTGAATCCGACAAGAAATACCTGAAGAAGGCCGGAGGGCATATCGGCCGAAACGTTGTACAGATAACAATGATGATGAGGCCAATAGTCCGAATAACGCAGATAATACTAATCATCAAGCCTCATCTCAAACATTCAGAGAAACAGTCAATTTTTAAGTGAAATTTTACAGGTTAGAATTCAGAGTCTCCCTTCTAGACTGAAGAGTCCAGTCTGTCCAACTATTTACTCATAACTGGATGGAGAATAGTTGGATTCATACCTTTCCCAAGGGTATTAGTGCTATGTGAAGTGCAACCGGTTTTATCCAGGATTTGAACTTGCATTGACGATTCTATTTCCTATGGTGATAACCATTACACCACATGCCTCCAATATATATATATATATATATATATATATATATATATATATATATATATGGGTAGGTCCATGTTAAATCATCCAGAAAAAATTAAATTGTCACCCACACATTTAAATTTTTCTGAAATTTTGTACAGGTGTGGACTATCTTTAAGTTAGACAATCCCCAAAATTTGAGCTATGTTGATTTTTAGCTCTCCAAATTTGAGGGGGTTGTGGAAAATGGCGTCTTTTTGTCATCTATTTTTGTCTGTAAAATGAGTTCTAGTGCTTCCCTACTCCTAAAAATTAGTTTATAAAAGCATTTTTGTGAAAGTCAACCAATTTTAAGTTATTGATGATTTTTTATTGTTTTTCATAGCAAGATCAATATACCGATGTGGCACTGCATCTATGAGAAAGATTTTTTTTTTCTATTATTATTTCATATCTACTGAACATTATTTGTACCAGAAAGATAGTTTGATTTTTGCACAGAAGCTACAATTTTGAAATTTGTCAAAATTTCTCACTTCAATTTTTCTGAAATTTTGTCCAGGTGTGGATTATCTTAAAGTTAGGCAATCCTCAAAATTTGAGCTTCCAATTCCAAAAATTGTCCATTTCTAACAATCATAAGGAAGACACCACGGTAACTCTAAAGTAACATCGATTCTGAGTTACATTATCTATTATCATACTGAAGCTGATCGAATATATATATATATATATATAAACATATCAATATTATCAAAGGAAATCCAGTGTGTTCACAAGTCGTCTGGTGAATGAATTATTACATACCTTTCTTTCATTTCTTGAGTGGCTTCAGTGTCAACAATACTGATCTGAGTCTCACCTGTATCATCCTGCATAAAGAAAGTGAAAAAATAAAATAAAATAAATATATATATATATATTAAATTTTTACTTGAAGGCACTTACAACGCATGTATCGCATAAAATTCGATACTTTTTCTTATAGAAAATGAACTTGACAAGTGTAATCCCGGCAAAGGATGGCTCGATGTGTAGAATACCGTACAGACTGTTTTGACTTTATTAAGTCTCATCAGCGGTATATACTAACGATTTCCCTCCGACAGAAATCGAAACCGGGACTTCAGCAGACACAGTGAAACACTAGTGAAACACTTTTATCGCCTCGGCCACAGTACACAGCTGACCATCCTAGCGAAATTAAGCTTGTCAAGTGATACTACACGCCTCTACCATAATAGGTAAGGGGGGTGTTATTGAGAGAATAATATATATATATATATATATATCTTTGAAAGGAAGGAAAAACTCAACGTCGTTATTCCATAAATAATTTATTTCGACCAAAATTGGGGCCTTTATAAATCTAAGTTGATTTAACAAAGCTCCCCAAAATCCAGTCTCATCAGATGGATAATCATCAATAATTTTCTTATTATTAAAATTATTGATGATTATCCATCTGATGTGACTTGATTTGGGGAGCTTTGTTCAATCAACTTAGATTTATAAAGGTCCCAATTTTGGTCGAAATAAATTTATTATGGAATAACGGCATTGAGTTTTTCCTTCCTTTATTGATAAATATTGCTCTGTATATCATCTAAAAAGATAATTGTACATTGAGCTCTCTGTAGTGATTTAAAGATTCACTGTATTTATACATACGGGATCATACAATAATAATACAGTGTGTCTTAGAAATCACATATAGAATTATATCTTACTATCAAGTTTTGGATACTATATATATATATATGTATGTCAAATCATCTATACATATATAAAGGGCAGTTGTGTATGTATGTATGTCCAGAGGAAAATACAAAAATAAAACAATTAATGACAAAGTAAATATATATACACATTCACTATTACCAGGGCTTGGTTTTTGAGCAAAAATAATGAAGGTTTGATTTATATTCATGAAGATAATTTTTTTAAAATAATTTAGATGATAACAGACTAGATTTTGTTTTGGATTTAATATTTTAGATACATAATTTTTCTTTTCAGTGTGGCTGGATCAATGCAAGGTCTTTTTTACATAGGGATTTTAATGGGGCCTCCTGCGAGGATCATTTACATTAAATTTTTATAGTAAAAAATCATTTCCAATGCATTTTTATAGTAAAAATCATTTCTAATGCATTTTTATAGTGAAAAAATTTCCAATGCATTTTTATAGTAAAAATCTTTCTAATGCATTTTTATAGTAAAAATCATTTCCAATGCATTTTATAGTGTAAAAATCATTTCCAATGCATTTTTATAGTGAAAATAATTTCCAATAAATTTTATAGTAAAATCTTTTCCAATGCATTTTTATAGTAAAATCATTTCCAATGCATTTTATAGTAAAATTGCATTTCATTTCCAATGCATTTTTATCATTTCCAATGCATTTTTATTGTAAAATCATTTCCAATGCATTTTTATTGTAAAATCATTTCCAATGCATTTTTATAGTAAAAATCATTTCCAATGCATTTTTATTGTAAAATCATTTCCAAAGCATTTTTTCACAGCAAAAATAATTTTCACTTTATTTTCATAGTAAAAATCACTTCCAATGCATTTTTATTGTAAAAAATAATTTCTAATGCATTTTATAGTAAAAATCATTGTCCAATGCATTTTATATTAAAAAAGCATTACAATAATTTTTTGTATTAAAGATAATTTCCAATAAATTTTTGTAGTAAAAATAATTTCTAATGCATTTTTATAATAAAAATAATTTCCAATACATTTTTGTAGTAAAAAATAATTTCAAATGCATTTTTGTAGTAAAAATAATTTCAAATGCATTTTTATATTAAAAATAATTTCCAATACAATAATGTAGTAAAAATAATTTCAAGTGCATTTTTATATTAAAAATAATTTCCAATACATTTTTATATTAAAAATAATTTCTAATGCTTTTTTATTGTAAAAATCGTTTCTAATACATTTTTATAATAAAGATGATTTCTAATACATTTTTGTAGTAAAATCATTTCTAATACATTTTTATAGTAAACTAATTTTAAATAAATTCTTATATTAAAAATCAATTCGACTGTGAGGAGATTGTTTGTCTATCTTCTATAAATAGCCAAATAATTTTATGTAGAGTTTCCAAATTCAGCATATATGCTTACCGGAACCCAATTGTTGTTTAATGTTGTATACATATTTTTTTCTCATTGAGAAAAGAAACACACAGCCAGTTCTCTAACAAGAAGTAATAATAAGAAGGAAGCCATGTTGCATCCCAGATACAGTTTCAGTATTTCCCGTTCGGCCAGCAAGCATCAGATTCAACAATAATGGTACTGCAAGACTACCCTTTTACCCCACTCCCCTAACTAGGCAACGCTGGGTTGCTGCTTCTAGTCTAGAATAAAGTAAAATTATCACCCCCTTCATAAATGCTCCCCACCCCAAGGCAATGAGAAGAACTGATACCAAAACTTTTGCAGGAAGTATGCAGATACCTGTAGGTAGAAATAGATCTATAACCGCAAAATGGCCAATTTTTAAGACTTTTTCGTTATGAATTATATTGCTCTGTTCAATGATATTGAACATCGAGCTCACAAATCGAACCTGAACAACTCTGAACATTCTGTTGTTGAAATAAAGGTCCAACTTAGAATCATCCTAATACCAACTTACCTGGTAACCCACCTATATATATATATGTTCTCCCTTCAGCTATGGGTTAAATAGTAGGGCAGACTGGGCCCTTCAGCCTTGGGTAGTTAACCAGTCTGGGAGAGCGATAACACAGATTGGCCTGATCAGTCACCAATCTGTGTATCGGTGGGATGGACCAATAAAATACCCTGTGCTCCTTGGAATAACTTGTGCAAAACTTTAGCAGGACTAAAGAGACACTTTCAAGCAGCTCACTGTTGAACTTGTTGATGCTCACCATTGTATTCTTTGAACTTTAAAAAATTTATTTTTATCAAGCAATGGCAATACTTGAACACGAGTCTGCTGCCATTCACTTCGCCGAAGAGCTTACGGCCGGGTTTGTTTACTAAATAAACGTCCACTTGCCTACTATGGCAGGGGCGTGTAATAGTATCGTTGACAAGGTTAATTTTGCAGGGATTGTTCGCTATGTACCGGCGGCCGAACGGATATGGTCTCTGACTATGCCTGTGAAGTCCCGGTTTCGATTCCTGTCGGAGGGGAGTCGTTAGTATACATCGCTGAAGAGACTTAATAAAGTCGAAACAGTCTGTACGGTGTTCTGCATAGCGAGCCATCCTTTGCGGGATTTACTTGTCAAGATTATTTTCTATAATTATCGAATTTTATGCGATACATGCATTTATAATTGCCTTCAAGCAAAAATCTTATTATAATGGAGATTGTATGTCTTTCTGTCTGTAACCGAAACTATATTACTATACAAATCACAATTCCCTTTGTTATCTGCATCCCATTCTCCATGATTTTATTTTTATTTAAACCTCAATTATTAATAAAAATGTTTTACATCATTAAGACTGTTGACCATATCTACATACAAATAACATGCAGCTGTATTTATAAATACAACAAAACAGCGGTTTACAGTGTGAATGGGAAGGTTAATTTGCATATTGATCTTAAAAAATTTGATTTTAATAAATATGTGCTTAATATTATTGATTTCTAATTGTTTAGTTTTATCTTATTGAATATGAGCAAAATTCTCTTCAATAAATCTTAAAAGAAATCCCTTAACAAAAAGAAATAACTGTAATATTATTCTTTACTTCCTATTTTAACCAAATAGTTAAATTAGGAAAATTTACCAAAGAAAGGCGGGAGTAATGGGAAATGATGGAAGAGTTAGTGTCAAAGTTGTTCTATTTTTCAATCATACCCCCTCTGTTCCAAATCTTTTTATCTGAATTTTTATTCAGTTTCATTAGCCTTTCTAATTTAATATGATATTTTATTATATTAAAACTTAAATACGGAGGGTGCATATATTTGCTAGTATAAATAATAATATATATATATATATATATTGGTCACATTTTCAGTACCCTTTAGCCCCTATGTAATGCCGAAACTTACTAGGCATAGCCTATGTTTGTTTTTGTGCATTACTTGTATATATTACGTGTATTTAGCTCTTTATATTGAGCACATTTAAATTGTTTTTTAAAGAATCCTCAAGTAAATATATTTGTTTGCTTGGTGGATTTAAAAGTAACTGTGATATATATATATATATATGCTCAGACATAGCCTTCTACACTGGTCACACAGTAGACTGATTTTAAGCCCTTGATTGTCTACTTCTTTATTCTTGCGAACATCTTGCTTCAACCGTTCATGCTGTATACGGTTGGTCTCAAAATTTTTGTGCCCTCCTGTAAAGCTCTTCTCTACTGCCAACGGTCCAAAGCCTTACTCTCCCAGATCTTCTCATCGATGTATATATATATATATATATATATATATATATATATATATACACACACACACATATATATATATATATATACACACACACACACACATATATATATATATGGACTCTCCCGTCGATCGACGTATGAGTGTTCATACAATGAATGCCCACACCGTGATTTGTGTATAGTGGTGAAGGCTTGTGTTGGACCATCCATACTTTTTGGCACAGTCGATAGGAAAGAATTGGTGCATCAAGGGTTGCCACAAACCCAATCAACGACCGACCTCAGGAATTTTGAATTCAGAGTTATCCCTCTCCTAGACTGGTTACCTACCCAAGGCTGAAGGGCCCAGTCTGCCCTACTATTTAACCCATAGCTGGAGGGAGAATATATGGATTCATACCTTTCCCAAGGGTATTAGCGCTATGTGAAATGCCAACAGCTTCGTCTAGGAATTGAACTCGAATCGACAAGTCCATTTTCCATGACTCTAACCATTATGCCACGCACCTCCATATATATATATATATTTTAAGTTTAAAACTGTCCATTTTTTTCAAAAGTCAAACGCCTCTGAAGACGAATAACACCAAAAAAGTGTTATTCAGAAACCAATGGTAGGAGCGACTTTATAATTATAAATAAATAAATAAATATATATATATATATATATATACACACACACACACACTTCTATATCTATCAATCTATTTGTGCAAATTGGATATGGTGTTATAATCAGAAGAACCCAGCCCCCATTGCATAAAAAAAAAAATTAATAGACAATAAATAATTACAAAGAATAAAATCCTATCTTCAAAGAATCGCTTAATGAAATCTTTCCATCTGGGACGTTGTGTGCGACCATCGACTTCTCCTGGGATTTTTACAGCTGGTATGAACTTACCTTTAATAGGCTCCATACAGACTGTCGTATGTCGATGACTTTTCCATTTTTGATCACGCACGGAGGTAGTTTTTCCACAAACTGGTTCACTGATAAAGTCGGCCCTGGTTGGCGAAACAAAGAGACGAAAAGAAAAGAGACAAATAAGTGAGTGGACAGATCTGGGCTATTTCCTATAAGTCCAACATAAACAAAGGGGAACCACTCTTGACTGATAAATCGTTCATTTATTTATTGATCTACTAGGGAAAAAGGGTTAGGGTTAGTTTAATTGGATGGACTTGACACCCTATAAAGTCTTTACTTCTTGTGTGTAGTGAAGGTTTTGTTTGGTGGTATGGATAACAGAATCCTGATCTAAAGTAAGAAAGCAAAGATTGTGAGGTTAATTCCTATAAGTCCAACATAAACAAAGGGGAACCACTCTTGACTGATAAATTATTTATTTATTTATTGATCTACTAGGGAAAAAGGGTTAGGGTTAGTTTAATTGGAAGGACTTGACACCCTGTTATAGTCTTTACTTCTTGTGTGTAGTGAAGGTTTTGTTTGGTGTGTGGGATAACAGAATCCTGATCTAAAGTAAGAAAGCAAAGATTGTGAGGTTAATTCCTATAAGTCCAACATAAACAAAGGGGAACCACTCTTGACTGATAAATCATTTATTTATTTATTGATCTACTTGGAAAAAAGAAGACGGGGTTAGGGTTAGGGTTAGGATTTAGGGTTAGTTTAATGGGAAAATAAATAAATAATTTATCAGTCAAGAGTGGTTCTCCTTTGTTTATGTTGGACTTATAGGAAATAACCTAGATCTGTTTTGAAAAAATAAAAATAAATTATATACCCTATAGGTAGGATTTGACACAAAGTCACAAATATGGTGTATCCAGTGAGGATTGAACTCACTTTTCAGAAGCAACGGATTTGCAAGACTAACTTTCTAACCATTACACTATGAATATCAACCCTTGTTCTGGTTAAATCAAACTTAACGGACCTAAATTCTACCCCGTATGTCACCCCGCCGAAAGAAAAAAATACCAAAAATCAGGGAATTAACTGAATTTAATGAAATTTTCTGTGTTGATATATTAATGAATAAACTATATAATGCACCAGTTATTTTATTTTAAAAATTTTACATTTTTTCAGGTCAGTCAAATTTGAACCATAAATCTTTGAGGCGTAACACAAATTCTAAAAGATACGTAGTTCAAAGTTAATTGACCTGAAAATATGTAAAAATTTTTAAATAAAATAACTGGTGGATTATACCTTTTATTCCTTAATACATCAACACTGAAAATTTCATTAAATTCGGTTAATTCCCTGACTTGTGGAATTCTTTTCTTTCGTTGAGGTGACATATGATGGTGGAATTTAGGTCCATTTAGTTTGATTTAACCCTTGTTCTTATTGGGCATTTAATCATCATCATGTCGTGCTAGCAGCACTGATATCCATGACAATCTCTTGCCAACTGTCCCTATCATTCTCTGTGCAGCATCCAGTATCCGTACAGAGCTAGTCAATGTACAGCTTTGATGTACGGCCCACACGGGCATTCTCATGTGCCGACTTCCATAAGAGAACGTCGCTTATGAGTACGTCCTTGCTTCTCCAGCAGTGTCCCACAGGTCTTGTTTGTCTCACTTAGATGGTTTGTGTGATTGGTGGCAGGTGGCCATACAGCTGCTTCTTTGTGAGGTACTGTTTCCACAATTAGTTTAATAACGCACACAGCATTCTTATCCAGCTTCCATCTAGTTTATTCTCTAAGCACTTCATTAGAGTCCAAGTGGTACAGCCATACAGTAGCACTGATACAAGCATGGCTTAGCAGATGGAATTAGAAATATTTTTTAGTTTTTTCTAAAAACAAGCAAAAAGAAAAATTACTCTTTATTCCTAGGGTGAGTTGCCAAAGGTTTTGCAATATTCTAGGACTTTCTTTTTCTTTGTTTGTTCTTTTTTGGATTTTACAGCATGTCAACCCTTGTTGGGTTATTTTATGCCAAACATGTCTTGTTCTATTTATTCTTGATGTGTATTCAAAATTCGAATTCAATTTTTTTTATACACACTTTTTAAATTTATTTTTTCCTATTTAACCCATAGACGGGACCCTAACAGGTACTACCACTCCTGGCAGGGTGGACCTAGAAGTAATGGCAATGAAAGGGTATCTCACACTCCCCAGAGCTCCAGAATTGGAACTTCACCCTTAGATGCAGTTTAACATCATACCCAAGACAATAAAACCCTCACCCACCGCCTTCTAGCACATATATGATAAAAAGAGTTGTGCATTTGCCATAAGAACAATAGGGTTGGGACAATCATATAGGTGCTAGAGCTTGATGTGACCAGCTGATTGATTGAAGGGAGCCACTCTGACTGCTTCTCTAGCCTAAATGAGGGCCAAAGCAGAGTGTTGTATGTCATGGACTACTCAGCCACCAGGATTCAGTCCTTAAGCATCACGGGTCACCATCTACAATCATATAGGTGCTAGGGCCTTATGTGACTAGCCGATTGATCAGAAGGGGCGACTCTCACTGCTTCTCTAGCCTAAGTAAGGGTCAAAGTGGAGTATTGTATATTACGGACTGTACAGCCACCAGGAGCCTCATTGGAGGGGGGTCTTACCCCCTTGCAGAGGTTCAGTCGGAGTATACTTCTGCCCCTGGAGCTGTTGGATTGTGGCACACATTACAAATACTTTTACCACACCTTAGTATTTCATTGGTATTGTATTTGTTGTTAAGTCTGGCACCAACCTACACAAAAATGTAGCTATAAAAAAAAAAAAAACCCGAAAGATCCACATAAGCAGATGTGTTATGTAAACTGTGATATGAGGCGGACGATTTATTAAATAAATATGTTGAAAATTATTTGCTCTGATGATTGTATAGATTATTAGATACAGAAAATTCTGAATTTCAAATTATATATACTAGCAAAATAAACACACGCCGGGCAGTGTAAAAAATCTGAATATAATCTTGAATGCATGTTAGCCTCAACTGAATTCCAAATTATATATACTAGCAAAATAAACACACTCCAGTGTAAAAATCTGAATATAATCTTGAATGCATGTTAGCCTCAACTGAATTTCAAATTATATATACTAGCAAAATAACACACACCCAGTGTAAAAATCTGAATATAATCTTGAATGCATGTTAGCCTGAACTGAATTTCAAATTATATATACTAGCAAAATAAACACACTCCGGGCAGTGTAAAAAATCTGAATATAATCTTGAATGCATGTTAGCCTGAACTGAATTTCAAATTATATATACTAGCAAAATAAACACACTCCGGGCAGTGTAAAAATCTGAATATAATCTTGAATGCATGTTAGCCTAACTGAATTTCAAATTATATATACTAGCAAAATAAACACACTCCGGGCAGTGTAAAAAATCTGAATATAATCTTGAATGCATGTTAGCCTCAACTGAATTTCAAATTATATATACTAGCAAAATAAACACACTCCGGGCAGTGTAAAAAATCTGAATATAATCTTGAATGCATGTTAGCCTCAACTGAATTTCAAATTATATATACTAGCAAAATAAACACACTCCGGGCAGTGTAAAAAATCTGAATATAATCTTGAATGCATGTTAGCCTCAACTGAATTTCAAATTATATATACTAGCAAAATAAACACACTCCGGGCAGTGTAAAAAATCTGAATATAATCTTGAATGCATGTTAGCCTCAACTGAATTTCAAATTATATATACTAGCAAAATAAACACACTCCGGGCAGTGTAAAAAATCTGAATATAATCTTGAATGCATGTTAGCCTCAACTGAATTCAAATTATATATACTAGCAAAATAAACACACTCCGGGCAGTGTAAAAAATCTGAATATAATCTTGAATGCATGTTAGCCTCAACTGAATTTCAAATTATATATACTAGCAAAATAAACACACTCCGGGCAGTGTAAAAAATCTGAATATAATCTTGAATGCATGTTAGCCTGAACTGAATTTCAAATTATATATACTAGCAAAATAAACACACTCCGGGCAGTGTAAAAAATCTGAATATAATCTTGAATGCATGTTAGCCTCAACTGAATTTCAAATTATATATACTAGCAAAATAAACACACTCCGGCAGTGTAAAAAATCTGAATATAATCTTGAATGCATGTTAGCCTGAACTGAATTTCAAATTATATATACTAGCAAAATAAACACACTCCGGGCAGTGTAAAAAATCTGAATATAATCTTGAATGCATGTTAGCCTCAACTGAATTTCAAATTATATATACTAGCAAAATAAACACACTCCGGGCAGTGTAAAAAATCTGAATATAATCTTGAATGCATGTTAGCCTGAACTGAATTTCAAATTATATATACTAGCAAAATAAACACACTCCGGGCAGTGTAAAAAATCTGAATATAATCTTGAATGCATGTTAGCCTCAACTGAATTTCAAATTATATATACTAGCAAAATAAACACACTCCGGGCAGTGTAAAAAATCTGAATATAATCTTGAATGCATGTTAGCCTCAACTGAATTTCAAATTATATATACTAGCAAAATAAACACACTCCGGGCAGTGTAAAAAATCTGAATATAATCTTGAATGCATGTTAGCCTCAACTGAATTTCAAATTATATATACTAGCAAAATAAACACACTCCGGGCAGTGTAAAAAATCTGAATATAATCTTGAATGCATGTTAGCCTCAACTGAATTTCAAATTATATATACTAGCAAATAAACACACTCCGGGCAGTGTAAAAAATCTGAATATAATCTTGAATGCATGTTAGCCTCAACTGAATTTCAAATTATATATACTAGCAAAATAAACACACTCCGGGCAGTGTAAAAAATCTGAATATAATCTTGAATGCATGTTAGCCTCAACTGAATTTCAAATTATATATACTAGCAAAATAAACACACTCCGGCAGTGTAAAAAATCTGAATATAATCTTGAATGCATGTTAGCCTCAACTGAATTTCAAATTATATATACTAGCAAAATAAACACACTCCGGGCAGTGTAAAAAATCTGAATATAATCTTGAATGCATGTTAGCCTCAACTGAATTTCAAATTATATATACTAGCAAAATAAACACACTCCGGGCAGTGTAAAAAATCTGAATATAATCTTGAATGCATGTTAGCCTGAACTGAATTTCAAATTATATATACTAGCAAAATAAACACACTCCGGGCAGTGTAAAAAATCTGAATATAATCTTGAATGCATGTTAGCCTCAACTGAATTTCAAATTATATATACTAGCAAAATAAACACACTCCGGGCAGTGTAAAAAATCTGAATATAATCTTGAATGCATGTTAGCCTCAACTGAATTTCAAATTATATATACTAGCAAAATAAACACACTCCGAGCAGTGTAAAAAATCTGAATATAATCTTGAATGCATGTTAGCCTCAACTGAATTTCAAATTATATATACTAGCAAAATAAACACACTCCGGGCAGTGTAAAAAATCTGAATATAATCTTGAATGCATGTTAGCCTCAACTGAATTTCAAATTATATATACTAGCAAAATAAACACACTCCGGCAGTGTAAAAAATCTGAATATAATCTTGAATGCATGTTAGCCTGAACTGAATTTCAAATTATATATACTAGCAAAATAAACACACTCCGGCAGTGTAAAAAATCTGAATATAATCTTGAATGCATGTTAGCCTCAACTGAATTTCAAATTATATATACTAGCAAAATAAACACACTCCGGGCAGTGTAAAAAATCTGAATATAATCTTGAATGCATGTTAGCCTCAACTGAATTTCAAATTATATATACTAGCAAAATAAACACACTCCGGGCAGTGTAAAAAATCTGAATATAATCTTGAATGCATGTTAGCCTGAACTGAATTTCAAATTATATATACTAGCAAAATAAACACACTCCGGGCAGTGTAAAAAATCTGAATATAATCTTGAATGCATGTTAGCCTCAACTGAATTTCAAATTATATATACTAGCAAAATAAACACACTCCGGGCAGTGTAAAAAATCTGAATATAATCTTGAATGCATGTTAGCCTCAACTGAATTTCAAATTATATATACTAGCAAAATAAACACACTCCGGCAGTGTAAAAAATCTGAATATAATCTTGAATGCATGTTAGCCTCAACTGAATTTCAAATTATATATACTAGCAAAATAAACACACTCCGGGCAGTGTAAAAAATCTGAATATAATCTTGAATGCATGTTAGCCTCAACTGAATTTCAAATTATATATACTAGCAAAATAAACACACTCCGGGCAGTGTAAAAAATCTGAATATAATCTTGAATGCATGTTAGCCAAACTGAATTTCAAATTATATATACTAGCAAAATAAACACACTCCGGCAGTGTAAAAAATCTGAATATAATCTTGAATGCATGTTAGCCTGAACTGAATTTCAAATTATATATACTAGCAAAATAAACACACTCCGGCAGTGTAAAAAATCTGAATATAATCTTGAATGCATGTTAGCCTCAACTGAATTTCAAATTATATATACTAGCAAAATAAACACACTCCGGGCAGTGTAAAAATCTGAATATAATCTTGAATGCATGTTAGCCTCAACTGAATTTCAAATTATATATACTAGCAAAATAAACACACTCCGGGCAGTGTAAAAAATCTGAATATAATCTTGAATGCATGTTAGCCTGAACTGAATTTCAAATTATATATACTAGCAAAATAAACACACTCCGGGCAGTGTAAAAAATCTGAATATAATCTTGAATGCATGTTAGCCTCAACTGAATTTCAAATTATATATACTAGCAAAATAACACACTCCGGGCAGTGTAAAAAATCTGAATATAATCTTGAATGCATGTTAGCCTCAACTGAATTTCAAATTATATATACTTGCAAAATAAACACCCTCCAGGCAGTGTAAAAATTTTTTTTTTTAAATAGTACTTGCGGGAGGGGAGGTAAAAATTCAATGTCAGAGGGTTTGTATCATTAGCAAAATCATCAAATTTATGAAAGGAGCAAAATAATAAAACAATTTGAAATGGAAACTTTGTTCTCAAATAAAATGTTGCATGCCTAATTTGAATATTTTAAACATAAATTTTACACAAAATCGTAGGTATTTATTCATTTGTAAACCTTTTATTTAACTTCTTGTTACTGAAAAAAGAGCGAGAGTATGGTGGTATTGGGTTTTATGACGTAAGCAGTAACATAGTTTTCGTTACAGACAGATAGACAGCGAATCTCCATTACTAATAAGATATATATATATATATATATATATATATGAGTAAGAAAAGGTGGAATGAAAACATCACACAATGCTGTTAAAGAAGAAAACAATTTATAATATAATCATAGCTGATACTGATCAATATTTCGATTTTACAAAAATCATCATCAGAGCTCATTCACTCCGTAGATGTTTGGGTCGGAGAAGAATGTCAAATCAGTTCACAAACAAAAAACCTTAATACTGCAAAAAAGAACAAAAGTTGTTACATTATTCACCAATGTGGGCATTCACGGTATTTTGCAGTATTAAGGTTTATTGTTTGTGAACTGATTTGACATTCTTCTCCGACCCAAACAACTACGAAGTGAATGAGCTCTGATGATGATTTTTGTAAAATCGAAATATTGATCAGTATCAGCTATGATTATATCATAAATTGTTTTCTCTTTAACAGCATTGTGTGATGTTTTCATTCCACCTTTTCATACTCATATTGTCGGATTCATTTCCTTTCTTTTAACATATATATATATATATATATATATATATATGTAATATATCAAGAAAAATGAAAAAACACAGGTCCAAATGGGTTAAGCGGTGAGTTTATTGGCCGACGCTGCAGTGTTTCGATCTATTAGATAGACCATCTTCAGGGCATAAGATAAGAAATTATATATCACAGAATGATGAGAAAAAGTGAGTGGTAATCCTTCTTATTCAGTCTGTTTAAAAATTTTTTCTGAAGTTTGAAAAAAGGAGACGGTTTTGAAATATGACATCAAATATTCTATTTTAAGGTGTGAGTATGTAGCGCTGTTAGTGTGTGTATTGAAGGAAACATTGTGCATTTTTTAGGTAATTTCTTTTCATGACATCTCCCCTTTACCTCTTACCAATATACACACCTCTCCCCTACCTCTTACCAATACACACACACACACACACACATACACACACACACACACACACACAACCTTGAGTTTTCACTTCCGCTGTCGTTTATCGCTACAGAAAAAATTTATACATACACACACACTACCACATACCTAAAAAATGCACAATGTTTCCTTCAATACACATACTTATTTAGTATGGTTTGTTGGATTTTATGGCATATCAACTCTTGTTGGGTTATTTGGTAATTTATGAGGAAGTGCGTCCCGGTCGCCTGCCTCAAAAATTGCTACTCGGTGACTATTAAAATAACAACCCCAGTTCGTCGTAATTCTTGTTTATTCATCGTAATTTGTCGTAATTCTTGTCTAGATCTGAAGATGGATATATAGTTTGGAATAGACTGAGATAGATAGATAGATAAACAAACAAAATAATATAGATAGATATGAACAAATGGAGATAGATATTTTCGACAAGTAAATGTATTGGGGGGGGGTCGCATCTTTTTTTTTGTCGTAATTCTTGTTTATTTAAACTAAAAACAAGACATTAAACAAACATGAATAAAAAAAATCTTAGTATTTAAAGTAATATAGATAAATATGAACAAATTGAGATAGATAGATAGATAGATATGAAGATGGATAGTTTTGAATAGACTGAGCTGGGTCGTTATTTTAATTGTCACCGGGTAGCAATTTTTGAGGCAGGAGACCGGGACACACTTCCTCATAAATTACCGGTTATTTTATACTAAAGATGTTTTGTTTTATTCATTCTTCATGGGTAATCAATTTAAAAAAAAAAAATCTTTAACACATCTTTTTAGAACTCATTTTTTCTATTTAACCTATAGATTGTACCCTAAAAGGTACTACCACTCGGGGTGAAAGTGGACCTCAGAGTAATGACAATGAAGGGTATTATCTGTGTTATTCGGACTATTGTCTTCATCTTCAATGTTATCAGTACAACATTTCGGCCAATGTGCCCTCCAGCCTTCTTCAGGTATTTCTCATTGGACTCGGGAACCTTCTTTTCGGAATTGGGAACCTTCTTTTCGGACTAAGGAACCTTCTTGTCCGAAAAGAAGGTTCCCAAGTCCGAGAAGGTTCCCGAGTCCAACAAGAAATACCTGAAGAAGGCCGGAGGGTACATCTTCCGAAATGTTGTACAGATAACAATAAAGATGAGGAAAATAGTCCGAATAATGCAGATGATACTAATCACGGATTAGCTCAGTCGGTAGAGCGTTCGGCTAGAAACCTCAAGGTTCCTAGTTCGATACCGGTCCCCGCCAACTCAGCGTATGAGTAGCACAGGGATCTGTGCGGTAAAGTAAGGAGCTAATGGAAGGTGTGGCGCTCCACCTCAGATGCTAAAAACAATCTCCTTGGTCTAGCGCTATTGAAAAGGAGATAGACTCCCTCGCTGACTGGCTGATACCGACTTTAGGCCGCCCCAACGACTTTTTTTTTTTTTACTAATCATCACAACAAACAAAAATGCATCAAGAAAATTATATTTTATGTAAAAGTACAACGTTTCGGTCGCTGTATCCTCCGGCCTTCTTCAGGTGTTCCTTGTCTATTCGAGCATAGCAATTACCCAACCTTGAAAATCATTTAAATAGTTTGACTGTAGACAGAGATGAACCATATGAATATTGCAAACTAGTACAACGAAAATACAAGGCTGGGCAAGGTGTTGGAAAGGTGATCTATATAATAAATAAATATATATACATACACATACATATATATATATATATATAATAAATATTACATATATAATAAATAAATATATATACACACACACACATATATATATATATATATATATATATATACATAATCAATATACACACACACACGCACATATATATATATATATACACATAAAAAATAAATATATATACACACACATACATATACATAAAAAATAAATATATATATATATATATATATATATATATATATATATATATATTATATAAATAAAGAATAAATATACACACGCATACAAAAAATAAATATACACACACATATACACATATATATAGATAGAAAAAATATACACACACATACGTATATGGTTGGAAAGGTGATGATACTAATCATCAAGCCTCATCTCAAATATTCAGAGAAATAGACAATGAAGAGGTACTCCACACTCCCTAGAGACCCAGAATTGGAACTTCACCATTAGATGCAGTTTAATGTCACACCCAGAACAATAACCGAACCCTCGGCCATTGCCATCTAGCACATATATGATAAAAAGGGGATTTAAATTGATACGTACCAGGCCGTTCATTCACAACTTTCTTTGTTGGGTCAGACGTCTCTAAAGCTGGAGCTGGAAGAATATTCTCCAGACCGAAATCTCCTCCTTCATCCGGATGGTCAAGTGTCTTCCCCACCCCAGGAAAATATTCAGCATGACGGGTATCTTCATAAAAAACATCTCTCTTATCTGTCACCTGGACGATAGAAAATATACAAAAATCTTTCTCAAAACCAGATACAAAAACTTGTAAGCTATAATAATATATACAAGGGGGTGTATAAGTTATCATAATGTATACAATAGGGTGTAATAAGTTATAATAATTCATACAAGGAGGTGTAATAAGTTATAATGATATACAGGGGGGCAATAAGGGGTATCTTATAATAATCTGTACAAGACAGTTACAATAAGTTATAATAATCTATATAAGGGGGTGTAATAATTCATAATAATATATAAAATGGTGTGTAATAAGTTATAATAATCTATACAAGGGGGTACAATAAGTTATAATGATTTATTCAAGTGGGTGCAATAAGTTATAATAATCTATACAAAGGGTTTAATAAGTTATAATACTTTATACAAGGGGTGTAAAAATTTATAAGAATTTATACAAGGGGGGTGCAACATAAGCAATTAGGAAATAAGACCTACTATCCACAAACAAAATTTGTTTTTCAAAGCGTTATCCTGGACAAAAAAGTAAAGTTTGAAGCGAATAATGGTCATTCTATATACTTTTACAACATGAGCAATTAAGATATAACCCCTATTATACAAGACCAAATTTGGCTTACATAGTGTTACCCAGGGCCAAAAACAAAGTTTGAAGGGAATAATGGTCATTCTATATACTTTTACAACATGAGCAATTAAGATATAACCCTATTATACAAGACCAAATTTGGCTTACATAGTGTTACCCAGGGCCAAAAACAAAGTTTGAAGGGAATAATGGTCATTCTATATACTTTTACAACATGAGCAATTAAGAAATAACTAATAATTCCCAGGAGTAAAATTTGTTTGGTATATTGTTGTGCAGGGTAGAAAAGCATTGTTTGACGGGAATAATGACTATTTTCTATATTTTTACAAAATAAGTAATTTAGAAATAATCCCTACTATACAGGAACAAAATGTGTGTTACATAGTTTTATCCAGGACAGAAAAGCAAAGTGTGAAGGGAGTAATAGCCATTTTCTATTCTTTTACAAGATAAGCAATTAAGAAATAACATCTACTACCAAGGACTAAATTTGTGTTACATTGAGATGTTCAGGACGAAAAAGCAAGGTTTTAGGAAATAATGGCCATTTTCTATAATTTTATAACATAAACAATTAAGAAATAACACATACTATCCGGCATCACAATTTGTCTTATATAGCATTATCCAGGGCAAAAAAAAGAAAAGTTTAAAGGAAATAATAAAATGCATCTTACTGACGTGGGATGTTAAGGGTCACAAATAAAGACATACAAAAGACATAAAACTGGTGAAAGTTGACACACGAGTATTAGAGAGAGAGAGAGAGAGAGAGAGAGAGATGAATAGATAGCTATATAGATAGAACCAGACTGGAATTGATAGATATGAACAGACTGGAATAGAGTAAAATCAGTCATCGACGAATAAATATAAAAATTACTGGTTGACTTTACTCCATCTTTTCGGGTATTTTCTGTTGAATTCAACTCAATTTTACAAAAGTTTAATCTCTTCATTGTCTCAAACAAATATGTTTAACTCATCGAAAATTTACAATTTCAAAAAATGTACAACTCCGAATAGAAGACAACTCTGAATAGTCACACGCACATATATAGAGTTGTGGGGTTATTAAGGGTCACAAATAAAGACAAGAAACTGGTGAAAGTTGATACAATTGTATTGAACAGAGAAAGTAGAATTTACAGAAGAAAATGAAGTTACATCCGACAATAAAGTCTAGAACTGAATCGTGTCGCCTGTTCTTCAAGCTACAATTGTCTTTGCTACTATAGTAGTAGTAGTATCATTCCATTATGTAGATAGGTTATATCAACTCTCACCCTTACATAGTGTTATCTAGGGCAGAAAAGTTGCGAGGGAATAAGGGTCATTTTCTTTTATACTTTACAACATAAGCTATAAAGAATTACCCCACAATTTCCAGGAATAAATGCTACTTATAGTAGTAGTAGGACCATTCCATTATGTAGATAGGTTATATCACCTCTCACCCTTACATAGTGTTATCTAGGGCAGAAAAGTTGCGAGGGAATAAGGGTCATTTTCTTTTATACTTTTACAACATAAGCTATAAAGAATTACCCCACAATTTCCAGGAATAAATGCTACTTATAGTAGTAGTAGGACCATTCCATTATGTAGATAGGTTATATCACCTCTCACCCTTACATAGTGTTATCTAGGGCAGAAAAGTTGCGAGGGAATAAGGGTCATTTTCTTTTATACTTTTACAACATAAGCTATAAAGAATTACCCCACAATTTCCAGGAATAAATTCTACTTATAGTAGTAGTAGGATCATTCCATTATGTAGATAGGTTATATCACCTCTCACCCTTACATAGTGTTATCTAGGGCAGAAAAGTTGCGAGGGAATAAGGGTCATTTTCTTTTATACTTTTACAACATAAGCTATAAAGAATTACCCCACAATTTCCAGGAATAAATTCTACTTATAGTAGTAGTAGGATCATTCCATTATGTAAATAGGTTATATCACCTCTCACCCTTACATAGTGTTTATCTAGGGCAGAAAAGTTGCGAGGGAATAAGGGTCATTTTCTTTTATACTTTTACAACATAAGCTATAAAGAATTACCCCTCAATTTCCAGGAATAAAATATATGTTACCGACTGTTATAAATAAATAAATATAGAGGTAGATAAATAAATAAGTATACAATTATCTATTGTTTCTATCCATTAAAAAGTACTTTATATAAAAACATTAGGCTAAATATTTAAACCTGTACATAGGCGTTTACAATAGATATGTGCATAGAAATTATTGTGAGTTGATTGTTTCCTTTGTGTAAAAAGGATGGATGAAACAATCTTGTGTCACATCCTGCTCATCATGAATGGGTTGAGTAAATACCCACCTTTCCCAAGGGTATTAGCACTATGTGAAAGACAAACAGCTTTGTCCAGGATTTAAACTCAGGTCACTGTGTCCAGTTCCCATGCTGTTGACTGTGGAAGTCAGTCAGTTGGTTTGGACAACAGCAACTGGCTAAGTACAACTGAACTAGTGCCCAAGACAGCTGGTACATATGTAACTCTAGAATAGTTGGACCATATGACCGTTAGGCACCCCTTTTGCGATCTCGATTCGTGGGAACATTTTTTCCATTTACACAGTCAAAATCCAGTTAATTGTTAACTGGTGATTTTTAGAGTTTTTTATTTAAATTATAAAACTAACCCCTAACCTTAACCCTAACCCTAACAAACAACCGGATTTTGATAGTGTAAATAGAAAAAGTGTCCCCACTAATCGAGATCGCAAAAGGGGTGCCTTAAGGTCATATGGTCCGAATAGTCCATTCATGTATTTGGGTGATTCCATTCCTTGAGTCCTGATTGGCTGCTTGATTTCTATGATGTTATAAGTCTTCACAAATATTCTGGCATTCTGCAGTAGGATTGCAACAAGGTTAGGTCCGTATTGGATTTCGGCTACTTGTTGCCTTGTCTTACCAATTCGATGGTAATTGGAATTTGTATGATTATTCTACAATGACCATTACACCTCAAGCATGTTGGATTTGTCGATGTATGACAGCTAGGTACCTAACAGCAAGCCCACTAACAGAATCAACATGATACGAAAATAAAATTACAAAGAAAAGGCAAACATACAATTAACAATGTTTATTACATGTAACCAACAAAACAACATTATAATCTATTAAGGTAATTCCATGTCAAATCATCCAGGCCATGTCACCCAGCCCCATCAATTTTTCTGAAATTTTTTCCAGGTGTGGACTATGTTAAAGTTAGACAATCCCCAAAATTTGAGCTTCCAATTCAAAAAATTGGGATATTGATCTTGCTAGGAAAAAAAAATTGGTTAACTTTAAGAGCTTTTTGGTGTGCACTTTTGGATTCCTTGGGCAAAAATGCTTTTACAAACCAATTTTTAGTAGTAGGGAAGCTCTAGAACTCATTTTATAGAGAAAAATAGATTAAAAAAAGTCACCATTTTTTGCCAACCCTACCAAATTTGGAAAGCTAATAATTGACATAACTCCTCCAATTTTTGGAGTTGGAAGCTCAAATTTTGGGGATTGTCTAACTTTAACATAGTCCGCACCTGAACAAAATTTTTCAGAAAAATTGAAGAGGGGTGGTGACAATTTTACTTTTTTCTGGATGATTTGACACAGAATTACCCATTAGTCTCCCACACTGAGGAGGTTCCCTGAATGTTGAAGGGGATTATAATCTCCCTCACTGGGGGGGGGGGGTCCTTGAATGTTTGAAGGGGTCTATAGTCTCTCTTACTGAAGAGGTTCCCTGAATGTTCAAAGGGGGTTACACTCCCTCACTGAGGGAGTTTGCTTCATGGTCTTTCAATGGGTGGCATCAGAAGTCGAGAACTAGGAGGTCCATGCGGTCTAGTAATACTGGTTAGAACGTCCAAATTTCTGCCAGCCAACTAAGGGGGTTAATCTTTAACTTCTTGTGTCCCCTGACACAGGAGGGTTCTCAATGTATAACCCTACAAGCACCTGGAGAGGGATGGGCCTAAGCAGGTTATTCCTACCTAAGACGTGCAACATGATGGTTTGTTTGGTTGGTTGGATTTTACGGCATGTCAACCCCTTGGGTTATTTTATGCCGAATACTTCTATTGGTAATTAGGTATTCAAAACTGTATAGGGGTTTATTTGCTGTAATCAAGTTTTCTGTTGAGAATTTGAACATCAAGAGAGTGAGTGGGTGATTTTTGTAGGTCTATGAACTTACATCCTTGATAAGAGGCCGGTTCTTTTCAAAAAGTTTAATATCCTCTTGGGATCTATTTTTCCAAATAGTTTGTCCATGCTGTCAACATTCTAGAACTTTCTTCGAGTGTGGGAGAGGTGTGTGCATTCAATCAGAATATGTTTTATTGTGTATCGGTTTCCACATGAACATTTAGGTGGAGGTTCTTCTTTTAAAATGAAGGAGTGGGTTAATCTAGTGTGGCCAATGTGTAGCCAGGTGATAGTGGTTTCTTCTCTTCTCGTATTACTAGGATCAGGTGTCCTTTCTTTTAAGTTGGGCTGTAATTTGTAGAGTTTGTTGTGGGGATTTTTGTCATTATTTGCTTAATTTTTGGTTTAAGATCCCTGTATGGTATTTTGTAGTTTTTGTCTGGTATCAAAACTAAACCGGGTTAAAGTGTCAGTGAAGAAAAAGAATGAAAGGAATTTTTAAAGTTAAGGATAATGTTACTTAAGGTTTGTCAACTCACCTTGAACGGAACACCATCAGGAAATCTGGCCTGTAGTTCTGAAGGGAAATAACCCTCCATAATATCGTACAAACAATGCCGGGTCATGGGGTCACTTAATGGACGAAATGGACCATCAAACATAAGAATGCCATTTTTATAAAGAGTCAGCTGGACCGGGTCAGGATACTGAAAAGAAAAGATCAAAGTTTCAGAAGTGCTTCAACCAATAAAAAACTCACTGGAACAAGGGTGTGGAATGCAAATAGGATGATTTTCAAGATAATTGATATTTCCTTCATTGTTCATTTCTATCTTAATGAATAGGTAATCTTAACATTAGCTACATAAATAAGAGAAACCTCCCCTTCTATGTTTCCCTTTGAGGAAGCCGTTTGTTTTGGTAGGCCATTTTCATTTCACCGTAAATTTACACTGAAAATACGAATTTGTTCAAATCAATACAACAGCATGTTTTAACACAAAAATATCATAAAATGTGTTCTTAATTGTGCTTGCACATTATTTGAAATGAACTTAATTGTTATTAAGAACACATTTTATGATATTTTCGTGTTAAAACATGCAGTTGTATTGATTTGAACAAATTCGTATTTTCAGCATAGATTTACGGTGAAATGAAAATGGCCAACATACAAGGGGAGGTTACTCTCATTTATGTAGCTAATGTTCAGATTACCAATGAATATAGGTTAAGTCTCATTACTTTTTGAACACACTTCACCTAATACAACCTATGTCCCATAATAGATGTTACATTTGATATAAGAAATCTATATAGAAATGTACCAACTATTATGGGACAAAACTAGTTTCATTCATTGTTCATTTCTGTCTTAACACTTTTTGAATACACTTCGCATAATCTATACATATATAAAGGGCAGTTGTGTGTATGTATGGGCGTATGTATGTCCGGAGGAAACTACAAAAATAAAACAATTAATGTCAAAGTAAATATATATATATATATATACATATATATATATAAAGATAAATCTAATGAGTCAGACGAACCTACTAATAGTTTCGCTTAATGCTCTTCAGGGCTAAGATCTGACTCAGAGTCAGATCTTAGCCCTGAAGAGCATTAAGCAAAACTTTTAGTAGGTTCGTCTGATTCATTAGATTTATTTTGTTATTCGCTCTACTTAGGTATTGAGCACTTTTTATTTATTAGCTTTAGTCTCCTGGCGGTTTTATATGAATATATATATCTTATATATATAGATGCATATAAATTCTTTTTTCTTTTGGGCAAAATATTGTACCAATAGATTATTTTTTGTTGGTACAATTATCTTGGTTTTTTCTTTTTTACAAAAATCTTTTTCTCCCCGGTTGATGTTTGGTAGTATATTTTTACAATCAAACTATTTCCTGGGATTTTTCTCACCGCGAGGATTTACCAACAAGTTTGGTATATTAAATTATATATATATATATATATATATGTGATACGTATGATATATATATATAGCATAGAATATGTCCTGAGAGAAAACGTAGTGACAGTGAGGAAATTAATCCGACAATGAGAAGAAAATATTTTCACAAATATAACAAACACAGGATGTTACAATCAGGGGAAACAATTTTATGTGTCAATACTTAAGTATTTCGGTATTATACCATCATCAGGAGACTGTTAAGTAATGTTTATGTGAGGGACAAAATGAAAGATCTTAAGTGTATAGTGAATGTGTGACTATGAATATTCACACATTCACTATACACTTAACATTTTTCATTTTTCTCCCTCACAAAAATTTCTGTAACAGTGTCCTGATGATGGTATAATACTGAAATACTTAAGTATTGACACATAAAATTGTTTCCCTGATCGTAACATCCTGTGTTTGTTATATTTGTGAAAATATTTTCTTCTCATATACATGTATATATATATATATATATATATATATATATATATATATATATATATATGAGGATTAAATAGAATTAAAATAAAAAAAAAGAACAAATTCCCATGAGCCTTCACCGGAAGAATCCACCATGCATGTGTGAGAAAAAGGACTGACTTCTGACTCCCAAGAGAATACCTCAGCCATTCTAGTTTAGGCCGTAACTGGGTCTAGTCACTCCTACTGGTCAGGGAGATATTCCCTTGCCACAGGTGACTACGACTGGGAATAAAGCCTAAGTTATAAAACCACCTTCTGCCTTTTGTCTCTTTCCTTTCCGTTCCCTGAATTCCTCCCTTTTTAGCATGACCACCAAATGAGATGGGGTAAAAAGAAAACGCTAAGAACACACAACAAAGATTATCCAGCTACCTCTAAATCTTTAAAAAACCAAACCTCTTGCTACCACATATATACATTCACTATCACCAGATCTTGATTTCTGAGCAAAAATAATGAAAATTTGATTTATATTTGTGAAGATAATTAAAAAATAAAATTTAAATAGTAACAGTATGTATTTTCTATTTTGTATTTAATATTCTAAATAAGAGACACTGATTTTTATTTTTTGAGTGTCTGTGCTCGTTTTTGTCTGACTCCTCACCAGACCAAATCAATGCAAGGTCTTTTTTATGTAAGGATTTTAATGGGGCTCCTGTGAGGATCCAACACACGATTCAGTAATAATGTTGTATAGCCGCTTGACTGGACTTCAATAAAACCACAGACACGTATATATAAAAATAGGACCCGTCTTTATTTTCTTCAGTGTGTGGGTGGTAAGGGGCGTAGAGCTTCACAATGAAAATGCCAATTAAGTGGGTGGTGACGAGTGTTCACAATAAGTGCCCGAGGGGTGTTTGCTGACGGGAGACGGGAGATTTTCCTCTTGGCTGCTGACTGGGATCTGACCGTCGGTTCGAATCCTCTGGCCTTTATATTGATAAATACGCCTACGCATCTTTATCTTTTGATCTGGTCTTTACATTCGCTAAATATGCCTACACATTTTTCGTTTGATCTGATAACAGACATTTGTTATATATTTCTTTATCTTCTCCCTGCTTCTTTGACCGGAAAACCTCTCTTCCATTTTTCCTTTTTTTTAAAAATATGTATTTTTATCTTTCTCTTTGTCTTTTTGCCAGAAGCTTCCTTTTCCGGGCGACGATAATACAACAATAATGGATCATAGCCAGTGTGGTATACTAAGAAACGGAACTGCCGTTTCTACCATTGTTTTTGTTATGAAACAGAAGCACCGTTTCAGCCATCTTTTTGAGTTGTGAATAAAAGGCGGATGTGATCACTTCTCGTGGTTAACGTCAGCTAGACTACCTGTGTTATTATTTTGCTTAGCGCGTTACAACAGCCAGATAATGCCGGGTAGCTGCTTCTTGTACTACCTATGTCTCAAAACAGATGTTACATTTAATACAAGAAATTTATATAGAAATGTAACAATTATTTTGGGACAAAAATAGTTTTATTCATTATTCATTTCTTTATAAATGCACCTTCAGGCTCAATAAATTTTATAACATATCTTGCATAACACTACCCCTGTCCTATAATGAATGTTACATTTAGTATAAAAAGTTCATATAGAAATGTATCAATTATTATGGGACAAAACTGGTTTCATTCATTGTTCATTTCAGAAAAGTGAAGGTTAACTCTTTGTCTAGCAAATTTCCCCCATTGCTGTACCAAATTTTGTTGGTACTTTTTGTAAAGTTTTTAAATGCCATCCTTGGCCAGTTGAAAAGGGTTTAAAGAAAGTCCTATGTTATGGAATCCTTTGGTAAGCATATAAGTTCTATCACGTATTGGTAAAGGTCCAGTGATTTAATCTTATGTCCGTCGTCCATGAATGTCACAGTAATGACCAGTAGTGTCAGTTAAGTATTGTATCAGCCTCAGAGTACTGCCGGTGATTGGCCGAGGAATAGATCACATGATTCCGGCCTAGTCTATAAGTAGGAGTGGGGATCCATCACACACCTTATATGAGAGAATTCTCAACACTTTTTTACGTCTATGATGGTTTATTTTAAAGTTCACTATCTATTTATCTCAGAACTCGTTCTATTCAAATAAAGTCCTATTATTATTATTGTAATCTGAGTCATTCTGCTCAATTAAAATAAACAAACCCTCAGTTTTTGTACCTGGGTGGAGAGCCGCTGTAAGCAACTTAAAGTAAGCAAATAGTTCATTCTTTGCCTATCAAATATCCCCCACGGCTGTACCAAATTTTCTTGGTATTTTCTACTGGTACGATGGGATATTTCAAACTTCCCTATCTTTTTAGCTCCTAACTCGTTCTATTCAAATAAAGTCCTATTATTATTATTGTAATCTGAGTCCTTCTGCTTAATTACAATGAACTAACCATCGGTCTTTGTATTTTTCTTTGATTTGGTGGGAGAGTCGCTGTGAGTGGCTGAAAGTAGGCAAAGAGTTAAATAAGATGCCAAATTTCAGATGTCTAGTGCGTGGGACATGAGTTTCAATGATGACTGTATATTGTATATGGTGCAATGGGGACACTTTAAAAGTGGGTATAAAACTTGTACAAATGTAGTCGTCTTAAGACACCATAACACACATTAACCTGAAAAAAGAAGTAACGCACCAATGAATACAAGATATGTTTGCAATAAAAAGAAAAGTTTTATTCTCGTTTATGGTCGACTGACATACAACTATTCACTGTTGATGTCATTTGTTTGTTCATTCAAGAGTCTGATGTGCAGCAGAATTGTAGCAAAAAGGACTGTGTGGTATATCCACCTACGAGGATATATTGTATGGATGAGTCACAAAAGAAGACGCCATGAGCAATCAATCCTAAAGTCTAACACCTCCTCACTGTGATAGGGTGGTGACAACGTGGTCATGTCAGAGCTATGCTGTCCAGAACTTAAGTTCCTTGCAGGGCCTCACAAAGCAGATTGGTCTGTCACCCGGTCCGGCCCCTCCTCACTGTGGCAGTGTGGTGACAACATGGTTGTGGTTGGCCTCCTTCCATCTACTAAAGACAATGGCGTAGAGTCCAGTTTTTTTTTTTTTTTTTTTTTCATATATATCTGCAACTGCATGAGTGGTTGAGCGGCACAATTTTTCAATGGCAATCTCTGGAATCACTGGGGCAGTGACTGCAAACACTTTGGGTGGCCAGGTTGGATGCTTTCGTTAGGTCCATCAATGCGGTGCAGAGTGGCATCCGCTCTCCCGGCACTCCTCCTGCAGCTGGCATAGTGAGATCATGTACATGGTTGCTTGGAAGCCACACTGTGATATCTGGATAGGTGCAAGATGCAAAGTCTGCAGATGCACCAGTATAACACGTGCAAGACTTCTCAAACTATGCTGAAGTCACTCTGATCTCCTTTGTTCTTGTGTTCCTGTATAAGGGGACGATCTTGGATCATTTGGACGGCCTCATTTTTAACCAGAGGGTGTTGCAAGATGATAAAGATTAAGGAACAAGAGTATTGATCTATAGATTATTATTTACTCCTTTTGAGTTTTCACATCAGCATTAGCTGATGGCCTTTCACTGGAGTCTGAGTGACAGCAAGTCTCCTTAGGTCTCCAGGAATCTTCTGAGTATTCGGGCAGATTGCAGTAGTGCAGTGTTCTGAATGGTTTCAATCCTTCCTCTGATTTCCAGACTTTCCAAACCCTTTTCCAATCCTTTTGGGACTGTTCCAAGTGCACCAACTACAATTGGTATCACTTTCACTTTCATATTCCATAACTTTTTCATAACTTGTCTTGAGGGATGTGTCCATGTTCCCAGCAACTGCAGAGTTGCTAGTGTGGTGCTACCCCCATGCCTTCAAGATATTTGCTGGTATGCCTCACTCCCGGTTGCTTTCTTGTCAGCGAGGCGGTCCTCTCCATTTTGTAGTGGAAAACTACGTAGCTTGGGCATGGTAGTGACAGAGCTAAGTCATCTGGAACTCAAGTTCCTGGTAGGGCCTCCAAGGCAGATAGGCAAACACTCCTTCCCCTTACTGAGATATGCATCTGGGGTTTGGGGACCGTTTGTGAATATTGGATGAATGAGATATAAAAGACGATACGATGAGCAATCCATGCTAAAGTCCATCGCCTCCTCACCGTGGCATGAGAGCATGGTTGTGTCAAAACTATGCCATCCGCAAGTCAAGTTCCTGGTAGGGTTTTCCAAGGCAAGACTGTCACCCATTGGTATTAGGGTCACAATTTGGCATAATTGTCACTGCATCTGTGGAAAATCTACAGCAATCAAGGGCATCTCCTTCCCCTGACTGGGATATGCATGTGCGGTTTGGGGACTGCTTGTGAATTTCCTCTTCTCTTGTAACCCTTTTCATGAATTCACTATCTCATTCATTTGGGATACGGTGAATTCATTGGATGGAGCCAGCTAAACTGACCCAGGGTGAACGCTGTTGTTGGGTTGTCTTCCCTTGCATGGAAGGCTATCTTCCCTCTGGTTCCCCATTTTTTGACCACCAGGGGTTTTTTTTGTATTTAAGAGCCTGTTTTGAACTTTCGGCCTCTTCTTCTTCTACAGGACCTCACACACATGGGTTAGACTTTTATGTCTACACCCTTTTCGGGTGGGGGCTTCTGCCCTCAAAGCAACGCTAGTAAGTTTACTTGAAATTATGGACTCTCCAGTCCTATATCTCTATCTTGTATGTTCGTGTAGTGAACGAATGTATACGTTTTTTATTCTATATCATTCCTTTCCTTGTATGTGTATTTCATGTCTTATATGTTACTCCATGTGCTGTCCAATTTATGTTATGTTTAACACTCGTGTCGGAGTTGTTTGTTTCAACCACTTATAATTGATATTATAACCTTGAACCTTACACTGTCACCGTAGCAAAGTGATGACAATGTGGTAGTATCAGAGCTAAGTCATCTGAAAGTTCTTGGTAGGGCCTCCCAAGACAGATAGGTCTGTTGCCCATAGGTATTAGGGCCACAATCCAACATACTTATCACTGCGCCTGTGGAAAATTTACGTCAAACAAGGGCATCTCCTTGCCTTGACCGGTGTTGTATACCCTTCTTTACTTTCTCTCTAATTCTATTCTTCTTCTGTTCGTCTTTTCTATCTTACGTCTTCTTCTAGTGTCTGGACTTCTCTTGGGGACTTTGTGTCTGGTCTTCCATTGGGGATTTCTCTTTATCAGAAGCCTTGTGTCAATGGTAGTTTTTAGATAATAACACAAGACTTCGAATTACTTTGATCATATTTTATTCTCGAAACCCCCCACCAGACTACCTGCACAGATCGAGTCGGAGCGTGTATAACACAACTCAGCACCGTCGTGGTTTTGGGCCGACTGACTAAAAATCTATTTCTAATCTAAACCGGAAGAGAGTCTCCTCCACCGATTCTCACGGTATCCACCTGGAAAGGATCAGGATGAGGTCAAGCCTTGTCACTCATCCTTCAAGGCCACTGGCTGCAACTTATAACAGCCATTTTGATTTCTACACTATTGCACATAAATATTAAGAATCTAATAATTATGTAACACCGGGATATGTATGCAGAGTTTGAGGACCACTTGTGAATTTTCAATTCCTTTGTTACTCCTTCCATGAATTCACTATCTCGTTCATTTGGGATATGGTGAATTCATTGGATGGAACTGGCTAAACAAACCCAGGGGGGTGACAATGTGGTAGTGTCAGAGCTATGCCAGCTGGAACTCAAGTTCTTCGTAGGGCCTCCCAACGCAGATTCATCTGTCACCCAGTGGTATTAGTGGTATTATGTAGATGGGTAATTTATGAGGAAGTGCGTCCCGGTCTCCTGCCTCAAAAATTGCTATCTGGTGACTAATAAAAAATAACGACCCAGCTCAGTCTACTCAAAACTATCCATCTTCATATCTATCTATCTATCTATCTCAATTTGTTCATATTTATCTATATTACTTTAAATACTAAGATTTTTTTTTATTCATGTTTGTTTAATGTATTGTTTTTAGTTTAAATAAACAAGAATTACAACAAAAGAAAGAAGCGACCCCCCCCCAATACATTTACTTGTCGAAAATATCTATCTCCATTTGTTCATATCTATCTATATTATTTTGTTTGTTTATCTATCTATCTATCTCAGTCTATTCCAAACTATATATCCATCTTCATATCTAAACAAGAATTACGACAAATTACGATAAATAAACAAGAATTACGATGAGCTGGGGGTCGTTATTTTGATAGTCACCGGGTAGCAATTTTTGAGGCAGGAGACCGGGATGCAATAAATTATCTGTAGATGGTATATAGTGCAATGGGGACTATTATACAGACATGTTTGTATAGGCCTTGTATAAATGTAGACGTCTTCGAACACCAGAAAGTGCATTGACCTGATGTAACGCACCAATGAATACGAGATATGTTCACAATAAAAAGAAAGATTTTATGACTCATTACAAACGTTCCACATCAACCCTTAAAAAAAAATCTCAATACCTCTGTCTCTGTTTCTGTCTGTTTGCCCGGCCTCTCTTACTCTCTCCCCCCCCTCTCTCTCTCTCTATATATATATATATATATGAGGAAGAATGAATAAAGAAAAGAAAAAATAGAATGGATAATAAAAGATAAATTTAATCAATATCACTTACACATGTGTTTTGGTCAGTTCATCCGTGTGAAAATATTCTGCACACAGAGAAGATTCGACCTTCATCAGAGTGAAATTTTATTTTGAATCATTCAAAATAAAATTTCACTTTCTTTGTTTAATGGCATATCAACCTTCATGGGTTATCTAATGCTAAATCTATCCTTACAGAAGAACAGTATCAGTACTATTTAACACAGAGCTGGGAGGATAAGGAGGTTCATACCTTTCCCAAGAGTATTAATCCAAAAGTGAACGTAATTGTACAAATGGAATTTGAACTCGCTTACAACAATGTTACCCTCCATTGCTATAACCACTACACCACGAGAACTTCCCTAGGCAGAGACAAAACAATCCTGGAAAATAAAACAAAAAAACATGTATTTTCTTACCTTCAGCCGAGCTCCGTCTTTGGTATGTTCCACCTGGGTCACCCCATCACCAACCAGCACATTCAATTCCTTGATTTTCTGGAGAACCACATCATAGTCTAATTTTGGTAAAGATGGCGCCACCGACTCACCTGTCATAAATAATGAAGAATACCAGAAAGTTTTACAGAATAATATCTCATGTTTTTAGAATCTTAGTCAGCTAAAAGTTTTCTTTGCTTTTTTTTTTCTTATTTTCTTTCTCTTTCTTTTTACCCAGAAATTTGATTACCATTTTCTTTTCAATTTAAATTTTCTATAAACTGTTTAATTTCATTACATTATAACTTAAGGGGCCGTGGGGTCATCATCATTATAGAACAAATATACGGTGCTATATTTATAAGTAAATAGTGCCCACTATCATGGATTGAGTATTTATATCTGAATTTGGGTAGCGTGGACATAAAGTCAACGGCTTTTGGTTACTGACACATTCTCACCTATTTTCAAAATCGTATAGGCGAGAAACTATCTGCAACCAAGCGCTATTAACTTCATATATATATATATATATATATATATATATATATATATATATATATATAGAGAGAGAGAGAGAGAGAGAGAGAGAGAGTGAGAGAGAGAGAGATATGAACAAAATGAGATATAGATAGAGAGATAGATAGTCATGAAAATGATATAGATAAATTGATAGATAGATAGGTAGGAACAGATTGAGATAGATAGATAGATAGATAGATACGAACAAAATGGGATAGATAAATATATATAAACGAAGATAGATAGATAGATAGATAGATATAAACAAAATGAGATATAGATAGATAGATACATAGATAGATATATAGATATGAACAAAATGGGATAGATAGATATAAACAAAGTCATTATACAACAAATATACGGTGCTATATTTATAAGTAAATAGTGCCCACTATCATGGATTGAGTATTTATATCTGAATTTGGGTTGCGTGGACATAAAGTCAACGACGTTTGGTTACTGACACATTCTCACCAATTTTCAAAATCGTATAGGCGAGAAACTATCTGCAACCAAGTGCTATTGACTTCATATATATACTAGCAAATATATGCACCCTCCGGGTGCAAGTATTTAAGTTTTAATGTAATGAAATATCGTATTAAATTAGAAAGTCTGATAAGAAGGCAGATAAAAAGATTTGAATGAGTGGGGTTATAATAGAAAAATAGAAATGAAACTTACTCTTCCATCACTCCCGTCTTTCATTGACGAATTTTACTTATTTAACTATTTAGTTAAATTAGGAAATAAAGAATAAAATTACACTTATTTTTTTCTTGTTAATGGATTTCATTTAAGATTCATTGGAGAGATTTTTGCTTATATTTATTAAAATAAAACCAAACAGTTAGAAATCAATAATACTAAGCACATATTTAATAAAATCACATTTTTAATATCAATATGCAAATTAGCCTTCCCGTTCACACTGCAAACCGCTATTTTTTGTATATATAAATACAATTGCATGTTATTAGTATGTAGATATGGACAACACTAATAAAAAGGTGAAGCAATTTTATTAATAATTGAGTGTTAAATATAAATAAAATCATGAAGAATTTGATGAAAATAACTATGTTAATTGTGACTCGATTAGTAATATAGTTTTGGTTACAGACAGAAAAACACACAATCTCCATTATAATAAGATACTAGCAGCGGCTACCCGACAAAGCCCGGGTAGAGGAGATAAAAACATGGTTTAATAATCGTTTGCAGATCTATTACTACTGAATAGCGAGTTCGGTCCTCACAGGATGACCCCTAAAAATCACCAAATAAAAACGATCTTAATTTAATTCTACCTGGTGGGAGGTCAGGGAATTTTCTTTTCGTCAGATTTGAGGGGATGACATCATATGGCTAAACTTTCAAATCGGTCGAAAAATTAAAACATATTACAGCCGGGTTAGCTCAGTCGGTAGAGCGTTCAGCTAGAAACCACGAGGTTCCTAGTTCGAAACTGGTCCTCGCCAACTCAGCATATGAGTAGCACAGGATCTGTGCGGTAAAGTAAGGAGCTGATGGTAGGTGTGGCGCTCCACCTCAGATGCCAAAACAATCTCCTTGGTCTAGCGCTATTGAAAAGGGGATAGACTCCCTCGCTGACTGGCTGATACCGACTTTAGGCTGCCCTGATGACTTTACTACTTTTTTTACTTATAACTTAAGGAGTTTTGTATACTTCTGGGATAGTTTTAAAATGTACAGGGAAAAAATGGTTCATGACTTTAGAAATAGCATTTATATAGTTAGATATTTACTAAGCTTAGCTTAAATGTGGCACAAGGCCAGAAGTATGGGGAGCTCAGTGAGAATCAAACTCACTACCAATGGTCTGCTAATCGAGCTTGCTAAATTTTTTTTGCATTTGAGGTGGAGCGCCACACCTCCAAAAAAAGATGAGCTCAGAATCACAAAGAACAAGTAAAATTTAAAGCTAGTAGAGGAGCCTATTGTTTGTATCAGCCAGACAGCGATGGAGTCTGTCCCCTTTTCACCAGCGCTAGACCAGGGAGAATTTTTTTGCATCTGAGGTAGAGCACCACGCATCCCAAAAAGGTGACCTCAAAATCACTAAGAACTAGTCAAAATTAAAGCCAGCAGTATCAACTAGATAGTGAGGGAGTCTATCCCCTTTTCACCATCACTAGAATTTTTTTGCTATCTGAGGTGTAGCGCCACACCTAGCATCAGCTCCCCACTTTAGGACACAGACCCAAACTGTGCTACATGCGCTGAGTTGGCAAGGGCTGGTATTGAACTCGGAATATTGTGGTTCCTAGCCAGACGCTCTACAGAGGAATAACTCATACTGCCATAGCTACTAAGGTTTATAATGCCCGGCTTTTAAATCACAATAAAATATTTACAATTAATTATTCCACTAGAACATCTGTGTCAGGGTGCTCAATATGCTACTGGTACTATGTAACCCAAAACTACCTGTTTCTATTGGAAAATCGACAGAGAATTATCTTCCCCTGCCGCTAGAGGGCGAATCGCCAACAGGAGGTTGGCGCCAAATCCAAACCACGTCACTTATCAGGGAGCAGATACCGAGGAAAGTCGCAAAAATAAGCGATCCCTAGACTTTACTTGTCTACAGGCCATTGACCTGGATGGAGGCGTTTTTTAACAGCATACTTTCTGAAGGCCGTTTCGACAGCAAACTTATCAGACCTAAATAGTCTACTTGAAAAGGGCCCCTTCCACCGTTACTTATCACGAAGTAGTTATCCAGGAGAGACGCGAAAATAAGCGCCTCCAGCTACCTTGCCCATAACCAACAAACTTTCTAAGGCATTGTATCAGCATACTACAGAAGGCTGATACAATAGCATACTACAGAAGGTTGAAGAACGAGAAACGACCTGACGAAGCGTCTTAACAACATACCAACCAGCGACCAGAATACCCCTGTTATCACCACTTCTCCAACGAACACTATTTAACCTCACAGATAAGTCTCGTAGCAAATGCCATTAAAATTTGCAACAACATTTCTGTACTTTTTGATAATACAAGTGTCTGCATTTTATATTCATGTTTGTTTCCTTCTTTTGTCCGAAATAGCCAACTACGGAGAATAAGGGCTCCAATGAATCCCCGTAAATACTCTTATTTCATAGTCGGATCATCAGCAACTAAACTGGTAACCTTATAGATTTTGTCTGGTGAGGAGGTGGCTAGACACCCTGCAGAAAGAAAAACACAACCTGCAAAATGCTCTTTGCTCAACAGCCATCTAGCATGTTATTTCTAAAGTACAACCCGTTCTCTATCAGAGTGGGTAAACATGGTAGTGTCAGTGCCACGTAGTTTCTGGTAGGGTCACTCAAGGTGGACAGGTCTGGTGACCAATGGTAATAAGGCTACATCTCGATCAAAGAGACTCTGGCAAAAATCCAAATGGCATCTCCATCATCGTCAGGAATCAATAACTTTTGGTATACTTATAATAATAATAATACTGATAAAAACACCAGCTAGTCTGATATGTATTGAGTAGTGTGACTTTATTATTTTGTTGTTGTTGTCTTTTTCTTGGAGCTTTAAGTCACACTAAAAAAAAACTTTCATCAGTGGCTTTGGAATCCAATTAACACTCAAGCATTTTATTATACCATTTTGTTTTCATTTCTTCTTTTTATCCCTTCATTACAATTAGTTCTGGAATTAATATTTTTTAATTTGAAGCTTAAAAAATTTCAAAGATAGAATCTTATTCCGCCGAGTGGCAGTTATGAAAGTTTATAGAATCAGTTTAGTGACAAAATTTGGAGAAAGAAATTCTATTAGAATATTTTCTTTGTTTGAAATAAAAGCATTAAACATATTATTCCTGCTTTTATCACTCCAATTTTTTTTCAATTACGTTTATTTAAAATTCTTTCATTGGGGAAAAAATGGTAAGATTTATAAATGAAAAAAAATAAAAATACATTTCTAAAATATCGTCAACTGATAAGTATCTATTTAAAATAGTTTATTTAAAATTCTTTCATTGGGGAAAAAATGGTAAGATTTATAAATGAAAAAAAACAAAAATACATTTCTAAAATATCGTCAACTGATAAGTATCTATTTAAAATAGTTTATTTAAAATTCTTTCATTGGGGAAAAAATGGTAAGATTTATAAATTAAAAAAAACAAAAATACATTTCTAAAATATCGTCAACTGATAAGTATCTATTTAAAATAGTTTATTTAAAATTCTTTCATTGGGGAAAAAATGGTAAGATTTATAAATGAAAAAAAACAAAAATACATTTCTAAAATATCGTCAACTGATAAGTATCGATTTCATATTAAAACTACAGTTTGTGGAAAATCTGTGGCAAGCAAGTGTATTTTCTTCTCTTGACCAGGATATGCATATGGGGTTTGGGGACTACTTGTGAATTTCCTGTTCCCTTGTTACTCCTTCCAATGAATTCAGCACAGTTTGACCCTGCTCAATTAGCCCAGGGGGAATGCTGTAACAGTAATAGTACAAGATTTCATTTCCTCGTCACTGGAATAATGTTTGCCTCTCAAACTCTCTTTCATGGGGCCGAAGAGATAATTGTCTGAAGGCGCTAAATCTGGTGAATATGAAGGGTGCGGATTTGTAGTGAAGAAGTGGCTCAAAGAATAGTCAATAGGATTTTACAGAGCAAGGATCCATGCTCTCGTTTGAAGGGGGAATATTGCTACTGAGAGAAACAGTGACTGTGTGGAGAAGTAGGGATGTGATCCACAGAGGACCAGCATCATTTTCATGTATAATACATGTTCCTGTGTTGGTAATTATACCTGTCCTAAACAAAATGGCATTACATTTTGACTCACCTATGTGGAGAAGTAGGGATGTGATCCACAGAGGACCAGCTTCATTTTGATGTATGATACATGTTCCTGTGTTGGTAATTACACCTGTCCTAAACAAAATGGCATTACTTTTCACTCACTCTCTTTATAATAATAGAACATAGATTGTTGTAAAATCACCCACCTGGTTTCCAAATATGGTTTTCTTTGGATCTCCGTGAAGTGCCACAATCAATATTGTCATCAATGGCATCAGCCTCACCACCCATATGAGACCATAATCATAAAGGAAGTCCTGAAATAAAAACAAACAAAAATAATTCAGAAATAAATCTATATATTGATACTCATGTTCCTTAATAGTACAACCATTATCATCTTGCAACACCCACTTGTTAAAAATGAGACCATCCAAATCATCTAAGATGAAATACAAAAATGTAAATGATGTGGGTCTGCCTGCTGCTGATTATCTGATCTGAATTCTTATTTCTTATGAGTGTTGTCCCTTAGCTACATAATGGACCATTTTGTTTTTTTATTATAAAGAAAGAAAAGAAAGAAACAGGACATGATACACAGAAAAAATATAAGAAAGAAAGAAAGAAAGAAAAATAGAGAGAGGTGGGGGGTGATCACGCAGAAATGATAACGCTAATCTGTTTCAATTGTAATATTTGCTCAAGATGAAAAGAAGGAAAGAAAGAATAAAAACACTGAGAGACATCTAAATCAAGAATATTATAATTTTTACATATTGAACTATTTTACAATAGCTCTTAAGTAAGTAAGTAAAGTTGAAGGAGTGGCCTATAGTCAGAATCAGCCAGAGAGCGAGGGAGTTTAGCTAAACCAGGATGATGTTTTTTTTGCATTTCAGGTGGAGTGCCACATCTACCATGAGCTCCCTACTTTACTACACAGTGCTGAGTTGGCAATGGCTGGTATTGGACCTGGAATCTTGTGTTTCCGAGCCAGATGCTAATCTAGCCCTTATGTTCTTAAGTAAACATATCAAATGTAATAATTAAATTATCATACTGTGGGATATCCACAGGTCCTGCAATTGAAAATAAATGTCTTTGCTTCAAATGATGCATTGATATATCCTCAGTACAAGATATAAGGAAAATTCGCCACTTCTATTTATTTAGGGGCCAGGTTAGCTCAGTCAGTAGAGTGTTCGGCTTGAAACAACAAGGTTCCTAGTTGGATACCGGTCCTTGCCAACTCAGTGTATGAGTAGCACAAGGATCTGTGCGGTAAAGTAAGGAGCTGATGGTAGGTGTGCCGCTCTACCTCAGATGCCAAAATCTCCTTGGTCTAGCTATACTAGCTGATACCGACTTTAGGCCGCCCCGATGACTTTACTTACTTTACTTATTTATTGACTCAGCCAAGCAGCAGCAGCAAGCTATAAGTAGAAATTAGCCAATGGGATGAAAGGACAAAAAAGCATTTAAGATTGTTTGCACTGTACTCAAAATCACTTACCGGCAGAAACCTTCGGGGGGACAGACCTTGGATTAACACCATAGCTTATTACAGACGTTGATATACATCATCAAAAAGACAACAAACAACAGAAGGATTATAGGTTTGGTTTGGTTGGTTGGGTTTTACGGCATGTCAACCCCTTGGGTTATTTTATGTCGAATACTTCTATTGGTAAAAAAAAATGTTTAATGCTAACAAAGTTTTGAAATAATTTCATTTTTAATGGATAATACAATTTTGTTTATAAACTCATGTTTTCTATTTAACCCATAGATGGGACCCTAACAGGTACTACCACTCCGGGTCAGAGTGGACCAGGGAGCAATGGTGATGAAGGGGTGCTCCACATTCCCCAAACCTCCAGAACTGGAACCTCACCATCAGATAGAGTTTAACGTCATTCCCAGGACATGTAGACCCACAGCCACTGCCTTCTAGCACCCATATGATAAAAAGGGGTTGGGGCTTGCCATAAGGGCAATAGGGTTGGGACAATCATATAGGTGCTAGGGCTTGACGTGACCAACCGATTGATCGGAGGGGGCCTCTCCAACCACCCGTCTAGCCCAAGATAGGGCCAAAGTGGAGTATTGCATGTCATGGACTGCTCATCCACCATGACTCCATCTTTAAGCATCACGGGTCGCTACCCACGGCCAACAAGTGGCCCCATTGGGGGAGTCTTACCCCTCTGCAGAGTTGCAGTCGGTGCATTCTAACAATTATAGGATTAACACTAGAAGGACTCGACTTTGGATTAACACCAGGATTCTTTGAACAACAAAAATACCAATAGCATAACCCCTACCAAGCATTTTCACCCTAGGTTGGTTGTTTTGTTGGATTTATGGCATGTCAACCCTTGTTGGGTTATTTTATGCCAAAGATATTTTTGTTTAATTCCTTCTTGTTGGGTATTCAAATTTCTTTTTATGGCATGTCAACACTTGTTGGGTTATTTTATGCCAAAGACGTTTTTTTTTATTCCTTCTTGTTGGGTATTCAAATTTCTTTTTATGGCATGTCAACACTTGTTGGGTTATTTATGCCAAAGACGTTTTTGTTTTATTCCTTCTTGTTGGGTATTCAATTTCTTTTATGGCATGTCAACACTTGTTGGGTTATTTTATGCCAAAGACGTTTTTGTTTTATTCCTTCTTGTTGGGTATTCAAATTTCTTTTTATGGCATGTCAACACTTGTTGGGTTATTTATGCCAAAGACATTTTTGTTTTATTCCTTCTTGTTGGGTATTCAAATTTTTTTAAACCCATTTTTAAAACAGTCATCATCTAATTACCTCTCATCATCGAGTCTATCTATCTCTCTCTCTCTCCCATTGTGGGGACCTTATGTGCTCGGTGTTTGGTGAGTGAAGAATATCCGAGTTTTGTATCCCACAATTTAAATGTATAAGACTACGGAAATGTAGTTTCCGTAGAAAAAAAAAGAAGAAGACAAAATTGATAAAATAAATAACTTTATATACATAAATACAATTGGTATAGTTTTGTTTTTTTGTTGTTGTTGTACAAAGAATCCTGGTGTTAATCCAAAGTCGAGTCCTTCTAGAATAGAACCTAACAGGCACTACCACTCTGGAGTAGAATGAACCTGGGAGTAATGGCAATAAACGAATACTCCACATCCCCCAGAGCTCCAGAACTAGAACCTCACTACTAGAAGCAGTTTAACATCATACCCAGGACACTAAAGCCCTCAACCACTGCCTTCTAGCAGATATATGATAAAAAGGGTAGCAGGTTTGTTTTATTCATTCTTGATATAGATGGGACCCTAACAAGTACTGGGAGTAATGGCAGATAACTTCACACTCCTTAGAGTTACAGAACTGGAATTTCACCATTAGATACAGTTTAAGGTCATACACAGGACAATAAGACCCTCAACCACTGCCTTCTAGCACATATATGATAAAAAGGATAGTGGGTTTGCCATAAGAGCAATACAGTCGGGACAATCATATAGGTGCTAGGGCTTGACATATACTTTTGGTTGCTTTCGCAGTATTATGACCCAGTTTGACAATTGTTGGATTTTGTGTCAAGTATTCAGCTCTGTTACAAGTTGAATGCAAAATTATCTCTAGAGTGTTGGTAGATGGTTTATATACAGCTTTGGGTTATTCCATTATGAACTCTGGCAAGTTCACTTCCTGGGTTTTGATTGGCTGATGGTTTTCAGGGTGAGTAAAGATATGGATAAGTATTCAGCCATCACTTTGCACTATGCCAACAGCATGCAAGGACTGTATTTAAGTTACAGCTTGCATGTTGTTCTTGTCTGCTAACTCGATGGTAGTTAGAATCCCACTGCGACGGTGAGTATTGTATTGTTTCTATGATATCTTGGGGATAACTTCTACAACAATCATATAGGTGCTAGGGCTTCACATATATTTTTGGTTGCTTCTGCAATATCTTGACCCAGTTTGAACTTTTAAAGAAAAAGTTTGTGTATTGGGATCAAATGTGCATTCACATTTCAAACAACAAATGTTTACGGTTGCTTCGATGACATTATGTTCCTGTTTAAACCTTTAAAAAATCATCATCATGTTGTGATAGTATGACAATCTCTCACCAACCATCCCTATCATTCTGTAACCCGTCGGTCGCTACCGAGCTAAGGGGCTCACAGAATCTCCGAACTTGGCCGTCAAGATCGGATTTTCTGCATCAACCAAGGATTGCAGGGTCTCTATAATTGCTGAAAGTCTAGCCGAATGACCACGTTGTGTTAAGATCTCAAACGACTAGAAATCAGCTATAGAAACTGATGTCCAAGGTTAACGGCGGCCTAGTGGTCACATAAAAAACAACGACTCTTTTTCTTCAAACTTAACAAAATTTATATTCAAATAACAAAAGAATACAAACAATTATTTCTCAAGGCTTGTGGGAGTGATGTACCCATAATTAAATACTTCTGGTCTTCTGCAAAGTATTGTGCAAAACAGTTTGTAAGTTGACTAAGTTTTCAAAATGGTCTTAGCTGAAGTCAGCTACTCTGGGCTCAGTATTTGTGTTAATCTTCTCAGCTAGCCCGATCAGCTCATGTGATTCTCAAGCAATCACAACTTCATCTGCCCGTTCGGCCTCATCTGGTCTTTCGTCAAGAACGTCTCAGTTTAGATAATATTTCAATCGGAACATTCTTATTTCCGGTCGGCATGAAGATATTAGTAACTTCCTCTGGACCTCCCACTTTATCAAGGGCGCCGCCCCTTATTTAGCAAACAGCCAATTGAATTTACTTCTGCTCACCAATCTAAGTGCCATCTCTTCCGGCCGCTTGAATGGATTTTAAATACATTTGACTTTCTTTAATTTCGATTTTCAACAAGAGTTTATCTCCTTTCTTAAGTGGAAGGAAAACAATAAAAACGCCTTTCTCAAGGGCCGGAGGCAACACACGGTCAAATGTCTTCCGTGCGCCTTAAGTCTGATCACATCAAAGACTTGTCTACGACCGACGCCGATTCTGGGAGTTCTCCTGACCTACTTGAGATCTCAGCTCCTGATATGGTCATTTCCGGATCGCCCATCTGTTTTGAATCTACGGTCGAGGTCACCCGGCGAATTATATTTCCGTTTATTTTTTCTTTCTTTCTTCTAATTTCAAAACCTAAATCGGTCACAATTCGTCGCTCTCAGAAGGTCCTCTGCACAGCATCCTGTAGCCATACAGAGCTGCTCAATGTAGATCTTTGCTGAACAGCCCACACTGACATGCCAATGTGCAAGTTTCCACTGGAGAATGTCACTTATGAGTTCGTCCTTGCTTCTCCAAAAGTGTCCAGCATGTCTAGTTTGTCTCACTCAATTGTTTTTTTTGTGATAGGGGGCAAGTGGCCATACAGCTGCTTTCCTACGATTAGTTTTAAGATTGTATGTAGCATTCTTGTGCAGCTCCCATCTAGCTTATTCTCAAAGCACTTCATTAGGATCCAGGTGGTACAGCCATACAGTAGCACTGATACAACTGCAGCTTGAAGGCATGGTTTGTGTGATAGGGGGAAAGTGGCCATACAGCTGCTTTCTTATTGGTGTTGTTTCCACAATTTTTTAAAGATTGCACGCAGCATTCTTATGCAGCTCCCATCTAGCTTATTCTCAAAGCACTTCATTAGGATCCAGGTGGTACAGCCATACAGTAGCACTGATACAACTGCAGCTTGAAGGCATGGTTTGTGTGATAGGGGAAAGTGGCCATACAGCTGCTTTTTATTGGGTGTTGTTTCCACAATTTTTTAAAGATTGCACGCAGCATTCTTATGCAGCTCCCATCTAGCTTATTCTCAAAGCACTTCATTAGGATCCAGGTGGTACAGCCATACAGTAGCACTGATACAACTGCAGCTTGAAGCATGGTTTGTGTGATAGGGGAAAGTGGCCATACAGCTGCTTTCTTATTGGGTGTTGTTTCCACAATTTTTTAAAGATTGCACGCAGCATTCTTATGCAGCTCCCATCTAGCTTATTCTCAAAGCACTTCATTAGCAGCCATACAGTAGCACTGATACAACTGCAGCTTGAAGGCATGGTTTGTGTGATAGGGGGAAAGTGGCCATACAGCTGCTTTCTTATTGGTGTTGTTTCCACAATTTTTTAAAGATTGCACGCAGCATTTATGCACTCCCATCTAGCTTATTCTCAAAGCACTTCATTAGGATCAGGTGGTACAGCCATACAGTAGCACTGATACAACTGCAGCTTCATGGTTTGTGTGATAGGGGGAAAGTGGCCATACAGCTGCTTTCTTATTGGGTGTTGTTTCCACAATTCACGCAGCATTCTTATGCAGCTCCCATCTAGCTTATTCTCAAAGCACTTCATTAGGATCCAGGTGGTACAGCCATACAGTAGCACTGATACAACTGCAGCTTGAAGGCATGGTTTGTGTGATAGGGGGAAAGTGGCCATACAGCTGCTTTATTGGGTGTTGTTTCCACAATTTTTTAAAGATTGCACGCAGCATTCTTATGCAGCTCCCATCTAGCTTATTCTCTAAGCACTTCATTAGGATCCAGGTGGTACAGCCATACAGTAGCACTGATACAACTGCAGCTTGAAGGCATGGTTTGTGATAGGGGGAAAGTGGCCATACAGCTGCTTTCTTATTGGGTGTTGTTTCCGCAATTTTTAAAGATTGCACGCAGCATTCTTATGCAGCTCCCATCTAGCTTATTCTCTAAGCACTTCATTAGGATCCAGGTGGTACAGCCATACAGTAGCACTGATACAACTGCAGCTTGAAGGCATGGTTTGTGTGATAGGGGGAAAGTGGCCATACAGCTGCTTTCTTATTGGGTGTTGTTTCCACAATTTTTTAAAGATTGCACGCAGCATTCTTATGCAGCTCCCATCTAGCTTATGCTACAGGTTCTCCGTTAGGATCCAGGTGGTGCAGCCATACAGTAGAATTCATATAACTATAGCTTGGAAGAATTATCAGTGAGATAAGTTCTTGAATTAGACTAGATTGCATGTTCATCTGTGTGGCTTTTAAATGACACACTGGGTGAAGCAATGCACTATGTATCAGGACACCAACTACCATGATACTATCAACCACAGTTTGCCTTGTCGGCTGGGGCAGTAGAATATGCTGACTGCACCTCTGCAGAGAGGTAACACTCCTCAAATAGGGCCACCTGTTGGTCATGGGTGGTAATCCATGATGCTTAAAGATGGAACCCCGGTGGCTGAGCAGTCCAAGACATGTAACCCCCTACTTTGGCCCTTACTTAGGCTAGACGGGCGGTCAAGGAGGTCTCCTCCAATCAATCAGCTGGTCACATCAAGCCCTAGCACCTATATGATTGTTCCAACCCTATGGCCCTTATGGCAACCCCCAACCCATTTTATCATTTCTGTGCTTGAAAGTGGTGACTGTGAGTTTTAAAATCCTGGGTATGACATTATACTCTATCTGATGGTGAAGTTCCAATTCTGGAGCTCTGGGGGATGTGGAGTACTCCTTTCATCACCATTGCTCCAATATGCACTTTGACCCTGTGGTAGTACCTGTTAGGGTCCCATCTATGGGTTGACTAGAGAAAAATGAGTTTAAAAAATGTTTTAAATGGAGTTTAGAAATATTGAATACCATCAAGAATGATAAAATAACCGAATAAGGGTTGACATGCCGTAAAATCCAGCCAACATACCAAACTTCTTTCGTGACATTGTCATCTCATGAGTTAAATAGAACAAAATGAGTTCCAAATAAATTGAGTTTAAAAAAAACAATCATGTACCCATAAAGAATGAATGTCTTTGGCATAAAATAACCCATCAGGGATTGACATGCCATAAAATCCAACCAACCACAAGTGGATACCTCCCACAACTGAAACTGTTTTAGTCATATGATATACACGCCACAAACTAGCACATGCCAAAACATTGCAAGACTCACCCTAGTATATATCACTGCGAGATTGTGTCATCTCATAACCTTTTAAATGGTTCCACACGGATGATCCTCAACTATGTCTGTGGGCTAAACTGGTAATACTCTAGAAAACATATTCTCCACAAAGAAACTGCAAAAATATAAACGTTAATGGTTGTCACAATTCAATATGTATGTCAGTCTTTTAATCTGTCTATCTGTGTGTGTTGGCATGCTTCCATGTACGAGAGACAATGAAGTAGTGTCCTAATTTTTTTTTTTTTGAACTACGTAGCCTGAGTGGGTTCATATGGAGGATGAGCTGTTGCCCAAGCAGCAAATAACTCCTCTCCACACTGCCGCTATGATCCAAAGGAAAGGTAAGGAACCAATGCAGTTTAGCAGTGGTAGTGTCGCAGGAGTTGCTGGTGTTGGGGATTGTCTTCCCTTGGATCTGGAAGAGTTATCTTCCCTCTGGGTTCCTGGTTTGACCACCAGGGTTCTGTGGTATTTAAGCGCCGATTACAAACTCTCTCACTCTCTTTTCTCCTTCTTGGACTGGACAACATGGGTTAGACATTTGTGTCTACACCCCACCCTCGTGGGGGACTAAGTCAGTAAGTGACTTTAACCTTATGGACTATCCATAACTCTATCTGTATCTTTTATATGTACATGTAGGTAACTATTGTTTATGTTCTTATTGTACCTTGTGCCTTACACGTATTTCTTGTATATGTTATAAATGTCTCCATTGTTACATAATAATTGGATCCCTAATACATTTTTAAGGTAGTGTAGAAATCATTATGGCGATCAGTACAGTTGATGGCCTTAAGAGTGAGTGAAAATGCTTGACCTCACTCTGACCTTGCTTTCTGGGGATAGACCGTGAGAACCGAACCCCTATAGAAAGCCCCCTTCCGGTTTAAGGAGTAAGCAACTCAGTTAGTCAGTTAGAACTAGAAGCAACATGTAAGCCTCATCTGCGCAGATTGTCT
>CM042159.1:94487532-94562532 GCA_023376005.1 Doryteuthis pealeii | reverse complement strand
TCCTGTTTTGGCTCACCAGTATTTTTTAAACCTTTATCATCTCTTATTTATTTATTTCTTCCTCCCCCTTCCATTAGTAGTCCTAGCTCACAAAAGTCAGGATAATATATACCCATCTTGCAACAATATTCTTTGAACTGTTGAACATTTTTTTAAATTTTTTTTTTTATATCAAGCAATGGTAATACTTGAACAGGAGTTTGCTGCCATCATATATATAAAGTAAAGTCGACGGGGCGGTCTAAAGTCGGTATCAGCCAGTCAGCGAGGGAGTCTATCTCCTTTTCAATAGCGTTAGACCAAGGAGATTGTTTTTAGCATCTGAGGTGGAGCACCACACCTTCAATCAGCTCCTTACTTTACCGCACAGATCCCTGTGCTACTCATATGCTGAGTTGGCAGGGACCGGTATCGAACTAGGAACCTTGTGGTTTATATATATATATATTATATATATATATATATATATATATATATAGAGAGAGAGAGAGAGAGAGAGAGAGAGAGAGGAGATTTGAATATATAGATACATAGACTGATAAATAGATAAATGGATAGAAAGATATATTGTTTTCTTGGTTATTATGTAGTTGGCTGTCTGATGAAACTGGGTTCATTTATTGAGTTCCAGTCAAAATAAATTTACAATAGCCAAATGACAGTTTGTTAAGATTTTCTTTCTTATTGAAAGTGTAAATATTGCTCTGTATATAATTAATTTATCAATTCTGTATTCTACTGATGCTGAAGTGAATCTGCACTTGCTACATGGAGAGATTTCTATGCTCATTTCATGTGATCTTATAATACTCTTCCGGATAGAATTTTCAACCCATAGCAGTATAGATTTTCTATCCAGAACAACATTATTCTGATATAACATGAAATGATCACAAAAAGCTCTGCGTGTAGCAATTACAGATTCACCTATGGGATTATTTTGGGTATATAATGTATGCTGGAATCCACCACTTAAATTTATAGACTAAGCGAGGTCATGTGGTTTAAACCCCAGCCAATCAACATCCTGAATGCGTGGTTAGTTAACTATTCAATTGCTGATATTGACAGCCGTTTATTTGCTCTTTATTAGACATTGATGAATGGACTTACAACACTAAGGAACACCAAGGAACAACCAAAGGATCTTCACTAAGGATCACCCTCTGCTTAACACAAACGATCTCTGCTGGACAGTGCTTTCACTTGAAGCCTAATGTTGCATACTGGCATCAAATTCTATATGTTATATGGCGGCTTCTTCAAACTCACGCTGCTAAATCGTCGTACGTATCGTAGCGGGTATTGTCACTAACCCTTGACGATATATGTAGTGGTCGCTTAATGAAATCACAACACATGCTCTATAGTAGGAGTTTTGACTTTATTTCTTCTTCTCGGCTGTACGTTAGTGGGTGGCGAGCGTTGACAATGGGAACTGCCCAAGGGTTGACAATGCTGCTGGGATGACTAGTGTTGGTGACGTGGAAGGGTGGACGAACCTCACTGCCCGCTGGCAGCAATCGATCGTGTCAATAGTCGCTCTTTGTGCTCGGTTCGCTGTCTCCTGTCTGACTGTTCCGTGGTCTGACTCTCTAACTGACTCGACCCCCTGGCTTTTGTATTGACGACACGCCTACGCATATTTATCTTTTGATCTGATAACGGACCTTTGTTATATATTTCTTTATCGTCTACCTGCTTCTTTGACCGGAAAGCCTCGCTTTCGTTTTTTAACTTCTTTGTTCGTTTTACCGGGAAAAAGTCCTTTGTTATTTTTGTCGTCTTTTCTTTGTTTCACTCGTACAATATACAACACGAAGAATGGCCACAAAAATCGTAATATCACTAGTCTTAAAAAATGTATCAGCAGTGTGCAATAGTCCAAGCCAGATGGAGCTACCATTACCACTTGCCAAGTTCACTTGTATCCCGCAGGTAACATTATGATTTGTGATGATCCTGATTGCATATGTGAGCCAAAGTGTCAACTTACCTCCATTTCTTGCACTTGTTTTTGCAACATCACACATTGCATCTTCAGGAGCTTTGCCATTTCCGCAGGAGACGTATCATCTAAACGATTTAGGGGAAAAAATATTGAGCAAGATATAGCGATAAAGAAATTTGAGTAAGCAATTTTTTAAATTGTTTTTTTTTTTTTTTTTTCTTACTCACGCATTTTTTTTCGTTAACAAGAAGTTAACTAAAAAAAATTACAAATAAATGAATACCCATGGTTTTGTATAAAATTTATATTCAAAATAATTATTTAATTGATACACGCAACATTTTATTTGAGGGGACAGAACTAAGTTTCCATTTCAAATTGTTTTATGTTTTTACTCCTTTGATAAATTTGATAATTTTACTTACTTATAATACAAACCCTCTGACATTGAATTTTTAATTCCTATTCCCATCAGGCAGTATCTTTCAAAAATTAATTTTTACACTGCCCGGATGGCATTTTTTGTTGCTAGTTACTCAAATGTTCCTTTTCAACTGCCATGGAGTTGTGCTGAGTGACTTCCTATTTATACAATTTATCTATTTTCAAATCATTATAAGGGGAGTACTCTATAATTATCATTCAAGAGTTATTTCCCTTGAGAAATCATAATGATCCAGAAGACAGCCAAACTTATTACATTGGCAATTGGATTGCAAATTGCTTTAATCTCAAAGAATATTCTAACACGCTAAGATTCACTATTTTTGGTGATGTTACAAGAACACATAATGGAGAGTACAATAATATTGATAATTATGATGATGATCCTAAACATTGGCAGGGAGAGGGGTGAGGCAGGGAGGAGAGTAGCTTCGACAGCAAAGAGAGCCAGAAAGAGGGAGAAAAGACAGCAGCCCCAGAAAGCATCACAGTTTGTGTGCAGTCAGTGGTCCAAAAACTGTCACTCAAGAATTAGCCTGCACAGCACATGAGCATGCCAGTGTAGGTTGTCCAGCAAAAACCTACATTGATCAGCGCGGATACTTGACGCTGTGCAGAGGACCTCTCGAGGTCAATGAATGATAGGGATGCTTGGTGCTGTTTCCACGACTTGTTCAAGACCACACGCAGCATTCTTGTGCAGCTCCCATCTAGCTTATTCTCAAGGCGCTTCGTTAGGGTCCAGGTGGTGCAGCCATACAGCAGTACTGATATAACCACAGCCTGGAAGAATTGTCGCTTTAACTTTTCAGTGAAATCGGATTTCCATATGACTGATAATTTGTTTGTGGCCTCCCATGCCTTTCCTATTTGTGTATCAATATCGCTTTCTGTGGATGAGATATTACTACCTAGGTATGTAAATTATAGTGTCTCATTATTTATCATTATATCTGGCCTTGTAACACAAACACTCTCATTAATATCAATTAAAAATACATGGTTCGAAAGCTGAATTTTCTGTTAACAACAATGAGTTATGTGAATATAAAATGAATTTGACATTTTAGAACAGACCCTCACTCTGCCTGCAGAAATATCAATTGATGCCCATCCATAACAATTGAGAGATAAAAAGAATGAAAACTTACCATTGTGCTGTTGCAAGATTCTTAGTTTTTCTTCCAACTGGGAAATCATTCTACCCTGAAAAGAAAACAGTTTATTATTATTTCTAGTACAAAATAAAAAACACCTTCCAGGCGATGTAAAAATAGATTTTTGAAACATATTGCCTGAGGGGTGGGAGTAAAAAATTCAATGTCAGCGAGTTTGTACCCTAAGTAAGTAAAATCATCAAATTCATTTAAAGGATTAAAAAATAAAACAATTTGAAATGTAATCTTTAAATATGTATCAAAAAAAAAAAACTATGTATAGATGTATAATACCAGTCATGTATTTATTAAAACTTGTTTTAAAAAAACAATGAGGACTGTCTAATGTTGCGTGTTCAAATTTTGAGTGTATTTATTCTATGTTATGACGATTTTGGGTAATGTGATGTAAGCAGTGATGTAATTTTTGTTACAGACAAAAACCGGAAGCGAATCTCCATTATTAATAGATTATAATGGAGATTGTATGTCTGTCTGTAACCAAAACTACATCACCTAAAACATTAACATCATAGCCTTTCATTTCCATATTGTTTTATAAAGATCATTGGATGAGCAGTATTTTTGATGGCAAGAAGCAACCACTGGCCAAGAAGAGAAGATGGCAACAAGAAGACAACAAACGGCTGAGAGATAAAGAGAGAAGTGAGACCACACAACAATTCCATAGATTCTTTACCCCCTAAAATTAAAATGCCACAACCTTTCATTTCCATAGTATCATAATGTATTATAAAGGTCCCTGGATGAGTGTCTGTTGGCGTTTTTTAATTATAAGGTGTGTGCCAGATGTCCACTTCTACTTATAGACTCACCGATAACCATGTGATCAACCTATTGGCCAACCACTGGTAGTATTCTGCTGCTATATTGTTATTTATACTGGCTGTTCTGGTCTTACCTGCACATTGCTGTGAACCTTCGTGGACGACGGAACATAGGATTATATCACTGGGCCTTTGACACTACATAGGATTCCATATCTTAGGACTTATTCACTTACCAAAGGATTCTATAGCTCAGGACTTACTTACTTACTTTAAGTCCTTTTCAACTGGCCAAGGATGGCGGTCAGAAACTTAACAGCCTCATTATCAAAACTTGTACAAGAAAAGTAAGAAGCAAACACTGGTCAAGAAGAGAAGATGGCGACAATTATCTGCATTATTTGGACTATTGTCCCCATCTTCATTGTTATTTGTACAACGTTTCGGCCGATATGCCCTCCGGCCTTCTTCAGGTATTTCTTGTATTTCTTGAATGCAGACCGAATTATCTACACAAGAAAAAATGCATTTTCCGACAGAAAGTGGTTAACTTAACTGAATCTTAAGAAAAATAAATACAATGTTTATTATCATTACTTAACTTACGACATACAATGAATGCGACTATGTTGACGGAAGGAAAATACCAAACTTTGCGGCAGTTAGAAAAATAATTAACACAACTCCTACCCCAGCTATGGTTAGCGGAATGAGAACAGGATACCCCTGTGGAATAAATAAAGGGTTAGGTTCAAAGTTCCGTGATGGCTCCCGATTACGACAAGAAAGTTCCGAGTTCGAAAAGAAGGTTCCCGAGTCCGAGAAGGTTCCGAGTCCGACAAAAAATACCTGAAGAAGGCCGGAGGGCATATCGGCCAAAACGTTGTACAAATAACAATGAAGATGGGGACAATAGTCCGAATAACGCAGATAATACTAATAAGAGAAGGGATACTATACAACAACTCCAAGGTCTGTAGCCTCAAAAAACACATACACCAAAACCTTTCATAACAATAGTCTCACATTATATAATAAAGGTCTCTTAATGACTGGCATTATATAAACATGTATATATATTTACCAACCCCGCCGCACGAGCAGGATGTGACACAAGGTCAATTTCTTATGCGGAGTTTAACAGGTTTGAATTCAGAGTTTTTCTTCTCCTATACTGATTGCTTAACCAAGGTTAAAGAGCACAGTCTGCCCTACTATTTACCCATAGCTGGAGGGAGAGTAGAATTCATACCTTTCCCAAGGGTATTAGCACTAATGTAAATGCAATTACCATGTCAAGGATTTGAACTCAGGGCGAGAATCCATTTCCTGACTTTAACCATTACACCACGTGCTTCCTACCAATATATTTCGTTATTATATATAGTTGGTATATATTACCAATATGTTCGCTTATTGCTGTTCTTATATAAATTTGTATAAGAATAGCAATAAGCAAACACTGGCCAAGAAGACAAGATGTCGACAAGAATATGACAAACGGCCAAGAGATAAAGAGAGAAGGAATACTGGACAATAACTCGAATGAGTCTTGGCTCAAAAAACACATACACTATGGCCTTTCATTTCCATAGTATCACATTGTATTATAAAGATCCTTGAATGAGCAGTATTTTTGATGACAAGAAGCAAACACCGGCCAAGAAGACAAGATGGCAATGAGAAGACGACAAACGCCCAAGAGATGAGGAGAGAAGGGATACTAGACAATAACTCCAAAGATTCTTTGCCTCAAAAATACATACACCACAACATTTAATTTTCAATAGTCTAGCATTGTATAATAAAGGTCTCTCAATGACTGGCATTATATAAACTTCCACGACTTATTGGCGTACAGCTGCTTCCTCAAAGACAAACTGTGTCGATGACTCAGAGAAGAGTTTAACAACATACAAATTCCAGGAACATTGTCACTGCTTTTATTTTTTTTCTTTGTTATTTTGCTCAGATAGTCAAGCCATTTTGTCTGTACCGTCCTTCACATTGCCAAAGTGTCAAGCTGTTTCCTTTTTCCTATTCTTATCGCAAATAGACTTATATCTATCTCAGTATATGTTGACCTATTTTCTCAATTGTTTTTCCGACTATCTATCCATTTTTCTATCTACGTCTCTATTCATACCTACCTCTCTGTTCATACCTACCTCTCTGTTCATACCTATCTATCTATCTATATCTCCCTGTTCCTGTATCACCTTCATATGTATTTCTCTAGCTATATCAACCTCTTTATTGATCGTATTGATTTTTTTTTTTTTTTATCTATACAGTATCACCCATAAATAAAGAACGACCCTAGCAATATCTTGTTTTTATTATTAATTTTTTTTATAAACCAAAGATAAAAAAAAGTCGTTGGGGTGGTCTAATCTCAGTATCAGCCAGACAATGAGAGAGTCTATCCTCTTTTCACTAGCACTAGACCAAGAAGATTATTTTTGCATCTGAGGTAGAATGCCACACCTAACATCAGCTCTTCACTTTACCGCAGAGATCCCTATGCTACTCATACGCTGAGTTGGCGAGGGTGGTATTGAACCAGGAACCTTGTGGTTCCTAGTCAGACACTCTAACGATTGAGCTATACTGGCCCTTGATTTTATCATTTCTAGTGGAACATTAGGAATATTATACAATTAAAAAAAATATTATTTGGATTTTTTGGTTTTTTCAGACTATTGTCCTCATCTTTATTGTTATACATAACATTTTATAGGAAGTGCGTGGTGTAATGGTTAACGTCATGGGAAATGGACTCGTCGCCCCGAGTTCAAATCCTGGACGTGGTAATTGCATTTCATTTAGCGCTAATACCCTCGGGAAAGGTATGAATTCTACTCTCCCTCCAGCTATGGGTAAATAGAAGGGCAGACTGGGCTCTTTAACCTTGGGTAGGCAACCGGTCTAGGAGAAGGAAAACTCTGAATTCAAACCTGTTAAACTCCGCTTAAGAAATTGACCTTGTGTCACATCCTGCTTGTGCGGAGAGGGGTTGGTAAATAAATATATATATATATATACACAACATTTTGACTGATGTGCTCTCTGGCCTTCTTTAAGTGTTTCTTGCTGAATTCAGGGAAGCCTCTCTTTGAAATCAGGAACCTTTTTGTTAAACTTGAAAATTGGTTGGAAAATTAAAACGGAAACTTTTTTGGTGGTCCTCCACAACAGTTTAACTACAGTGTATGAATGAACTTTTTGCAAATTGGGTTACGATTTAGGGGTTTGAGGATTAAGGTTGTTTTTAATTAACATACTGCTAAACATTTAATGTTGAATTTGTTTTTTTAATCAAATTTAATTGAAATTATACATTGCAATACTAACACAAACAACTGAGACTAATGTGTCTACCTTTGGATTCAATAATCAATTTCAATGGTTAATTAAATGTATAGTAATTCGGGGGTTTGTTGTTTTTTTTTAAGCAATATGTAATTAAAAACAACCTTAATCCCCAAACCCCTAAACCGTAACCCAATTCGCAAAAAGTTTATTATTACACTGTAATTAAACTGTCATGGGGCACTACCAAAAAAGTTTCATTTTAATTTTCCGACTAATTTGCAAGTTTAGCCAAATATACTTGACCCTTGAAAACTCAAAGATAAGTACATGAATTGTTACTTAACTCTTAACATCCTATACTGCCTCATTCCACCCGGCCAGAAGTTACATTTGTTTTCCTAATTCACCTCAAACAATATCCTTTGTTTAAATGTAATATTAAACATATTTAGTAGTCTTTGATTTACAGGAAATAACAGGTAACTTTAAATGAAAAAGCCATTTTTAGCCATTTATATATATATCCTTATAGTAAATGGGGCTCAGAACTTAGAAAATTCTCAACAGGATGTTAAGAGTTAATATATTGTTTGTAACTCTTTAAAGACCGCTAAAGCTTTAAAGTTTAGAAACTACACACTCTTGCACCGAACGTAATCTAAAAAATTCAGAGAAATAGTGTAGATAACAATAAAGATGAGGACAATAGTCCGAATAATCCAAATAATACTAATTATCAAGCCTCATCTCAAAAATTCAGAGAAATAGTGTAGATAACAATAAAGATGAGGACAATCGTCCAAATAATCCAAATAATACTAATTATCAAGCCTTATCTAAAAAATTGTATACTCTATTTTATACAAAATATTTGTCTCGTCTTCTTTCCTTTCTAATAACAGAACTTTTATTTAATGTTATAATGAGTGTCTTTTATTTATTGGCATTTCAGTTTCGGAAGACTACGATATAGTTTTTGTGCTCCTGAAGTTCCCACCGGGACAAGATGTACGGAGGCCCTGGGTTGCACAAGTGCCAGGGCTCCCCTCTCTGCCTCGCTGGCATGATCCAAAGGAATGGTGACCCAATACATTCAGGGTCAGTTTGGCTTTCAGGAGTTGTCAGATAGTGTTTTACACACTGAACTGATTTCTGTCAGCATTTTCTCCCTTAGCCTTTTCCTATCCAGAGGATACCCACAATGCAATGGGGGGTATTCAGACTATCACACGCCTGGATACCAACCCAGGTATTTCTAATATCAAATATTACAGTATATTAAAAATTATATAGTTCCATATTGTTTCAAAATTAATTAATTATCTTATTTACTTATTTTATTTGTCTGTTTATTATAACTAAGTCAGTAGAGTGTCCGGCTAGGAACTACAAGGTCCTGGTTCAATACCAGACCTCATCCACTCCGCGTATGAGTAACACAGGGATCTTTGCGGTGAATTAATTCTTATTTCATTTATTCAACTTTCTTTGATCTGATTATTGTTTTTGCTTCTTTGTTCTTTTGTTTTTTATTCAACGGGAAGGGCTACCTGGCGTTGCTCGGGTGGATAGAGATATTATAAAATATTACAGTATATTAAAAATCATATAGTTCTATGTTGATTCAAAATTAATTAATTATTTTATTTGCTTATTTTATTTGTCTATTTATTTTCAATAGTTCGGTTTAGTTTATTTAATGTTATAATAACCCTCAACATTAGCTCAGTCGGTAGGAACAGCAAGGTCCTGGTTTGATACCGGCCCTCACTAACTCAGCGTATGAGTAACACAGGGATCTTTGCGGTAAATTAATCTTAATTTCATTTATTCAACTTTGTTTTATCTGATTATTGTTTTTACGCCTTTGTTTTTTTTTTTGTTTTTTTTTGTTTTTTTATTTTGTTTTGTTTTTTTATTTAACGACAAGGACTACCTGGCATTGCTCGGGTGGAGAGAGATAATATAAAATATTACAGTATTTTAAATCTGCCTAACGGAGTCCAAGTCGTGATTTCTGTCAGGATTTTCTCCCTTAGCCTTTTCCTATCCAGAAGATACCCACAAGGCAGTGGGGGTTATTTAGAGTATTACACGCCTGGATACCAACCCAGGTATTTCTATGTTCTCGCGTTAATGTGCTATACTTTTAGCATCAGTCTGGCTGCAGAAGTTGCCAGATAGTGTTTTACACACTGAACTGCCTAATGAGGTCCAAGCCGTGATTTGTTAGGATTTGCTTCCTTAGCCTTTTCTATCCAGATAGCAGGGGGGGGGGGGTATTTAGACTATAACACGCCTGGATACCAACCCAGGTATTTCTATGTTCTTGCATTAATGTGCTAGATGGCCGTTGAGCGAAAAGCTTCCTCTGCCCTTTCAGTGTCTTAGTGTCGCAGCTTGCTTATCTAATAAAGAACACAATAAATAATCCAGTTGTACGTTATCTGGGGAAAGTAATCACTTCCACCTTTTTATTATCACAACTCAAAGATGGCCGAAACGGTGCTTCCGTTTCTTATCAAAACAATGGCCAAAACGGCACTTCCGTTTCTTATCAAAACAATGGCCGAAACGGCACTTCCGTTTCTTATCAAAACAATGGCCGAAACGGCGCTTCCGTTTCTTATCAAAACAATGGCCGAAACGGCGCTTCCGTTTCTTATCAAAACAATGGCCGAAACGGCGCTTCCGTTTCTTATCAAAATAATGGCCAAAACGGCGCTTCCGTTTCTTATCAAAACAATGGCCAAAACGGTGCTTCCTTTTCTTATCAACCAATATACCACACTTAGACAGTTTAATTTAAAATTTTTGCCTTGTTCCTGCTTTGTAATAATTTTTTCTTCTATCCTTAAACTTCAGCATTTACAGACACATTGATCGTACTTAACGTGACTTTGAGTCATAAAAAAAAAGAAAATCGCTGGCACTGGAATATTTATCTCCAACTGTCCAGCAATATTAAGATGTAACATTTAAAAATGCCTTTGTACTCAATCAGGCGGACACCACAATAAAAGGTATATTTGCATTTTTTAAATGATTATATATAAAGGCTGTGGCTATAAAGTTTTTTATGAATAACTTTATTCAATAATTTTTATTGTATATTAGATGAGGTGTTTTGGACGTGACCATCTGTGCAAACAGAATGATTCACAAAGGTAGCAACCGAAACAATACAACAACAGAATTTATATCTATAAAACTTTAGGATATTAGTCAAGTCGATTACTCAATAACAATATTTAGCTAGTATTATCTGCATTATTCAGACTATTGTCCCCATCTTCATCGATGAAGCCCATTTCATTGATGAAGATCGATGTCCGAATAACGCAGATAGTCCGAATAACGCAGATAATACTAATCTTCAAGCCTCATCTCAAACATTCAGAGAAATATTTAGCTATTAGTATAATTGTATCATATGCTGTTGTTAGGCCATCTCGCAGAGAGTTCATGAACAGAGATCTCACTATCAATACCAAGAACTCTGTATATAAAGCTATATGCCTATCCATACTCTTATATATATTTACCATGTAGGAAGCGCGTGGTGCGATGGTTAAAGTCATGGGAAATGGAATCGTCGCCCCGAGTTCAAATCCTAGATGTAATAATTGCATTTAACTTTGCGCTAATACCCTTGGGAAAGGTATGAATCCTACTCTCCCTCCAGCTATGGATAAATAGTAGGGCAGACTGGGCTCTTTAACCTTGGTTAGGTAACCAGTCTTGGAGAAGGAAAACTCTGAATTCAAACCTGTTGAATTTTCCTTCTCCAAGACTGGTTGCCTAACCAAGGTTAAAGAGCACAGTCTTCCCTACTATTTATCCATAGCTGGAGGGAGAGCAGGATTTGAACTCAGGGCGACAAGTCCATTCCCATGATTTTAACCATTACCCAACACGCTTCCTATCCATACTCTTGTATGGAAGTGAGTCGTGGGTGTTATATCGCAGACACCTGAAAAAACTGGAGGCATTCCACATCAACTGCCTCCAACGCATACCGGGCATTAATTGGTGGCACAAAATCCCCCACTTAGAAATTCGAAGCAGAGCACGCAATGACCTAATTGAGACCATCCTATTGCAATGCCAACTGTGATGGTTGGGTCACACCATCCGCATGCCTGCAGACAGACTCCACCATAAACTACTTTACAGTGAACTCACAGATGGAACGCAGAGGACAGGAGCCCCCCAAAAAACCATATTAAGACAACTTCAATAGTGACCACATCTGCAAGTCCAGAATTGAACTAATGAGCCACCATAGGGTCCACGAATGAAGATATGGAGTGATGTCATAATCATCTGTGACAGACTTCCAAAAGAAAGAAAGAATGATTGTATCATGTGCTAACCTCATTTTAGCATCCATCTGCTATAAACAGACTGTCAGTTATATGGAAGTCAAACCTCGCTGACAAGTTGAAGCAACAATTCTTCCAGGTATTAGTGGTATCGGTGCTGTTGTATGGCTGCACCACTTGGAGCTTGATGAGGCACCTAGAAAATAGGCTTGATGGGAGCTGCGTGCGATCTTGAACAAATCATGGAAGCAACATCCCACAAGAAAGTAGCTATACAGCCACCTACCCCTGTCACACAAACCATCTGTCTAAGACGAACAAGACATGGCGGACACTGCTGGAGAAGTAAGGATGAACTCTTAAGCGACGTCCTTCTGTGGAAATCAGCACATGGACATGCTAGTGTGGGTCGTCCAGCAAAGACCTACATAGAACAGCTCTGTATGGATACTGCATGCTGTGCAGAGAACCTCCTGGGGTCAATGAATGATAGGGATGGTTGGTGAGAGATTGTCATGGATATCTGCGCTGCTGGTGTGACATATAAGCTAAGTTGCTCATGTAGCCTAATGGTTAGCAAGTTAGCTTAGCAACCATAGATATTGAGTTTGATTCTCACTGGGTGCCCCATACTTCTGGCCTTGTGCCATATCTAAGCTAAGCTTAGTAAATTACTATAAGCTAAGTTGCTCACCTGTCAGCCGTGGTTGGCAATCCGTGTTGCTTAAGGATGGAATCCAAGTGGCTGAGAAGTCCATGACATACATCGCTCCACCTTTGACCTTACTTAGGATTGAAACATTGTAGGATGTTAAACGCACTAATAACATGGGCTTTTTTTAGGCAAAATCTCACTTAGATTTTCATAGAAACACCATTAATAAATAAGATTTATTCTATGAATTAATGATTTTGACAATAAATTAACTATTCATTAATAACGTACGTAATTCATGAGGATATTGTGATGTAAGTGTTGTATATTGAACAAACGGAAATAGGAATTTCCGGTTAAATTAAACAGAGAAAAGACGAAAAAAAATGACAAAAGACTTTTTTCCCCGGTAAAAGCGAACAAAGAAGTTAAAAATCGGAAGCAAGGCTTTCCGGTCAAAGAAGCAGGGAGAAGATAAAGAAATATATATCAAATGCCCGTTACCAGATCAAAAAGATAAAGATGCGTAGGAGCTACCTATAAAATAATATAAAAGGCCTGAGGGTTTGAGCCGAAAGTCAGTCGTCAGTCAGACAGGAGACAGCGGACGGCGAACAGAGCACAAGGAGCGACCGTCGACACAGTCCGTTGCGGCCAAGGGCAGTGAGACGCCACCAGCCCCCTTTACCTCACCATCCTAGCAGTAGTAGTTGTCATTGTCAATGCTTGCCGCCCACCACGTACAGCCGAGAAGAGAAATAAAGTCAAAACTCCTACTATACCCATATGTTGTAGATTTCATTAAGCGACCACTACATATATCGTCTAGAGGTTAGTGACGATACCCGCTACGTATACAGATACACGAAGTAGGGCCGTGAATTTGAGGCCGCTATGTAACATAAGCAGTGATGTAGTTTCAGTTACAGACAGCCATCGAATTTCCATTATAATAAGATGTGTTAAAAAAATTGAATAAAAAAAATATCAAAAACTTATCAAGTATGAATTGTGAAAATTTATTAAGGGAATGGTAATCCTGTTTCACCGGTCACTAGCAGCAGTCCCTTAGGGTCACATGATGCCAACTATAAAATAGGGGGCATCAAAGAATTCGGCCTCTTTTTGCCTCTAGCATGGGCTAGCTACACTTGCTTTGTATTGTTAGAATGCCAGACGGCGTCAATTCAGAATCCTCACCCGGTTAGAAGCTGGAGCGGCAAACACACACTAAAACCAATTCTACAGGGCTCAACAAGTTACGAGGAACAAAACTCTCAAGGATTTCAGCTAAGTTCCGCAGGCATTTTTATCTGCAACCCCTTTAACCATTTAATTACATTTAATTCTCCACAAACTACATTTTACCTACCAAACACATTGGACTCTTTGAATTCCTTTTGGACTCTTTGGATTCTTTAAAAACTCGTTTGGTTGTTTCACTTTATGTATATTGTACACCCCTGTTTGATATTTGTTTTATGTTTTATATGTACAGTAAATATTTTGTTCTATAAAAAGTAATTTGTCTCCTTTCTTCAAAAACAGCACCCATCTCCTCACTGCATTCAAAGTACAGTTTATTCTCTTACAAAACGTAGGGTCTAAACAGTACTTTTCCGGGGACAAAAATCCCCACAGAATAGAACAAAATGTATTCAGCATAAAATAGCCCAACAAGGGTTGACATGCCATAAAATCCAACAAACTAACAAACCAAACCATCTACTATGGGCGGAATGTGACATCAGGTCAATTTTTAAGTGGTGTACAGCTGGTTTGAATTCAGAGTTCCTTGAATGAAATGAAATTTCATTTTGGTTTTTATGAGGAATAAATTAATTTTTATCAATTAAGCAAACAGTAATCTGAACATAATTATTTGAATAATTACAAAAGAAATGATATATATCAGCAATGAGTCAGCTAGTGTGAATCCATAAAAAAAACTTTCTATTCAACAGTAATTTGTTTTTGAGATTAGCTTGCTAACAATTACACTACAACAAGCATCTTTTTACCCAGCCCCTCTACAGGATCCGATACAAGGTCAATTCTTAAGCATCGTACTGTTAGTTTTGTTTTTGTAGAGACAGGTGGTGTAATGATTATCCTCATAGGAAATGAACACTGCAAAACGAGTTCAAATCCTGGATGAGGCTGTTTTCATTTCACATAATGCTAATACTCTTGGGAAAGGTAAGCATCTGTTATATAGCTGACTACTGGACTTCAATAAAACCACAGACACGTATATATAAAAATAGGACCCGTCTTTATTTTCTTCGGTGTGTGGGTGGTGAGGGGCGACGAGTGTTCACAATAAAAATGCCGGGTGGCTGGTGAAGAGCGTAGTGTTCACAATGAACTGCCCGAGGGGGTTGATAGCAACAGGAGGTGACGAGATTACACTCACTGCTGCTCGCTGGGGACTGAGTGACACCCTTTATCCACTAGCCTTTATATACAATAAATAAGCCTACACATTTTTATCTTTTGATTTGATAACGGACAGACTTCCTTTTTTTATATATTTCTTTATCTTTCTCTCTGCCTTTTCACCGGAAAAGGCGTCTTCCATTTTCCTTTTCTCTTTTATCTATTTCTTCATCTTCTCCCTGCTTCTTGACTGGAAGACCTCTCTTCCGTTCTCCCTTTTTTTAAATATATATATTCTTATCTTTCTCTTTGTCGTTTTGCCGGAAACTTCCTCTTCCGTTGCACGATATGCCACACATCCAAATATTATCTTTCCCGCTATAAATAGCACTCACTAGCCTTACTTAGGCAACCAATCAAAAAGAAGGAAAACCCTGAATTCAAACTCTACTTAAGAAATTGATTTTGAGTCACATCCTGCTCGTTGCAGAGGTGTTGGTAAATATGTATGTACAGCTAAAGCGATTTCAAAGTTTTCCTTCTCCGGTTGTCCTATCAAGACGACTAGAGAGCAAAATTGTTTGAGTAATTAGAAAAAAGTTTTAGCTCAGTCGGTAGAGTGTTCGGCTAGGAACCACAAGGTTCTTGCTTCAATACCGGTCCTCGCCAACTCAGCATATGAGTAGCACAGGGATCTGTGCGGTAATGTGAGGAGCTGATGGTAGATGTGGTGCTCCACCTCGGATGCTAAAATGATCTTCTTGGTCTAGCACTAGTGAAAAGGGGATAGACTCCCTCGCTGTCTGGCTGATACCGACATTAGGCCGCACCGACGACTTTACTTTTTACTTTATGAATATAAGCAATGAGTCAGCTTGTTTCACTCTTCAGCCATCACTTTGCACTATGCCAGCAACATGCAAGGACTGTATCTAAGTTACAGCTTGCATGTTTGTTCTTGTCTGCTAACTCGATGGTAGTTAGACTTCTACAGTTTGAATTCATAGAAAAACTTAATATTCAACAGTAATTTGTTTGTGAGACTTATGGCTTACCAGTAATTACATGATGACAAGCATGTTTTTACTCAGCTCCACTGCAGGGTGTGATACGCGTTCAAATGTTTTGGAGACGTGGCGTAATGATTATCCTCACAAAAAAATGAACACCGCAAGACGAGTTCAAACCCTGGATGAGGCTGTTTGCATTTCACATAACACTAATAGCCTTGGGAAAAGTATGTATCCAACTACTCACCCTCCAGCTATGGGTAAATAATAGGGAAGACTGTGCGCACTAACCTTGCTTAGGCAATCAGACTAGAATAAAAACTCTGAATTCAAACATGGTTTGGTTTGGTTTGGTTTATGGCATATCAACCCCAGTGGGTCATTTAATGCCGACAAAGTTGTGAAATAAATTCATTCTTAATGCATAATACAATTTTGTTTATAAACTCAGGTTTTTCTATTTAACCCATAATGGGACCCTAACAGGTACTACCAGTCCGGGTCAGAGTGGATCAGGGAGCACTGGTGATGAAGCGGTGCTCCACATTCCTCAAACCTCCAAAACTGGAACCTCACCACCAGATAGAGTTTAATGTCATTTCCAGGACTTGTAGACCCTCAGTCACCGCCTTCTAGCACCCATATGATAAAAATTTAAGTAATTGACTAAGTCACATCCTGCTTGTGCAGAGGTGTTGGTAAATATGTATGTACTTAGTCAGGTCGCTTGATGCGCTACTAGTACTATGTAATCCAGTACAACTGTTTCATAGTCGGGTCATCGGCGACTAAACCGGTAACCCCACAGATTTTATCTGATGAGGAGGGTGGCGATACATCCTGCAGGACGAAAAACAAGACCTGTTCAAAGGGCGGAGGAAGCTATTAGCTCAACGGCCATCTAGAACCTTTTTTTTTTGGGGGGGGGAGTGTTGGACCCCTTATTCCTTGTTAGGTTATCCATCTAGGAGAAGGACAACTCTGATTTAACACCTGCAATTGACATGATTGCCAGTTATCTTGCTTAGGCTTGTCACTGGACAACAATCATGAAAATTTAGAGAGTGGTATTCGTGTTGTACAAGCGTTTACTACTATAATATCATGATGTACAAATGTTCCCTTCTTTCTTTCTTTCATCTATCAGCCTCTCAAAAAGTCCCATGGCGATGGATGTGTGGCAACGTGTGCAGACCTGACTGCTAGAATGAATTCAGAGTTTTCTTTCTCCTAAACTGGTGGCCCTATCAAGACGACTAGAGAGCAAAATTATTTGTGTAATAAGAAAAAAGTATATTAGCGATAAGTTAGTATGTGTGAATCCATAGCAAAACTTTATATTCAGTCATAAATCGTTTATGAAATTAGCTTGCAAGTAATTACGCTATGATGAGCATCTATTACCCCAATCCCTCTGTCAGTAGGTTGGTTGGCTTTTTGGTGGGTTTTTATGGCATGTCAACCCTTGTTGGATTATTTCTTGCTGAAGATATTTTGTTTTATTCATTCTTCATGGGTATTTAGTTGGGTTTTTTTTTCATTCTCATTTTTTGTAAACATATTTTTAATACTCATTTTTTATCTATTAAACCTATAGATGGGACCCTAACAGGTACTACCACTCCAGGTCAGGGTGAACCTGGGAGTAATTGCGATGAAGGGGTACTCCACAATCCCCAGAGTTTCAAAATTGAAACTTCAGCACTAGATGCAGTTTAACATCATACCCAAAACACTAAGACCCTCAGGCACAGCCTTCTAGAACATACATGTTGAGAAGTTGCCATCAGGATTATAGGGTTGGGAAAATCATATAGGTGCTAGGGCTTGACATGAGCAGTTAATTGATTGGAAAAGGTCCCTCCAACACTGCTTCTAGCATAAGTAAGGGCCAAAGTGGAGTGTTGCATGTCATGAATTATTCAGCCACCAGGATTCCATCCTTAAGTATCACAGGTTGCCACCAATAGCCAACAGACTGGGGGGGATTTTACCTCTCTCTGCAGAGGTGCAGTCGGTGTATTCTTCTGCCCTAACCGACAGGACGGGCCATGGGTAGGAGATGACACAAGTCAATTTTTTTACTGTTGGTTTGAATTCAGAGTTTGAACCCTCATCATCCACACCCCAGCTAAAAGTTAAATAGTACCACTACTATTGTTCTACAAGGATGGCATTGGCATTTCTAATGAGAATGTTCTCTGGGGGGTGCACAGTTAAGTCCGACGCTTTTACTCTCCCAACTGACCAAGTGTTCAGTCCAAAAGGGTCTCTGCCAGCAATGCTGCACCAATTACAGTGTTCATCCGGGCTCCTTACTCTGACTTGCCCGTGCAGCACGTGCAACATTAATCAGCACGCGTCAATCCTTCACATCCGGGCCACTGTGGACAGTTTAGTAATTCACCTGCGTCAAGGCCACGACTCACGATCAGGAGGATGTGAGTTCAATCTCCCCACTCACCTCTGATCTCATTCTGCATGCCAAACACAGTCGTGCATGCTTCAAACCACTACGTTCATGGTTTCTCTCGCCACAGCATTAAATAACTCATGAAGGTTCATATGCCATTAAATTTTTCAGCTACACAATAATATTTCTCCGCACACATTCACTACTACATATTTTCACTAACATTGAACAACAGCTTGCATGCTGCACTGATAATAGTGTTGCTCTAAAAGTAATGTCTCTTATGTTAATATGTTATCACACAACATCAGAGGTCTTGGTGGTATTGCAGTAGAGGTTGAACAGTCCCACAATTTATTTTTGCTTTCTTACACAATTCTACACTTACAATTTTTTACCCAGAGGTAGGAGGAGAAAAGATTGATTCAAAATAAAAAGAGGCTTGCTCCAAAAGTAATGTCTCTTGTGCTGATATGTTATCTCACAACATCAGAGACAGATATTGGTGGTATTGCAGTAGAGGTTGAACCTTCATACAAATTTATTTTTGCTTTTTCACATATTTCTGTACTTACTATTCTTTACTTATAAGTGAAAGAAGAGATCGGTTAAAAAAAAAAAAAGATTGCTTGTGCTAATATGTTATTTCACATCAGAGGCAGATATTGGTGGTATTGCAGTAGAGGTTGAACCTTCCTACAAATTTATTTTTACTTCCTTACACATTTCTGTACTTACTTACTATTTACACATATGCAGGAGAAGTGATTGATTCAAAACAAAATGAAATGAAGCACTAACAGCCTCAAGCAGAATTTTGACTCTGCACGAGCAAGGCCCATTTTCAACGATGACAGCAATTTTGACACCCACACCTCTTAATTTAATTGATGTCTGGCCAAAAAAGTGTCGTAATTAAAAGAAGAATGTATCAGCTGGGTCAAATTGAATTGACTTTTGCTATAAATATGATACGTTCTAATTAGAGTAACATAAGAGGTTTATTAGTTTTTTACATAACCTCTCTTTATATTTTTTGAGAACAGCATTTATAATCGCTTTGTCCTGTTAACAGATGTCGAGCCTCTTCTAACAAATACTGTCCTGAATCATGCTTGAACAAAAATAAAATACTTTTACTTACAAATGCCCCAAATTACGAGTTTTCTATTTAATAATAGTCATTTGTTTATACACAGTTATATGGTTTCAAGTAACTAACAATAATAACCCTTTGTAAACTGTTATACCTTCATTAACTATTCTTAATGCAAATAATTTACAATTATATTGTATCAATTCTTCATATCTAATACAAGTAATTTGCAATCATTTGTATGGTTTCATGTATTCGTAATAGTTATATTGGTTCAAGTAATTATTTCTATTTGATGACAGTCATTTGTTTGCACACTGTTATATGGTTTCAAGTAACTAATAATAATAATCCTTAGTAAACAATTATAGCTTCAAGTAACAATTATTAATACAAATAATTTGCATACAGTTTATAGAAGGGGGGAAAATAGATATTTGCTTCAATAAGTTCCTGCTGAGGGGAGGACCAAAAAGAAGCGAGTTCACTGTCTTCTCGCAGGCCACACTTTCTTTTGGTCAACACAGTCTTCGACCAGCAGCTAAAAATCCGTCGCCGTCATCAAAATAATTTTTTCTGACTGCCATCTCACGTAAGCCGAAAGCTTCTCTGCTTGTCACCCTGCTCGCTTTGGTTATTTTATGGGCATATTACCCAAACATCCGGGCACATCAGTCGAACCTCGTGTCTATCCAGTTCCTAAATCGCGTTTGTTTTCGCATGCGGGAGGACGTGGGTTTGATCCCGGCAGGCAAGATAATGTCTTGCTCTTTTTCCTTTCTTGTTCTCTGTCATACAGTTATATGGTTTCAAGTAACCAATAATAATAATCCTTAATAAACAATTATAGATTCAAGTAACTATTCTTAATACAAATAAATTACAGACACTTAGTTTGGTTTCAAATAACTAATAATAATCCTAGAGTAAACAATTATAGCTTCAAGGAACAATTTTTAATACAAATAATTTGCACACAGTTATATGGTTTTAAGTAACTAATAATAATAAGCTTCAAGTAACAATTTAATTATATGGTATCAAGTATTCCTATATAATCTTATTATAATGGAGATTGTGTGTTTTTCTGTCTGTAACCGAAACTATATTTCTACTCAAGTCACAATTCTCTTAGTTATTGACATCACATTCTCCATGATTTTATTTTTATCTAAACCTTAATTATTAATAAAATTGTCTTACATTATTAATACTGTTAACTATGTCTACATACTGATAACATGCAATTGTATTTATATATACAACAAAATAGCGGTTTACAGTGTGAACGGAAAGGCTAATTTGCATATTAATATTAAAAAATCGAATTTAATAAATATGTGCTTAGTATTATTGATTTCTAACTGTTTGGTTTTTATTTTAATAAATATAAGCAAAAATCTCTTCAATGAATCTTAAATGAAATCCATTAACAAGATAAAATAACTGTCATTTTATTCTTTACTTCCTCTTATAACTAAATACTTAAATTAGAAAAAATAACAATGAAAGACGAGAGTGATGGAAGAGTAAGTTTCAGTTGTTCTATTTTTTAGATTATATCCCCCTCTGTTTCAAATCTTTTTATCTGCATTCTTATTTAGTTTTATTAGTGTTTCTAATTTAATATATTTTATTACATTAAAACTTAAATACTTGCACCCGGAGGGTGCATATATTTGCTAGTACAATTAATTTTCAAACAGATATACTTTACCCATAGTTGGGATCCTAACAGATGCCACAATTTGCTAATTGTATCCCTGAAGAGGAGTGACACCCCAAAAAAAGGGAGTGTCCTGAAATATGACACTAAACTGAATCTGATGGGGAGGCTTCAGTTCTAGAGTTATAGGGGTGTCAAGTACCCCTTCATTGCCATTATTTCAGGGTTCACTCAGACCAGAGTGGTAGCCCCTCTTATCCTTTAGAAACTTGAACCTCCCACAACCTTAAGACCTCCTCCTTGGTCTCCTGGTTCTAGGGAGTGTCAAGTACCCCTCCATTGCCATTATTTCAGGGTTCACTCAGACCAGAGTGGTAGCCCCTCTTATCCTTTAGAAACTTGAACCTCCCACAACCTTAAGACCTCCTCCTTGGTCTCCTGGTTCTAGGGAGTGTCAAGTACCCCTCCATTGCCATTATTTCGGGGTTCACTCAGACCAGAGTGGTAGCCCCTCTTATCCTTTAGAAACTTGAACCTCCCACAACCTTAAGACCTCCTCCTTGGTCCTCTGGTTCTAGGGAGTGTCAAGTACCCCTCCATTGCCATTATTTCGGGGTTCACTCAGACCAGAGTGGTAGCCCCTCTTATCCTTTAGAAACTTGAACCTCCCCAAACCTTAAGACCTCCTCCTTGGTCTCCTGGTTCTAGGGAGTGTCAAAGTACCCCTCCATTGCCATTATTTCAGGGTTCACTCAGACCAGAGTGGTAGCCCCTCTTATCCTTTAGAAACTTGAACCTCCCACAACCTTAAGACCTCCTCCTTGGTTCTCCTGGTTCTAGGGAGTGTCAAGTACCCCTCCATTGCCATTATTTCAGGGTTCACTCAGACCAGAGTGGTAGCCCCTCTTATCCTTTAGAAACTTGAACTCCACAACCTTAAGACCTCCTCTTGGTCTCCTGGTTCTAGGGAGTGTCAAGTACCCTCCATTGCCATTATTTCGGGGTTCACTCAGACCAGAGTGGTAGCCCTCTTATCCTTTAGAAACTTGAACCTCCCACAACCTTAAGACCTCCTCCTTGGTCTCCTGGTTCTAGGGAGTGTAAGTACCCCTCCATTGCCATTATTTCGGGGTTCACTCAGACCAGAGTGGTAGCCCCTCTTATCCTTTAGAAACTTGAACCTCCCACAACCTTAAGACCTCCTCCTTGGTCTCCTGGTTCTAGGGAGTGTCAAGTACCCCTCCATTGCCATTATTTCGGGGTTCACTCAGACCAGAGTGGTAGCCCCTCTTATCCTTTAGAAAACTTGAACCTCCCACAACCTTAAGACCTCCTCCTTGGTCTCCTGGTTCTAGGGAGTGTTAAGTACCCCTCCATTGCCATTATTTCGGGGTTCACTCAGACCAGAGTGGTAGCCCCTCTTATCCTTTAGAAACTTGAACCTCCCACAACCTTAAGACCTCCTCCTTGGTCTCCTGGTTCTAGGAGTGTTAAGTACCCCTTCATTGCCATTATTTCAGGGTTCACTCAGACCAGAGTGGTAGCCCCTCTTATCCTTTAGAAACTTGAACCTTCCACAACCTTAAGACCTCCTCCTTGGTCTCCTGGTTCTAGGGAGTGAAGTACCCCTTCATTGCCATTATTTCGGGGTTCACTCAGACCAGAGTGGTAGCCCCTCTTATCCTTTAGAAACTTGAACCTCCCACAACCTTAAGGCCTCTCCTTGGTCTCCTGGTTCTAGGGAGTGTTAAGTACCCTCCATTGCCATTATTTCGGGGTTCACTCAGACCAGAGTGGTAGCCCCTCTTATCCTTTAGAAACTTGAACCTCCCACAACCTTAAGACCTCCTCCTTGGTCTCCTGGTTCTAGGGAGTGTTAAGTACCCCTCCATTGCCATTATTTCGGGGTTCACTCAGACCAGAGTGGTAGCCCCTCTTATCCTTTAGAAACTTGAACCTCCCACAACCTTAAGGCCTCCTCCTTGGTCTCCTGGTTCTAGGGAGTGTTAAGTACCCCTTCATTGCCATTATTTCAGGGGTTCACTCAGACCAGAGTGGGTAGCCCTCTTATCCTTTAGAACTTGATCCTCCCACAACCTTAAGGCCTCCTCCTTGGTCTCCTGGTTCTAGGGAGTGTTAAGTACCCTTCATTGCCATTATTTTCGGGGTTCACTCAGACCAGAGTGGTAGCCCCTCTTATCCTTTAGAAACTTGAACCTCCCACAACCTTAAGGCCTCCTCCTTGGTCTCCTGGTTCTAGGGAGTGTTAAGTACCCTTCATTGCCATTATTTCGGGCTTCACTCAGACCAGAGTGGTAGCCCTCTTTCCTTTAGAAACTTGAACCTCCCACAACCTTAAGGCCTCCTCCTTGGTCTCCTGGTTCTAGGAGTGAAGTACCCCTTCATTGCCATTATTTCGGGGTCACTCAGACAAGAGTGGTAACCCCTCTTATCCTTTAGAAACTTGAACCTCCACAACCTTAAGGCCTCCTCCTTGTTCCTGGTTCAAGGGAGTGTTAGTACCCTTCATTGCCATTATTTCAGGGTCTCAGACCAGAGTGGTAACCCCTCTTATCTTTAGAAACTTGAACCTCCTACAACTTAAGGCCTCCTCCTTGGTCTCCTGGTTCTTAGTGAGTGTTAAGTACCCCTCATTGCCATTATTTCGGGGTTCACTCAGACCAGAAGTGGTAGCCCCTCTTATCCTTTAGAAACTTGAACCTCCACAACCTTAAGGCCTCCTCCTTGGTCTCCTGGTTCTAGGGAGTGTTAAGTAACCCTCCATTGCCATTATTTCGGGGTTCACTCAGACCAGAGTGGTAGCCCCTCTTATCCTTTAGAAACTTGAACCTCCACAACCTTAAGGCCTCCTCCTTGGTCTCCTGGTTCTAGGGAGTGTTAAGTAACCTCCATTGCCATTATTTCGGGGTTCACTCAGACCAGAGTGGTAGCACCTCTTATCCTTTAGAAACTTGAACCTCCCCACAACCTTAAGGCCTCCTCCTTGGTCTCCTGGTTCTAGGGAGTGTTAAGTACCCCTTCATTGCCATTATTTCGGGGTTCACTCAGACCAGAGTGGTAGCCCCTCTTATCCTTTAGAAACTTGAACCTCCCACAACCTTAAGGCCTCCTCCTTGGTCTCCTGGTACTAGGGAGTGTCAAGTACCCCTCCATTGCCATCATTTCGGGGTTCACTCAGACCAGAGTGGTAAAACAGATATACTTTACCCATAGTTGGGATCCTAACAGATGCCACAATTTGCTATTGTATTCCCTGAAGAGGAGTGACACCCCCCAAAAAAGGGAGTGTCCTGAAATATGACACTAAACTGAATCTGATGGGGAGGCTTCAGTTCTAGAGTTATAGGGGATGTTAATATGTTATCACACAACATCAGAGGTCTTGGTGGTATTGCAGTAGAGGTTGAACAGTCCACAATTTATTTTTGCTTTCTTACACAATTCTACACTTACAATTTTTTACCCAGAGGTAGGAGGAGAAAAGATTGATTCAAAATAAAAAGAGGCTTGCTCCAAAAGTAATGTCTCTTGTGCTGATATGTTATCTCACAACATCAGAGACAGATATTGGTGGTATTGCAGTAGAGGTTGAACCTTCATACAAATTTATTTTTGCTTTTTCACATATTTCTGTACTTACTATTCTTTACTTATAAGTGAAAGAAGAGATCGGTTAAAAAAAAAAAAAAGATTGCTTGTGCTAATATGTTATTTCACATCAGAGGCAGATATTGGTGGTATTGCAGTAGAGGTTGAACCTTCCTACAAATTATTTTACTTCCTTACACATTTCTGTACTTACTTACTATTACACATATGCAGAGAAGTGATTGATTCAAAACAAAATGAAATGAAGCACTAACAGCCTCAAGCAGAATTTTGACTCTGCACGAGCAAGGCCCATTTTCAACGATGACAGCAATTTTGACACCCACACCTCTTAATTTAATTGATGTCTGGCCAAAAAAGTGTCGTAATTAAAAGAAGAATGTATCAGCTGGGTCAAATTGAATTGACTTTTGCTATAAATATGATACGTTCTAATTAGAGTAACATAAGAGGTTTATTAGTTTTTTACATAACCTCTCTTTATATTTTTGAGAACAGCATTTATAATCGCTTTGTCCTGTTAACAGATGTCGAGCCTCTTCTAACAAATACTGTCCTGAATCATGCTTGAACAAAAATTAAAATACTTTTACTTACAAATGCCCCAAATTACGAGTTTTCTATTTAATAATAGTCATTTGTTTATACACAGTTATATGGTTTCAAGTAACTAACAATAATAACCCTTTGTAAACTGTTATACCTTCATTAACTATTCTTAATGCAAATAATTTACAATTATATTGTATCAATTCTTCATATCTAATACAAGTAATTTGCAATCATTTGTATGGTTTCATGTATTCGTAATAGTTATATTGGTTCAAGTAATTATTTCTATTTGATGACAGTCATTTGTTTGCACACTGTTATATGGTTTCAAGTAACTAATAATAATAATCCTTAGTAAACAATTATAGCTTCAAGTAACAATTATTAATACAAATAATTTGCATACAGTTATAGAAGGGGGAAAATAGATATTTGCTTCAATAAGTTCCTGCTGAGGGAGGACCAAAAAGAAGCGAGTTCACTGTCTTCTCGCAGGCCACACTTTCTTTTGGTCAACACAGTCTTCGACCAGCAGCTAAAAATCCGTCGCCGTCATCAAAATAATATTTTCTGACTGCCATCTCACGTAAGCCGAAAGCTTCTCTGCTTGTCACCCTGCTCGCTTTGGTTATTTTATGGGCATATTACCCAAACATCCGGGCACATCAGTCGAACCTCGTGTCTGTCCAGTTCCTAAATCGCGTTTGTTTTCGCATGCGGAGGACGTGGGTTGATCCCGGCAGGCAAGATAATGTCTTGCTCTTTTTCCTTTCTCGTTCTCTGTCATACAGTTATATGGTTTCAAGTAACCAATAATAATAATCCTTAATAAACAATTATAGTTTCAAGTAACTATACTTAATACAAATAAATTACAGACACTTATTTGGTTTCAAATAACTAATAATAATCCTAGAGTAAACAATTATAGCTTCAAGGAACAATTTTTAATACAAATAATTTGCACACAGTTATATGGTTTTAAGTAACTAATAATAATAAGCTTCAAGTAACAATTTAATTATATGGTATCAAGTATTCCTATATAATCTTATTATAATGGAGATTGTGTGTTTTTCTGTCTGTAACCGAAACTATATTTCTACTCAAGTCACAATTCTCTTAGTTATTGACATCACATTCTCCAGGATTTTATTTTTATCTAAACCTTAATTATTAATAAAATTGTCTTACATTATTAATACTGTTAACTATGTCTACGTACTGATAACATGCAATTGTATTTATATATACAACAAAATAGCGGTTTACAGTGTGAACGGAAAGGCTAATTTGCATATTAATATTAAAAAATCGAATTTAATAAATATGTGCTTAGTATTATTGATTTTTAACTCTTTGGTTTTATTTTAATAAATATAAGCAAAAATCTCTTCAATGAATCTTAAATGAAATCCATTAACAAGATAAAATAACTGTCATTTTATTCTTTACTTCCTCTTATAACTAAATACTTAAATTAGAAAAAATAACAATGAAAGACGAGAGTGATGGAAGAGTAAGTTTCAGTTGTTCTATTTTTAGATTATATCCCCCTCTGTTTCAAATCTTTTTATCTGCATTCTTATCTAGTTTTATTAGTGTTTCTAATTTAATATATTTTATTACATTAAAACTTAAATACTTGCACCCGGAGGGTGCATATATTTGCTAGTACAATTAATTTTCAAACAGATATACTTTACCCATAGTTGGGATCCTAACAGATGCCACAATTTGCTGATTGTATTCCCTGAAGAGGAGTGACACCCCCAAAAAAAGGGAGTGTCCTGAAATATGACACTAAACTGAATCTGATGGGGAGGCTTCAGTTCTAGAGTTCTAGGGGGGTGTCAAGTACCCCTTCATTGCCATTATTTCAGGGTTCACTCAGACCAGAGTGGTAGCCCCTCTTATCCTTTAGAAACTTGAACCTCCCACAACCTTAAGACCTCCTCCTTGGTCTCCTGGTTCTAGGGAGTGTCAAGTACCCCTCCATTGCCATTATTTCGGGTTCACTCAGACCAGAGTGGTAGCCCCTCTTATCCTTTAGAAACTTGAACCTCCCACAACCTTAAGACCTCCTCCTTGGTCTCCTGGTTCTAGGGAGTCAAGTACCCCTCCATTGCCATTATTTCGGGGTTCACTCAGACCAGAGTGGTAGCCCCTCTTATCCTTTAGAAACTTGAACCTCCCACAACCTTAAGACCTCCCCTTGGTCTCCTGGTTCTAGGAGTGTCAAGTACCCCTCCATTGCCATTATTTCGGGGTTCACTCAGACCAGAGTGGTAGCCCCTCTTATCCTTTAGAAACTTGAACCTCCCACAACCTTAAGGCCTCCTCCTTGGTCTCCTGGTTCTAGGGAGTGTCAAGTACCCCTCCATTGCCATTATTTCGGGTTCACTCAGACCAGAGTGGTAGCCCCTCTTATCCTTTAGAAACTTGAACCTCCCACAACCTTAAGACCTCCTCCTTGGTCTCCTGGTTCTAGGGAGTGTTAAGTACCCCTCCATTGCCATTATTTCGGGTTCACTCAGACCAGAGTGGTAGCCCCTCTTATCCTTTAGAAACTTGAACCTCCCACAACCTTAAGGCCTCCTCCTTGGTCTCCTGGTTCTAGGGAGTGTTAAGTACCCCTCATTGCCATTATTTCGGGGTTCACTCAGACCAGAGTGGTAGCCCCTCTTATCCTTTAGAAACTTGAACCTCCCACAACCTTAAGGCCTCCTCCTTGGTCTCCTGGTTCTAGGAGTGTTAAGTACCCCTCCATTGCCATTATTTCGGGGTTCACTCAGACCAGAGTGGTAGCCCCTCTTATCCTTTAGAAACTTGAACCTCCCACAACCTTAAGACCTCCTCCTTGGTCTCCTGGTTCTAGGAGTGTTAAGTACCCCTCCATTGCCATTATTTCGGGGTTCACTCAGACCAGAGTGGTAGCCCCTCTTATCCTTTAGAAACTTGAACCTCCCACAACCTTAAGGCCTCCTCCTTGGTCTCCTGGTTCTAGGGAGTGTTAAGTACCCCTCCATTGCCATTATTTCGGGGTTCACTCAGACCAGAGTGGTAGCCCCTCTTATCCTTTAGAAACTTGAACCTCCCACAACCTTAAGGCCTCCTCCTTGGTCTCCTGGTTCTAGGGAGTGTTAAGTACCCCTTCATTGCCATTATTTCAGGGTTCACTCAGACCAGAGTGGTAGCCCCTCTTATCCTTTAGAAACTTGAACCTCCACAACCTTAAGACCTCCTCCTTGGTCTCCTGGTTCTAGGGAGTGAAGTACCCCTTCATTGCCATTATTTCGGGGTTCACTCAGACCAGAGTGGTAACCCCTCTTATCCTTTAGAAACTTGAACCTCCCACAACCTTAAGGCCTCCTCCTTGGTCTCCTGGTTCTAGGGAGTGTTAAGTACCCCTCCATTGCCATTATTTCGGGGTTCACTCAGACCAGAGTGGTAGCCCCTCTTATCCTTTAGAAACTTGAACCTCCCACAACCTTAAGGCCTCCTCCTTGGTCTCCTGGTTCTAGGGAGTGTTAAGTACCCTTCCATTGCCATTATTTCGGGGTTCACTCAGACCAGAGTGGTAGCCCCTCTTATCCTTTAGAAACTTGAACCTCCCACAACCTTAAGGCCTCCTCCTTGGTCTCCTGGTTCTAGGGAGTGTTAAGTACCCCTCATTGCCATTATTTCGGGTTCACTCAGACCAGAGTGGTAGCCCCTCTTATCCTTTAGAAACTTGAACCTCCCACAACCTTAAGGCCTCCTCCTTGGTCTCCTGGTTCTAGGGAGTGTTAAGTACCCCTTCATTGCCATTATTTCGGGGTTCACTCAGACCAGAGTGGTAGCCCCTCTTATCCTTTAGAAACTTGAACCTCCCACAACCTTAAGGCCTCCTCCTTGGTCTCCTGGTTCTAGGGAGTGTTAAGTACCCCTTCATTGCCATTATTTCGGGGTTCACTCAGACCAGAGTGGTAGCCCTCTTATCCTTTAGAAACTTGAACCTCCCACAACCTTAAGGCCTCCTCCTTGGTCTCCTGGTTCTAGGGAGTGTTAAGTACCCCTTCATTGCCATTATTTCGGGGTTCACTCAGACCAGAGTGGTAACCCCTCTTATCCTTTAGAAACTTGAACCTCCCACAACCTTAAGGCCTCCTCCTTGGTCTCCTGGTTCTAGGGAGTGTTAAGTACCCCTTCATTGCCATTATTTCGGGTTCACTCAGACCAGAGTGGTAGCCCCTCTTATCCTTTAGAAACTTGAACCTCCCACAACCTTAAGGCCTCCTCCTTGGTCTCCTGGTTCTAGGAGTGTTAAGTACCCCTCCATTGCCATTATTTTGGGGTTCACTCAGACCAGAGTGGTAGCCCCTCTTATCCTTTAGAAACTTGAACCTCCCACAACCTTAAGGCCTCCTCCTTGGTCTCCTGGTTCTAGGAGTGTTAAGTACCCTCCATTGCCATTATTTCGGGTTCACTCAGACCAGAGTGGTAGCCCCTCTTATCCTTTAGAAACTTGAACCTCCCACAACCTTAAGGCCTCCTCCTTGGTCTCCTGGTTCTAGGGAGTGTTAAGTACCCCTCCATTGCCATTATTTCGGGGTTCACTCAGACCAGAGTGGTAGCCCTCTTATCCTTTAGAAACTTGAACCTCCCACAACCTTAAGGCCTCCTCCTTGGTCTCCTGGTTCTAGGAGTGTTAAGTACCCCTTCATTGCCATTATTTCGGGGTTCACTCAGACCAGAGTGGTAGCCCCTCTTATCCTTTAGAAACTTGAACCTCCCACAACCTTAAGGCCTCCTCCTTGGTCTCCTGGTTCTAGGGAGTGTTAAGTACCCCTCCATTGCCATTATTTCGGGGTTCACTCAGACCAGAGTGGTAGCCCCTCTTATCCTTTAGAAACTTGAACCTCCCACAACCTTAAGGCCTCCTCCTTGGTCTCCTGGTTCTAGGGAGTGTTAAGTACCCCTTCATTGCCATTATTTCGGGTTCACTCAGACCAGAGTGGTAGCCCCTCTTATCCTTTAGAAACTTGAACCTCCCACAACCTTAAGGCCTCCTCCTTGGTCTCCTGGTTCTAGGGAGTGTTAAGTACCCCTCCATTGCCATTATTTGGGGTTCACTCAGACCAGAGTGGTAGCCCCTCTTATCCTTTAGAAACTTGAACCTCCCACAACCTTAAGGCCTCCTCCTTGGTCTCCTGGTTCTAGGGAGTGTTAAGTACCCCTCATTGCCATTATTTCGGGGTTCACTCAGACCAGAGTGGTAGCCCCTCTTATCCTTTAGAAACTTGAACCTCCCACAACCTTAAGGCCTCCTCCTTGGTCTCCTGGTTCTAGGGAGTGTTAAGTACCCCTCCATTGCCATTATTTCGGGGTTCAGTCTGACCCAGACTAGTAGTACCTGTTAAAACTTTTGATCTTTCTCTTTGGTCTCCTGGTTTGAAAATGTAAAATGTCATTTAACCACTTAATAGGCAGTTACATAACAGGTTACACCATTCAATAAACAATTTCAAATGCATACAACGAGGCGCTAACCACACTACCCACTACAACAACTATACCCATATCACAAATTATAAACCAAATCTACCACTACAGCGTGGACCATGAAAAAAAAAAATTCCAATGGACTCAGAACAAACAACACCATTACAACAGTTTTAAAAAATCCAAATAATACAAAAAAAAAAGAAACAAAAAAAAACCTTGAGTCATTTTAGAGCATATTTTAACCCTCAGACCACTAAATCTCCTATGCACGTTGACCTCACCACCCCGGAGATCCTGGCTTGAAAACCTAGCTGAAAACATAAAATGTTGCAATCTTTTATTTATAGATTGTTAAATAAGAAGTTCCACCATTCAATGAACAATTTAAAATATATTAAAAAATAATAAAGCCTTATATAAGATATAAAATAGAAAGATTTTATAGGCAATTGCAATATTGAAGCCGAGTGAAATTCAGGCCACCTGGGATTATGTGCTTCTAATTGGTAGCACAAATACTGCCAGCAAAGGTTTAGGTTGGTTGGTTGGTTGGTTGGTTGGTTTTTATGGCATGTCAACCATGTCCGGTTATTTTATGCTGAAGACGTTTTATTTTATTTATAGGTATTCAATTTCTTTTTTAACTCAAGTTTTTTTTAAAACAGATTTTTTTAAAACTCATTTTTTCTATTTAACCCATAGATGGGACCCTATCAGGCACTACCACTCCGGGTCAGAGTGGACCTGGGAGTAATGGTGATCACATTCCCCAGAGCTCCAGAATTGGAACCTCACGATCAGATAGAGTTTAATGTCATACCCTGGACACTAAAAACCTTCAGTCACTGCTTTCTAGCATATATATCATAAAAATGGTTGGGAGTTTGCCATAACGGCAAAGGGGTCAGGACAATCATATAGGGGCTAGGACTTGACATGACCAGCTGATTGATCAGAGGGGTTTCTCCGACCACCAGTCTAGCCTAAGTATGGGTCAAAGTGGAGTGTTGCATATATATATATATATATATATATATATATATATATATAATGTAGATGATATGGATGCTATATTTATAAGTAAACAGTGCTTAATATCATTAATAGAGCATTCATATTTAAGTTAAGGTAGTGTGGACATGGAGTTAATGGTGCCTGGTTACTGGCAGTTTCTCACCTATGCAATCGTCAGACCAGTTTGGTTTGAAGATTTGCATAGGTAAGAAACTGTCAGTAATATATATATATATATATATATATATATATATATCATAAGTAAAGTCGGCAAGGCAGCCTAATATCAGTATCAGACAGACAACAAGGGATTCTATCCACTTTTCACTAGCACTAGACTAAGGAGATCATTTTAGCATCTGAGGTGGTGTGCCACACCTACCATCAGCTTCTAACTTTATCGCACAGATCCCTGTGCTACTCATACGCTGAGTTGGCAAGGGTTGGTATCAAACTAGGAACCTTGTGGTTACTAGTCGAATACTCTACAGACTGAGATGTGTGTGTGTGCGTGTGTATACTAGACAAAATGTGACCCATTGGGTCACCCAATGAGCTCTGGATAGATAATTGGGATTAGGGAAAAGTGAGTTTGCAAAACTTTACATACAAATCCGTTTCAAACTCTCCAATCTCTCTCTATGCTTACTGAGAAAATAATATATATATATAACAAGGAGGTAATCAAGATATACATAGAGAGAGGGGGAAAGTGACAGGCAGAACGTGAAGTAAAAGATGGGTCATTTTTGGACTTAATATCAAATTTTTTTCAAACATAACTCAATCCTAAAAGTAAGGAATAATTTAGTATACCTTTTGTGTCATTGAACTAAACAGTAAAAATGCTTTTAGGAAACAAACACTAGGTGATAAATATATACATGTTCAAGGGGGTTTAAATATGGTTATTTGCCTCTCATCCCACTTATGAGGACGTGACACAACGACATTTTTATGTGGGCTCACCCACAAGCCGAAGCTAATAGGTGCTAAGCAGAAAAAATGTGTTGATCCCATCAGGCACTGGGCAATAAACCCAGCCCTGCCCTTTAAATCAAGGGGGCAGGTATTGCCTGTGGGGATAGCACCCTGGAATCAATGCTGTTAATTTTACTTATCCAGTCTAGAGGCCGAAGCACTCTGGAACAGGCCCCCAGGGGTGTTTGCCGACTAAGTAATGGGATTGATATATGGTGAGTTAGAGGAGGCAATGGAGTGAATGTTACTGAGAAACTAACATATATAACGAGGAGTTAATCAAGATATACATAGAGAGGGGGAAAGTGACAGGCAGAATGCGATGTAAAAGACGCTTCAGTTTTTGACTTAATTGCAAATTACAGCTCATTAGAATCAATTAAAATTGGATTTTTTTCTAACATAACTCAATCCTAAAAGTAAGGAATAATTTAGTATACCTTCCATATCATTGAACTAAACAGTAAAAAAGCCTTTAGGAGACAAACATTAGGAGGTAAATATATACATGTTCAATGGGGTTTATATATGGTGTGTTAGAGGAGGCAATGGAGTGAATGTTCCTGATATGAATTTAGTGTCATCCATACAATTAAAAATTGCCTTACATAATAAACGATCATGACTTGAAACTATGTCGAGCATGAACAGGTAAAATTAGTCAGTAACGAGATGTGTACGTATCACCTTTATCAAAAGTTTTACTGGTATCTATTTCATGTGCACTTCAAAATAACATGCCTTATCTCACGACAGAACCTCCACCTATTTACATAACACTCTCTTGGCAGGTTGCATATTAGGGTAGGTCAATTTTTAACTTTTTATGAATATCAAAAAGATTCACCCGAGGAAAGTTGGGTATTCGTATGATAAGTACTGAAACCAAAAATAGATTTCTAACATCCACCAATTTTTGAGCATTTAGTTTTAAAAAACATAAGCCTCCCCATATCCTTGTTTATAATACATTTAAATATCATCATCATCATCATGTCACGCATGCAGTACAGGTATTCATGACAATCTTTCGCCAACCTTCCCTATCATTCATTACACCTGGGAGCTTCTCTATGGAGCAGCCAGCATCTTTGCATAACTGGTCAATGTAGGTCCTTGCTGGGCGCCCCACACTTGCATGTCCATGTGTTGGCTTCCACAGGAGAATGTCGCTTTTGAGTTCATCCTTGCTTCTCCAGCAGTGTCCTGCATGCCTTGTCCATCTCACTTGTATAGTTTGTGAGATGGGGGGCAGGTGACCGTACAGCTGTTTCCTTGTGGGGTGCTGTTTCCTCGACTTATTCAAGACTGCATGCAGCATTCTTGTGCAGCTCCCATCTAGCTTATTCTCAAGACACTTTGTTAGGGTCCAGGTGGTGCAGCCATATAGCAACCATATATACATTTAAATATAAGATTACTCAACAATCTAGAAAAGATTATCAATTTATTTTATGGTCATGGGTGGCACCCCATGATGCTTAAGGACAGAATCCTGATGGTTGAGCAGTCCATCACATACAGCACCCCACTTTGGCCCTTACTTAGGCTAGATGGGCGGTTGAAGAGGCCCCTCCCGATCAATCAGGTGGTCACGTCAAGCCCTAGCACCTATACAATTGTCCGATTGTATTGCTCTTATTTTTTATCATATATGTAAAGTAAGTAAGTAAAGTCGGTAGGGCGGCCTAAAGTCGGTATCAGCAAATCAGCGAGGGAGTCTATCCCCTTTTCACTTGCGCTAGACCAAGGAGATTATTCTAGCCTCTGAGGTGGAGCGCCACACCTACCGTCAGCTCCTTACTTTACCACACAGATGCCTGTGCTACTCATACGCTGAGTTGGCAAGGACTGGTATCAAACTAGGAACCTTGTGGTTTCTAGCTGAACGCTCTACCGACTGAGCTAAAGGCAATGGCCGAGGGCCTCAGTGTCCTGGGTATGACAAACTGCATCTAGTGGTGAAGTTCCAATTCTGGAGCTTTGGGCGAGTGTGGAGTTCAACTTCATCACCATTATTTTCAGGTCCACTCTGACCTGAGTGGTAGTACATGTTAGGGTCCTTTCTATAGGCTAAACAGAAGAAAAAAATGAGTTTAATAAAAAATTGAGTACCCATCAAAAATTAATCAAACAAAATATGTTTGGCATTGTGGGATTGTCTTCCCTTTGGCTGGAAGAGTTATCTTCCCTTTTGTTTCTCATTTTCACCACCAGGTGTTTTGCTATTTAAGCAGGCAAGCACCAGATTCGAATCTTCTTTCTTCTCGGGACTTGACAACAATGGGTTAGACATCTATGTCTACACCCTCCTTGTGTGGGGGCTTCACCCCGAACACACAGCCACTAGTAAGTGACTTTAGCCGATGGATTCTCCATAACTCTCCATAACTTTTGTATCTTATCTCTTTTCTATGTACGTATATTATCTACTATGTATCTTGTCTCATGTATTTCATGTCTTAAATGCTTCTCTGTGTGCTTATATTAAAGTCCATTGTTACATTTCACACTCTTGGTCGGAGTTGTTTTGTTCAACCAACAATTATAATTGATGTTATAACTTTAAACCCAACAGCATAAAATGACCCAACAAGGTTTGACATGCCGTGAAAACCAAACAACCAGCCAACTCAGAGTAGTAGTTGGTTGGTTGGTTGGTTACGAGACACACTGGACACTGCTGGAGAAGCAAGGATGAACTAATAAGTGACGTTCTTCTGTGGAAGCCATCATATGAGCATGATAGTGTGGGCCAACCAGCAAAGACATACATTGACCAGCTCTGCATGGATACTGGATGCTATGCAAAGGCCCTCCCAGAAGCAATGAATGATAGGAAGGGTTGGCGAGAGATTGTCATGGATATCCGTGCTGCCAGCACAACATGATGATGATGATGACATATCAACATTTTCGGGTTATTTCATGCCAAATCAATTCACTTTGATATCAGGTTGCTTACAGTACCTACAGTTGCTTAAATGGAGGCGTGTGGTCTAATGGTTAGAGTCGTAGGAAATGGACTCGTTGACCAGAGTTCAATTCCTGGATGAAACTGTTTGCATTTCACATGGCGCTAATACCCTTGGGAAAGGTATGAATCCAATTCTCCCTCCAGCTACGGGTAAATAGCAGGGCAGACTGGGCTCTTTAACCTGGGCTAGGTAACCAGTCTAGGAGAAGGAAAACTCTGAATTCAAACCTGTTAAACTCCGTTTAAGAAATTGACCTTGTGTCACATCCTTCTCGTGCGGAGGGGCTGGTGCTTAAATGGTCACCTACCTAATTATTGAATAGATTCATAGAGTGGTAGTACCTGTTAGGGTACTATCTATGGATTAGATAGATCAACAATGATTTTACAAAAAATGTTTTAAAAAAAGTTAAATTTGAAAAAAATTGAATACCCAACAAGAATGAATAAAACTAAATGTCTTCGGCATAAAATAACCCAACAAGGGTTGACATGCTGTAAAATCCAACCAATCAACCAACTAAATGGTATAGTGAAAAGTTGACATTAAATATAAATGGAGACCTACAAATATCAGTCAGTTGGTCAAAGATAGAGAGAGAGGGGGGGGAGAGATAATAAACATTTGCTACTGTCACAGTAGGTTTGCTCAAAAAGAAAATATGAAAATTTCCTTCTTAAGAAACTGTTCATCATCACAAATGGCTCACTAAGTTCATTTTCTGCAAAGATAAACAATATGCTAAATTGTGGGTTATTGGGAAGGTTCAACCTCTACTGCAATGCCACCAACATCTGAAAATATATCACCAATGATATTGACTGTGTGGGCCAACATTATTATTTAGTTCAAAACTTGTTCTGTTTTGTGCTCCTTGTATCTATTGCAGATCTACAGAAATAAATTGGTTGTCATTGGTGAAAAGGTTCAACCTCTACTGCAATGCCACCAACATCTGAAAATATATCACCAATGATATTGACTGTGTGGGCCAACATTATTATTTAGTTCCAAAACTTGTTCTGTTTTGTGCTCCTTGTATCTATTGCAGATCTACAGAAATAAATTGGTTGTCATTGGTGAGAAGGTTCAACCTGTACTGCAATGCCACCAACATCTGAAAATATATCACCAATGATATTGACTGTGTGGGCCAACATTATTATTTAGTCCAAAACTTGTTCTGTTTTGTGCTCCTTGTATCTATTGCAGACCTACAGAAATAAATTGGTTGTCATTGGTGAGAAGGTTCAACCTCTACTGCTATATGACCAACATCAGTCTATAATATGAGATAGTATACTAATATGAGAGACATTACTTTTGAAGCAAGTCATATAAATATTCAATGCTTGTGAAAATAATGGTCAAACAGCCAAAGTTTGCACAGATCCCCAAACGAAAGCTGCACAGATCCTGTGCAAACTTTGGGTGTTTGGCTGACCATTATTGCCTTCGCTGAATCCTCTGTGTTTGATGGTGGCAATTCACCTCTAACACCACTGTTCGGACAAAATACAGAATCTCCTCCCTCCAGCAGGCTCTTCTTGTGAGACGTGTAGGGACCGTTGTTGTTTGGTGAGTGTTTAGTTGAGGGGTTGAAGAAGATCCGAGTTATGGGTCCCCACAATTTATATGTATAAGACTACGGAAATGAAGTTTCCATAGAAAACAAAAGAAGAAGACAAAATTGATAAAGGAAACAAACTTTATATACATTAATTTACAATTGGTATATTCAATTGTTCTTTCAGTGATGTTGCCAACTGTATGTGTCTGTACGTAGTTGTATGTGACATGTATTGTTTATATTTGTGCGATTGGTTGTGTCAACATTGTAGCAGTTTTGTCTGTGATTGAAACTTGTGATTGAAATTTGTTGTTGTTGAGCGAGAGAGAGAAAATTGAAACGAAAATACGAGACCAACCTGATATATCATTTTGTGTCTTCGGGCAGCGACTTCTCCCCATTTGTGTCGATGTTGGGGGAGAACTTTCGCTTCTACTGTCAAGTTAGGAGCATCAGCTCCAACTCTATCGAGTCGGGAAGAGCGTAAGCTCCCACTGTCTCTCTGTTGTTTTTCAGCTCTATGGGGCTTTTTATGATTTTCTTTTTGTCATTGTCTACGTGATCATTAAGCTAAAATATTCATCAAATATCAGGTGATTTGTAATGATGCAATATCGAATGATTTTGCTACATTCCGATGGCGTACATATTTTCCCATGGAATTTAAACCATTGTTTCTATTGTTTCTAAAATATTTCTATAACTAATATTTATTCGATTATCATTTGTTTACCTAATTCTAAACTCATGACATACCATTGTAAAACTAGTTATTTAAAAAAACTTGATTATTTTAATTTGGTCAATTCCACATGTCGTAAAAATATAGGGGCCAATCCCTATAGACGTCATTGCTCTTCTCAAGCTCATGTTGTTGTCATTTATTGATTTTAATGACATATCAACCCGTCTGGGGTTATATCATGTCTAACGGTTAGAAGTGATACATATCGTGTATTTATATTTATACATTTTAGTAATTGTTTTTAACAATGTGTTAGCATTATTGGGGATTATGTTGTATGGTATTGATTAGTTTCATGTCTATATTCTATGGTATAATTTTATTTCCCTCAAAAAAGACAGAATGTCCTCCATGTTAACATTTTCAAACAGATCTTTCATATTGTTTGCTTTGAAATTTTCAAATGTTCAAACAGATCTTTCATATTGTTTGCTTTAAATGTTCAAATTTTTTTAAATTTTCAAACAGATCTTTCATATTGTTTGCTTTAAAATTCTCTGGCTCAATGATGCTGTTCATCAATAACCCACTGAAATCATCTGTGAATCTATCAACCCAGTACCACCTCAGGACCCAAATTATGAAAATTAAATTTTAAATTAAAATTAAATAAATTAAATTAAATTTTCAATTTGAAATTAAAACCTATTAAACTCAACTTAAAAATTATGTCACATCCTGCTTGTACAGAGGGGTTGGTAAATACAAACTAGTTTCAGAAACAAACCACAACCAAGTAGTGATGTTGTTTCTTACTAGGTGTCCTATACTTTCAGCCTTGGAAGCGTGTGGTGTAATGGTTAAAGTCATGGGAAATGAACTCGTCGCCCAAGTTCAAATCCTGGATGTGGTAATTGCATTTCACTTAGCGGGAAAGGTATGAATCCTACTCTCCTTCCAGCTATGGATAAATAGTAGGGCAGACTGGGCTCTTTAACCTTGGTTAGGCAACCGGTCTAGGAAAAGGAAAACTCTAAATTCAAACCTGTTGAACTCCGCTTAAGAAAATGACCTTGTGTCACATCCTGCTCATGCGAGGGTTGGTAAATACAAACTAGTTTCAGAAACCAACCACAACCAAGTAGTGAGGTTGTTTCTTACTAGGTGCCCTATACTTTCAGCCTTGTGCTCAATGTAAGCCATGAGTTTATTTCCATCAAGTAACTTGGAAAATATGTTGGCATTAGCGTATACTGTCATCTTTCAAACAATTTGTGTTATTTTTACTTGTCCGCTCAGTACTTTACCTCGAATGGGAATTAAAATCCATTGGAGCTGATAGCAGCGGTTGAAAGTTTATTGAACAATTTGTCTTGTTGTCTTGTCAGAACAACAACAGCTTTTAATTCAGGGTGACTCATCTCACTGACATGAGGGTTAAAGTGACATTTTTTTCTCTTTTCTTTCTCTCTCTCTCTCTCTCTCTCTCTCTGTATATCTCTCTCTCTCTCGCTCTCTCTCTCTACATATATATATATATATCTCGGTATATTTCTCTCTCTCTCTCTCTCTCTCTCTCTCTCTCTCTCTCTCTCTGTAAATCTCTCTCTCTCTCTCTCTCTCTCTGTATATATCTGTATTTCTCTCAATATCTCTATCTCTCTCTGAATCTCTCTATCACTCTCTCTCTCTCTCTCTCTCTCTCTCTCTCTCTACATATATATATATATATATATATATAATATCGGTATATTTCTCTCTCTCTCTCTCTCTCTCTCTCTCTCTCTGTATATATCTGTATTTCTCTCTCTATCTCTTTCTGAATCTATCTTGGTCAATCTCTCTCTCTGTCTATTTCTCTCTCTTTCTGTCAGTATATATCTGTATTTCTCTCAATATCTCTATCTCTCTCTGAATCTCTCTCTCACTCTATCTCTATCTCTATCTCTCTCTCTCTCTGTATCTCTCTTTCTATTTCTATCTTTCTTTCTGTATCAACTGTCAATCTCTCTCTCTTTCTCGGTATCTCTCTTTCTCTCTCTCTCTCCGTATTTCTTTATCTTTCTCTCTCTGTATCTCTCTTGGTCCCTCTCTATCTCTCTCTGTATTTCTCTATCTTTCTCTCTCTGTATCTCTCTTGGTCCCCCCTCTCTCTCTCTGTGTGTCTCTCTGTCTGTGTGTGTGTCTCTCTCTCTCTCTCTGTATTTCTTTATCTTTCTCTCTCTGTGTATCTCTCTTGGAGAGAGAGAGAGAGAGAGTGAGAGAGAGAGAGAGAGGGGGTGTCTATCTATCTCTGTCTGTCTGTATCTCTCTCTCTCTCTCTGTATCTCTCTCTCTGTATTTCTTTATCTTTCTCTCTCTGTATCTCTCTTAATCCCTCTCTCTCTCTCTCTCTGTATTTCTTTATCTTTCTCTCTCTGTATCTCTCTTGGAGAGAGAGAGAGAAGAGGGGGGTGTCTATCTATCTCTGTCTGTCTGTATCTCTCTCTCTCTCTGTCTCTGTATCTCTCTCTCTCTCTGTATTTCTTTATCTTTCTCTCTCTGTATCTCTCTTGGTCCCCCCTCTCTCTCTGTATTTCTCTATCTTTCTCTCTCTGTATCTCTCTTGGTCCCCCCTCTCTCTCTCTGTCTGTGTGTCTCTCTCTCTCTCTCTGTGTCTTTCTCTCTCTGTATTTCTTTATCTTTCTCTCTCTGTATCTCTCTTGGAGAGAGAGAGAGAGAGTGAGAGAGAGAGAGAGGGGGGGTGTCTATCTATCTCTGTCTGTCTGTATCTCTCTGTATCTCTCTCTCTCTCTCTCTCTGTATTTCTTTACCTTTCTCTCTCTGTATCTCTCTTAATCCCTCTCTCTCTCTCTCTGTATTTCTCTATCTTTCTCTCTCTGTATCTCTCTTGGTCCCCTCTCTCTCTCTCTCTCTCTCTCTCTCTTCTCTCTCTCTCTCCTTACCTGGAGCCCACAGGCATTTGATTCTTTTTGACTTTGTATATATATATCTTTATTATTTATTTTCTCTCTCTCTCTCTCTCCAGACAGGTGGGTAAGGGAGAGAGCCTCTCTCTATGCGAGGACAGGTGTGTGCGTCAACGCCTAATGAATAAAAAGCAAGCCAGTTAGTCATCAACAGTGCAATTACTTCTTTTTTTCTTTTTTCTTCTATTTTTAATTGTCACAATAGATTCGGTATTGATTCCCTTTGTTGCTGTGAAGATAGCCAGGTGATCCTTTATTCAAAGCCGCTGGGTTTTCCAGCTGAGCTGCGAAAAGAAAACAAGGGACTGGGAGGAGAGTACAGCTGTATTACAAGGGTGGGTCAATATTTTGGTAACAGGAGGCATGATTCGTCAGTTCTGGATGCATTTGCTGAGGTCATGAAGGTGACAAAATACACTGGACTGTGAAATGCCGAGCTCGCATGATACTCTCCAAGTGCTACTTGTTGGATTTGCCAGTTAAGTTTTTAAATGCCATCCTTGGCCAGTTGAAAAGGGCTTAAAGTAAGTAAGTCCCGATTTATGGAATCCTTTGGTAAGTGAATAAGTCCTATCCTGCGTATTGTTAAAGGTCCAGTGATTTAATCCTATGTCCATCGTCCACGAAAGTCAATGTAGTTATGGTCAGTATGCTCCGTTTAAGTATTGTATTAACAGCAGAGTACTGCCAGTGATTGGCCAAGAATTTGATCACATGGTTCTCGCCGAGTCTTGATAAAGGTCCAGTGATTTAATCCTATGTTCATCGTCCACGAAAGTCAATGTAGTTATGGTCAGTATGCTCCGTTTAAGTATTGTATTAACAGCAGAGTACTGCCAGTGATTGGCCAAGAATTTGATCACATGGTTCTCACCGAGTCTTGATAAAGGTCCAGTGATTTAATCCTATGTCCATCGTCCACGAAAGTCAATGTAGTTATGGTCAGTATGCTCCGTTTAAGTATTGTATTAACAGCAGAGTACTGCCAGTGATTGGCCAAGAATTTGATCACATGGTTCTCGCCGAGTCTATAATTCTCGACATTGCCTTCATGGCCTAAGAATCAAGTTTGAAGTTCCCAAAATTATTCGGTTTTTGAACAAAGAAAAGGCGCTTAAAAGTTTTAAAAAAGTAAAAAGTAAAAAGGCATTTAACTGAATGAAATTCATCGTTAATTATTGGAAGTGTACGGCAAGTCATACATGGATGTTAAAAACGTCCGCGAGTAGTGTAGGGAGGATAGTCATGAGGATGAAGTTCAAGGATTCTTTAATGACATAGTGACAAGCTGGTAACAAGTGGGCATATAAAACCTCTTACAGTGCCTCCAAGAAGACAGAGTGGTGGAGAAAAACAAGGGTGGGTCAATATTTTGGTAACAGGAGGCATGATTTGGCAGTTCTGGATGCATTTGCTGAGGTCATGAAGGTGACAAAATACACTGGACTGAGATGCCGAGCTTGCATGATACTCCCCAAGTGCTACTCGTTGGATTTGCCCTTATGGCCTAAGAATCAAATGTGAAGTTCATGTAGTTATTGGGTATTTGAACGAAAAATGCATTTAACTGATTGAAATTCATTGTGAATTAATGGAAGTGTATGACAAGTCGTGCATGGATGTCAAAAACGTCTGTAAGTGTTGGTGGGGGTTTGCAATGAAGACTTGTTGGATTTTCTTCCATGGCTGTGAGTATGGCCAAAGAATCAAGTGTCAAGTTTACGGAATTATTCAGTTTTTGAATGAAAAAGGCATTTAACTGATCCAAATTCATAAATAATTGATGAAAGTGTATGGCAAGTCACAAATGGATGTTAAAAATGTCCGAAAGTGGTGTAAGGGGGATTGCAATGAAGATGAAGTTCAACAATTCTTCAATAACGTAGTGACAAGCTGGTAATACATGGCATACAAAAACTGCTACTGTGCCTTTAAGAAGACTGATAGGCAGTGAAAAACAAGGGATTGGGAGGAGAGTACAGCTGTATTACAAGGGTGGGTTAATATTTTGGTAACAGGAGGCATGATTCGTCAGTTCTGGATGCATTTGCCGAGGTCATTAAGGTGACAAAATACACTGGACTGTGAAATGCCAAGCTCGCATGATACTCTCCAAGTGCTACTTGTTGGATTTGCCTCTATGGCTGGGAATTTGGCTTAAGAATAAAGTGTGAAGTTCATGTAGTTATTCAAGGAATGGCTAAACAGTGTGGTCTCTATGGCGGGGAGTTTGGCTTAAGAATAAAGTGTGAAGTTCATGTAGTTATTCAAGGAATGGCTAAACAGTGTGGTCTCAGACCAGATGTAGAGCTTTGCTTTGGAGGCTGGGAAAGGTTAGGAGGAAGGTGATGATTGACTGTTAGAAAAATTTGAGAGACAGTCGATTCAGAGCTGTTCACCAAGGTAGATAGCGGTTAGATGGTCTTAGAGAATTAGACAACAGATAGTTTCATTAGAAGATTCAGCTTGAGGGGTATCCCTTGAGGGGCACACCTTGAGGGGCACACCTTGGGGGGCACACCTTGGGATTTGCCTCTACGACTGGGAGTTTGGCCTAAGAATCAAGTGTGAAATTCATGTAGTTATTCAGTTTTTGAACAAAAAAGGTATTAAACCAATTGAAATTCATTGCTAATTAATTCATCATCAATTAACTTCGGTTAGGCAACCAGTCTTGGAGAAGGAAAACACTGAATTCAAACCTGTCAAACTTTGCTTAAGAAATTGACCTTGTGTCACATCCTGCTCATGCAGAGGGGTTGGAAAATGCATACAAGGGACTGGGGAGAGTACAACTGTAATACAAGTCTGTTTTATTCCTTTAAATTTAGGTAGAACAAGAGTGTCCCTGTTGTAACAGAGAATCCAGTTGTAGTCCTTCAGGTATATGTATTTACCAACCCCTCCGCACGAGCAGGATGTGACACAAGGTCAATTTCTTAAGCAGAGTTTAACAGGTTTGAATCCAGAGTTTTCCTTCTCCTAGACTGGTTGCCTGGACAAGGTTAAAGAGCCCAGTCTGCCCTGCTCTAGGGAGAATTGGATTCATACCTTTCCCAAGGGTATTAGCGCCATGTCAAATTAAAGAGCCCAGTTTGCCCTACTATTGGTCAAATATTGGCCTTGGTTAGGCAACAGGTCTAGGAGAAGGAAAACTCTAAATTCAAACCTGTTGAACTCCGCTTCAGAAATTAACCTTGTGTCACATCCTGCTCGTGCGGAGGCATTGGTAAATATATATATATGCATGCATGTGTCAAGTGGCATGTGTGTGCATAAGAGGATCTTGAGAGCCACTTAGAAAAAGTTAATACCCAGAGCCTGACAAAAATTGTGGAATTTTGGTTGCATAACATTGAGATTGGTTTGGTTTAGTTTGTTTGGTTTGGTTTGGTTTGGTTTGGCTTTTTTACGGCATATCAACCTCAGTGGGTCATTTAATGCTGATAAAGTCTTGAAATAAATCCATTCTTAATGGATAATACAATTTTTTTATAAATACATTTTTCTATTTAACCCATAGATGGGACCCTAACAGGTACTACCACTCCGGGTCAGAGCGGACCAGGGAGCAATGGTGATGAAGGGGTGCTCCACATTCCCCAAACCTCCAAAACTGGAACCTCACCATCAGATAGAGTTTAAAGTCATTCCCTGGACATGTAAACCCTCAGCCACCGCCTTCTAGCACCCATATGATAAAAAGGGGTTGGGGCTTGCTATAAGAGCAATAGTGTTGGGGCAATCATATAGGTGCTAGGGCTTGACATGACCAGCCAATTGATAGGAGGGAGCCTCTCTAACCACCCGTCTAGCCTAAGTAAGGTTCTAAGTGGAGTGTTGCAAGTCATGAACAGCTCATCCACCAAGACTCTGTCCTTAAGCATCACGGGTCGCCACCCACGGCCAACAGGTAGCCCCAATTGGGGGAATCTTACCCCTCTGTAGAGGTGCAGTCAGTGCATTCTAACGCCCCAGCCGAGAGGGCGGCATTGAGATTGGGAATGGCTAAAAGTGTGGTCTCTGGAGGCTGGGAAAGGTTAGGAGGAAGGTGAGGTTTGGCTCTTAGAAAAATTTGAGAGACAGTCGATTCAGAGCCGTTCACCAGGGCAGATAGCAGTTAGATGAACTTAGAGAATTAATTTTCACCCGATCTCAGTCTTTATGTATTTTGTTTTATTTTTATTTTGGTTGCTTCCATCGTATTATGGTCCAGTTCAAATTCATAAAGTATAAGTTCCTAAAGTCGACTGTGTTGCATGGAGTGAAGCAATTCACGATGCATTAATGCTACTTGCTGGATTTGCCTCTATGGCTTAAAGGCCTGTTTGGTAAATCCATCATCATAAATTCAACAGGTTGTAAAGTAATCATTGGTAAATTCGTTTGGTAAAATCATTGTTTGGTAAATTCATCATGTGGTAAATTATATAATGTATGGTAAATTAGTTTGGTAAAATCATTGTTGGGTAAATTCATCATGTGGTAAATTATATAAAGTATGGTAAATTAGTTTGGTAAAATCATTGTTTGGTAAATTCATCATGTGGTAAATTATATAATGTACGGTAAATTCGTTTGGTAAAATCATTGTTTGGTAAATTCATCATGTGGTAAATTATATAATGTATGGTAAATTCATTTGGTAAAATCATTGTTTGGTAAATTCATCATGTGGTAAATTATATAAAGTATGGTAAATTAGTTTGGTAAAATCATTGTTGGGTAAATTCATCATGTGGTAAATTATATAAAGTATGGTAAATTTGTTTGGTAAAATCATTGTTTTGGTAAATTCATCATGTGGTAAATTATATAATGTATGGTAAATTTGTTTGGTAAAATCATTGTTGGGTAAATTCATCATGTGGTAAATTATATAAAGTATGGTAAATTAGTTTGGTAAAATTATTGTTGGGTAAATTCATCATGTGGTAAATTATATAAAGTATGGTAAATTAGTTTGGTAAAATCATTGTTGGGTAAATTCATCATGTGGTAAATTATATAAAGTATGGTAAATTTGTTTGGTAAAATCATTGTTGGGTAAATTCATCATGTGGTAAATTATATAAAGTATGGTAAATTTTTGGTAAAATCATTGTTTGGTAAATTCATCATGTGGTAAATTATATAAAGTATGGTAAATTAGTTTGGTAAAATCATTGTTGGGTAAATTCATCATGTGGTAAATTATATAAAGTATGGTAAATTTGTTTGGTAAAATCATTGTTTGGTAAATTCATCATGTGGTAAATTATATAAAGTATGGTAAATTTGTAAAATCATTGTTAAATTCATCATGTGGTAAATTATGTATGGTAAATTCATTGTTTGGTAAATTCATCATGTGGTAAATTATATAAAGTATGGTAAATTTGTTTGGTAAAATCATTGTTGGGTAAATTCATGTGGTAAATTATATAAAGTATGGTAAATTTGTTTGGTAAAATTATTGTTTGGTAAATTCATCATGTGGTAAATTATATAAAGTATGGTAAATTTGTTTGGAAAATTTAACATATGGTAATCTTATCCCCAGTAAATTCATCTCATGTTAGGTACTTACACAACCCATTCACCACTGGTAAGATGTGACACAAGGTCACAAGTACGGGGCATCCAGCAAGGATCAAACTCGTTTTTCAGTAGTCATAGATCTGCAAGACTAGCTTGCAAAAAAATTAATCTCATCGTAAATTTATCACAGGGAAAATTATTTGTGGCTAAATTCAGAATTTATTTATAACTTTAAGAGTTTAATAAAAGTAAAAGTCGTCGGGGCGGCCTAATGTCGGTAGTGGCCAGACAGTGAGGAGTCTATCCCCTTTTCAATAGAGCTAGACCAAGGAGATTGTTTTTTTGGCATCTGAGGTGGGCGCCACACCTACCATCAGCTCCTTACTTTGCCGCACAGATCCCTGTGCTACTAATACGCTGAGTTGGCAAGGACCGGTATCGAACTAGGAACCTTGTGGTTTCTTGCCAAATGCTCTTCCGACTGAGCTAACCCAGCCCTAGAAAGATTAAACTTGAAAGTAATGGCAATGAAGGGGTACTCCCCATTCCAAAATTTGAACTTCACAATTAAATGTAACTTAACATCATATCCAGGTCACCAAGATCCTCAGCCAATGCCTTCTAGCACATATATGATAAAAAGAATTGTGGTTGGCCATAAGGAAAATAGGGTTGGGACAATCATATAGGTGCTAGGGCTTAACATTACTTCATTGGTGGAATTTTATGGCATGTCAATGTGTTACATAATTATTGAATCCCTAATACATTTTTAAGGTATTGTAGAAATGATTATGGCGATCAGTACAGCTGATGGCCTTGAGAGTGAGTGACAGCGTTTGACCTCACTCTGACCTTGCTTTCTGGGGATAGACCATGAGAAATGGAACCCCGATAGAAAGCCCCCTTCCGGTTTAAGGAGTAAGCAACTCAGTTAGTCAGTTAGAACTTAGAAGCCGAGCTAGCAACATGTAAGTCTCATCTGCGCAGATTGTCTGGGTGGGGATTTGGAATAAAGTAACATCAACATAAATCGAAGTCTTGTGTTTATTACTAAAAACAAACAATGACACAGGGCTTCTGATAAGGAATGATCCCCAACAGAAACCAGACCCGGAATCCTCAATAGAAGACCAGACGAGACCTTAGAAGATATACCAGACCAAGATAGATGATAGACGATCAGAGTAAGAATTAAAGAAAGGTATATAAAGTTATATGCTGATTTGGCTTAGTGAAAAGACCAGTATATAACATATACCTATTTAGTGCCGGTAAAGAAGGCGCTATGCAACAAATGCTTGGGTTATTTTATGCCAAAGATGTTTTTGTTTTATTCATACTCTGGTATTCAATATTTTTTAAAACTCATCTTTTTTTAAACACATTTTTGAATGCATTTTTTTTTTGCCTATTTATACCATAGATGTGACCTTAACCGGTAAAAGTCGTACTATTACGTTCATTTTCATACTGATACCCTTGTGAAAGGTATGAACCCCTTTATCACCCAAACTACGAGTTAAATAGTACCACTACCATTCTTCTAGAAGGACAGCTTTGGTACTAAATAACCCATGAAGGTTGATATGCCATTAAATCAAGAAATGAAAGCCTGAAAGTAGAAAATGTTGATTCCATACCTTTTGAATAATTTCTTTATTCTGGCTGTAAACTTTGGTTTCTAACACAGAAATTCTTCCCATCATCAAAGACATCAGTTCTTTGTCAGATGGTGCATTCTCTAAAAGACAAAGAATGGAAGAACCACAATTAGAAAAACTTTAACCATTTTCATTAGACACGGCGCTGCAGGAAAAATAATTATTCAATGTGGCATAATCGTTAATCTTATTATAATGGAGATTGTGTGTTTTTCTGTCTGTAACCGAAACTATATTCCTACTCAAGTCACAATTCTCTTAGTTATTTACGTCACATTCTACAGGATTTTATTTTTATCTAAACCTCAATTATTAATAAAATTGTCTTACATTATTAATACTGTTAACTATGTCTACATACTGACAACATGCAATTATATTTATATATACAACAAAATAGCGGTTTACAGTGTGAATGAGAAGGCTAATTTGCATATTAATATTAAAAAATCGAATTTAATAAATATGTGCTTAGTATTATTGATTTCTAACTGTTTGGTTTTATTTTAATGAATATAAGCAAAAATCTCTTCAATGAATCTTAAATGAAATCCATTAACAAGATAAAATAACTGTCATTTTATTATTTACTTCCTCTTATAACTAAATACTTAAATTAGAAAAAATAACAAAGAAAGACGAGAGTGATGGAAGAGTAAGTTTCAGTTGTTCTATTTTTTATTATACTTCCTCTGTTTCAAATCTTTTTACTCAGTATTCTTATTTAGTTTCATTAGCCTTTCTAATTTAATATAATATTTTATTACATTAAAACTTAAATACTTGCACCCGGAGGGTGCATATATTTGCTAGTAATAATAATTATCATATATAGTAATCTATCAATAATGGAGATTCGCTTCCAGTTTTTCTCTGTAACAAAAACTATGTCACTGCTTACGTCACTCTACCCGAAATCGTCATAACATAGAATAAATACACTCAAAATTTGAGCATGCAACATTAGACAGTCCTCATTGTTTTTTTAAACAAGTTTTAATAGATAAATCCCCAGTATCATATATTTATATATAGTTTGTTTTATTTTAATAGATATTCAAAGTTAATAGAACTTAGTTTCGATTTCAAATTGTTCTATTTTTTTTACTCCTTTAATAGATTTGATGATTTCATGATTTATGGTTCAAACTCTCCGACATTTAATTTCTAACTTCCCCCTCTTCAAGCAATATCTTTCAAAAATTTATTTTTACATCATTTTTTTTATTTTGCTAGTAATAATAATAATAATAATTATAATATATTATAATTGATAATGATAATTATTGTTACATAATCCATAGGGAGTTTATGAATTATGTACATACAGTAGTCAGATATTTTGAATCGGAGTTCGTTAGATTCAGAATAATGGGGGTCCAGTGGAAAGTTACCTTAACAGTTACTGACAGTTAATAACCTTTTTACTTGATCCCTTGAAAAATGCACCATTAGAGGCGTGGGGATTTTTTGTTTAAGTTTTAGATTAGATGCGACTAGACATTCGAGGAGAGTGGATGTCATGCCGAGTCGCACTCTCTGCACAAAATCTTTATGGGCTGGGTTGTTTATTGGAATTTTATTATGTTACTATTTTCAGTCTTCACCGGTACTAGCCCTTAGGGGACAGGCGTCAGGTTTCACCGACACACATCAGCAGCAGCCTGCCCTAACCTTTTGGTCACATGATGTCCTTTATAAAAGGCCCTCACAGTGGCTTCCTCACCCTCTTCTGATACCATCCCTTAAGAGGAACACTACTTTTCTACCCGCATCTCCTTGGGAGCCGACTGCTGACTAACACCGGCAGCCCCATGTGGTCAGCTATAAGGTAAGTGCGTTTAAGCAATCTCTCATTCTATGAGTTAGGACAACGGACAGAACATTAACCCTTGAAGGATTCTGACACATTCCCGGCTTCTAGACTTTAGAGTTTATTAACTTTACCCTTGAAGGTCGATAGTAATTACTTTCATTCTACCCAGGACAAATTAGAGGAGTCCTCGATAAGATGCAACCTCAGACAAGATTCCCCCATTGATACCTTCAGTCATAGACTGTGGCAGGATTTACTCTTGCAAACTGAACTTTCACCTAACCATATAACTAAACTAATTACGGCTATACCACACCTCTCTTTGGTGCTGTTGAACTGAACTTAACTAAATTACCTGGTCGCTTGTCTGACCTAAACTATGAACATTCAACATAACATGACTTTGTAACCCACTTTAATGTGCTTTTATTGGAAATTCCCTAGCTAATTATCTCCCCCTGCCGCTAGGGGGCGAATCGCCATCATCGTATGTTGGCACCAATACCAAAAACCTTACTTATCAGGGAGCCGTTACCAACAAGAGACGTAAAAATAAACGCTCTCATCACTTAGCCCAAACAGGGCCTACTTATCACGGAGCATCCACTGAGGGTAGTCGCGTAAACAGCGGTCCCTACACTTCATTCATCACTTAGCCCAAAAACAGGGCTCACTTATAGGAAAGCAGTATTGGAGGAGAGACGTAAAAACACCAAGCTCTCATTACCAAGCCCAAACCAGGGCCCACTTATCACAGAACTCTACAACCAGCTTCCTTCTAAGGCATTGTATCTGCATACTGCATAAAGGCCGGTACTATTGCACACTTACTGAAGGACGAGAAACTACCGAGACGAAGCGTCTTATCAACATTTCCTATCGACGAAAAGAATACCCTGTTATCACCATTACTCCAAGAAAATTACTAACTCAGATAATTCTTGTAGCAAATACCATTAAAATTTGCAACAATTTTATGTAATTTTTGTCAATACAAGTGTCTGCATTTACTTTCGTGTTTGTTCCTTCTTTGTCTGACAATTTGCCTACAACTACGGAGAAATAAGAGCTCCTTCGAAAACCGTAAATACTCTTACTTTTATTATTGATAAACTGTTGTATTTATTTATCGTTGTAGCGCTTGTTCCTTGCCTTCATCTTTCCACGTATTCTCTCTGCACTTTAATTTTTATATGTTTTGAATAAAAGACTTAAGGAAAACAAGTCTTGAGTATATCAAAACAAATTTTCTTTTTCATTGCGTTTTCACAGGGTCTCATTTCAAGAAAGTGATCTAGAATTCTTTTTCTTTCTTTGCAAAATCAATTTGATATAAACTCGACCCTGATTTTAGATTCAACCTAGATGGATTCACCAATGAAAGCCCTCGTTTTATGATCGATTACACCACAGTCTAATTCCAAAATACATTCAATATAAACTGGACCATAATTTTAGGTTCAACCTAGAGGTATTCAACATTGAAAGCCCTCGTTTTATGATCGACACACAGTCTAATTCCAAAATACATTCAATATAAACTGGACCATAATTTTAGGTTCAACCTAGAGGTATTCAACATTGAAAGCCCTCGTTTTATGATCGATTACACCACAGTCTAATTCCAAAATACATTCAATATAAACTGGACCATAATTTTAGGTTCAACCTAGAGGTATTCAACATTGAAAGCCCTCGTTTTATGATCGATTACACCACAGTCTAATTCCAAAATACATTCAATATAAACTGGACCATAATTTTAGGTTCAACCTAGAGGTATTCAACATTGAAAGCCCTCGTTTTATGATCGATTACACTACAGTCTAATTCCAAAATACATTCAATATAAACTGGACCATAATTTTAGGTTCAACCTAGAGGTATTCAACATTGAAAGCCCTCGTTTTATGATCGATTACACCACAGTCTAATTCCAAAATACATTCAATATAAACTGGACCATAATTTTAGGTTCAACCTAGAGGTATTCAACATTGAAAGCCCTCGTTTTATGATCGATTACACCACAGTCTAATTCCAAAATACATTCAATATAAACTGGACCATAATTTTAGGTTCAACCTAGAGGTATTCAACATTGAAAGCCCTCGTTTTATGATCGATTACACCACAGTCTAATTCCAAAATACATTCAATATAAACTGGACCATAATTTTAGGTTCAACCTAGAGGTATTCAACATTGAAAACCTTCATTTTATGATGGATTAGCCTACAACCTAATTGTAAAACCAATGTAATATCAACTAGACCCTGATTTTATGTTCAATCTACAAGCATTCGACATTGTAAAACCTCATTTTATGATCGATTATCCCACAGTCTAATTGTAAAGACAATGCAATATAAACTGGACCCTGATTTTAGGTTTAACCTAAACGCATTCTTTGCACGTTTACAGATGTAATATAATATAGGGGGAGAGACAGCAATGCAATAGCGACATGTATATTAGCATGGAAAGATCTTTCAGAGGAATATAAGAATTATGTGTAGGTCAGAATCGAAAAGTCTAAGGATGAATCATCATAATGACACTTGTCAGTTTTTCCGATTGGTCAAGAAGTGTCCCGTGATGATGCTAGAGAGAGTATGAGTGAGCGGTTAGACGATGGAGTGAGTCTGGTACGATACGTTGAGAGTGAACCATCGGCTCTTGTTCCAGATGAGCCAGAACAAACACAGAATCGGCCCTGAGAAGAATATGATGACTGACGAAATAGTTCAATCCTGGTCAGGGGCAGCAGTAACATAGAATAATAATTAACACAGCTTAACACCACTACCTCAGCTATGGTTAGTAGAATGAGAACAGGATACCCCCATGGATTGAATAAAGGGTTAGGTTCAAAGTTCCATGATGGCTCCCGATTACGACAAGAAGGTTACCGAGTTGAAATAGAAGGTTCCTGAATCCGAAAAGAAGGTTCCCGAGTCTGACAAGAAATACCTGAAGAAGGCCGGAGGGCACATCGACCAAAACACTTACAGATAACAATGAAGATAAGAACAATAGTCGGAATAATCAAAATAATACTAATTATAAAGCCTTATCTCAAAAATTCCAAGAAATAGACAATATCGTAGCCGAGTTAACAAGTAAGGACCCTCATCTAATCTCTCATACTTTGTCTCTCTCTCCAGTATATACCCGAGATATTCAGTGGGTATATAACATTATACCACTGATACTCCTAAAGAATTACAGAGACAGAAAGAGAAAGAGGGAGACAGAAAGACAGAGAAAGAAGATTACTAAGCTAGAATTTACATACTAACCCAAAATATTCATATCTTTCATATCATTGCAGATTGGGCTGTCTATAACTACTATTTTCAGTACTGCAAAAGAATTGGTAATCTTAAATTTCAATTGACTAAATTCCTACTATAAAATTGTACTTGCACATTATTTGAAATGAAATTAATTGTTATTAAAAAGACATTTTATGATATTTTGGAGTTAAAAACATGCATTAAAATCAATTTAAAAAGCATTGTGTTTTCTCTGTGAAAATTTCATTGATTCAAAGATGGCTGCCATTGTTTACAAGCTTCTTGGAAAAAGAACAAAGGGACTTAACTCTCATTGCTTTGAGAGTTGTCCTTTTAAAACTTAAATGAGAGTTAAGTCCCTTTGTTCTTTTCAAATCCATTTTAATGCATGTGTTTAACTCCAAAATATCATAAAATTTCTTTTTAATAACAATTAAGTTCATTTTGTCAGAAATCTGATAGTTAAATTATCTTCCCCTGCCGCTAGGGGGTGAATCACCAACATGAGGTTGGCGGGAGAATCAAACCCCATCACTAGTCTGGAGGACATTGACCAAGAGACTTGTCTGACAGCCGTCGACCAGTATGGAAGCGTTTTAACAGCATACTTTCAGAAGGCTGTCTCAACAGCATACTTTCAGAAGGCTGTCAAATTGAATAGTCACCTTAAAAATGGCCCTCATCCGAAGATTGTTACTTAGGCGAGTAGCTTCTAAAAAGCACTCCCCACACTTTTAATTATCGCACGAGACCGGCCAGCATGTGACCGGCCGGCACGGATGCGTCGCAAGCAATTCCCAAAACTTGACTACCTAAGAACTTCTAAGAGAAACGTCTAACAGCACTCTACAAACTACGGCGATCAGAATACCCTTGCTAGTGCCATTTACCTACGAACTGTAATTTCACCTCTCAGATAAATCTTGTAGCAAATGCCATCAAAATTTGCCACAATATTTTTTGTACCCTTTGTCAATATATGTGTTTAATTTCCATTGTGTTTTTTGTCTTCTTTTGTCCGAATAATTTGCCTACAACTGAGAGAATAAGAGCTCTCCTAAAACCGTAACTTTACCTCTTAATTTCAAATAATGTGCAAGTAAAATTTTATGGTCGGAATTTAGTCACTTAAAGTTCAAGATTACCAAGAAGTTAGAATAGTTTAACCAGAAGACTGCAGCCTTTTTGAAACACCCTATATTTTTACACTGCTCTTAAGTGAACATTTTTTAAAAGTGTATTTAAAAAAAATGAATTACTCAATGTCTGAGATGCTGGAGGGACGGCGACCTTTGACAATACGGAAGAGGATTTTGAAGTGTAAGGAAGCTGTAATTTTTCAGGAAGTGTCTCTTCGGAAAGACAACGCTTGCTGGCAATGTCAGTGGCAACCTCTTCCAAAACATTGTCAGTTTCTGTAAATGGAAAACAAACTTGTTTTAAAGATCAAGTTGTTATAAAGGCAGGTACAAGGTCAGGTAAAATGAGCTCACTGATTTAAAATTACCACTGCACAGGTACCGCTATCATTGAACGGGTGGAAAGTATGTCTTTGAACAACAGCAGTTTACAAAAAATTGAGTGAACCCATCAATGAATGAATAAAACAAAAATGTCTTTGGCATAAAATAACCCAATGGGTTAATATGCCATAAAAAACAACCAACCAACAAGCCAATCAATATACTTTCCTTGTCTTTTGATTTTTTTAGCGTTTTTAGTTGTTTATCTCTGAATGTACAAATCCCCAAAAGAGAAAGGTCAAGTAGATAGACTTCCTCTTTCACAGCCGCCCTGTCGGCTGCGGCGTTACAATACACCGACTGCACTTATGCAGAGGGGTAAGACTACCCCAATGGGGCCACCTGTTGCCCATGGGTGGCGACCCGTGATGCTTAAGGATAGAACCCAGGTGGCTGAGCAGTCCATGACATGCAACACTCCACTTTGTCCCTTACTTAGGATAGACAGGTGTTTGGAGAGACCACCTCCGATCAATCGGCTGGTCAGGTCAACCCCTAGCATTTTCATGATTGCCCCAACACTATTGCCCTTATGGCAAGCTCCAACCCTTTTTATCATATGGGTGCTAGAAAGCTGTGCCTGAGGGTCTAAATAGAAAAATGTGTTTATAAAAAAAATTGAGTATCTATTAAGAATTAATTTATTTCGAACCTTTGTGGGCATTAAATGACCCATTGAGGTTGATATGTCATAAAACAAACCAAACCAAACCAATCCTCTTTCATGGACAGACAGACTGAGAGTAAGAGACAGTAAAAAAGACACACAGAGAGACAGAGAGAATGCTTGAGAATATAATGAAGAAATAAAAAAAGAAGGATGAGCTAGAAAAAGATGGTTGGTTGGTTGGCTGGTTGGTTGCATGGGTAGGCTTTACGGCATGTCAACCCTTGTTGGGCCATTTTATGCCGAAGACATTTTTGTTTTACTCATTCTTGATGGGTAATCAATTCTTTTTTTTTTGTAAATCAATTTAAAAAAAACATTTTTTCAAAACTCATGATTTTCTATTTAACCCCTGAATGGGACTCTAACACTGGGTATAAGTGTTGGATATTGTACAAACGGAAATAGGAATTTCCGGTTAAATTAAACAGAGAGGAGACGACAAAAATGACAAAGGACTTTTTCCCCAGTAAAAGCAAACAAAGAAAACGCATAGGCGTTCGAGATATATAAAAGGAAGTCAGACCACAGATAGTCACACAGCCAGACAGTCAGAGCTGACGGCGAACAGTGAGTGACCGTCAACACGGTCCGTTGCGACCAAGGGCAGTGAGATGCCACCCGCCACCCCTTTACCTCACCATCCCAACAGTAGTAGTAGTCATCGTCAACCCTAGGGCATTCCTATTGTCAACGCTCGTCACACACACCACAACCGGGGCATTGAAGAAATAAAGTCAAAACTTCTACTATACTCATGTGTTGTAGATTTCTTAAGTCCGACTACATACTTTGCCACGTGATATACATACCCGCAACGTATACAGATACACAATTTAGTAGCATAAGTTTGAAGAAGCCGCTATATAACATATAGAATTTGATGCCAGTATATAACAGATAGATATTTGGTACCGTGAACACTCCGCTATGCAACATAAGTGGACCTGGGAGTAATGGTGATGAATGAGTACTCCACATTCCCCAGAGCTCCAGAATTGGAACTTCACCATCAGAATTTAACATCATACCCAGGACATTGACTCTCAGCCACTGCCTTCTAGCACACATATGATAAAAAGGGTTGCGGCTTTCCATAAGGACAATTCCCCAAAAAGAGAAAGGTCAAGTAGATAGACTTCCTCTTTCATGGACAGACAGAAAGAGAGGCAGAGAGAGACAGATAGACAAAAAGACAGACAGAGAGAGACAGAGAAAGAGACAGAAAGACAGAGAGTGAAGAGAGAAAGAGACAGAAAGACAGAGAGTGAGAGAGAAAGAGACAGAGAGAGAGACAGACAGGCAGTGAGAGATTGACAAATGGACAGAGAGAGACAAAGACAAAGAGATGGAATGAGACAGAGAGAGTGGGAGAGGCAGAGAGAGAGAGAGAGAGAGAGAGAGAACAGGCAAAGAGACACAGAGACAGAGAGTGAGAGACAAAGAGACATAGAGAGATAGAAAGACAGAGAGTGAGAGAGAGACAGACAGACAGAAAGAGAGTGAGAGACAGACAAAGAGAGAGAGAGAGACAGGTAGACAGAGTGAGAGATAGACAAAAAGACAGAAAGAGAGGCAGAAAGAATGCTTGAGAATATAATGAAGTAAAAAAAAAAAGGATGGCAAGCTAAAGAAAGATTGTTGGCTGGTTAGTTGGTTGGTTGAATTTATGACATGTCAACCCTTGTTGGGTTATTTTATGCCGAAGACATTTTTGTTTTTTCTTCATCCTTGATAGGTAATCATTTTTTTTTAAACACATTTTTTGAAACTCAATTTGTTCTATTTGTTTTTCTATCAAACCTATAGATGGGACCCTAACAGGTACTACCACTCCAGATAAGGGTGGACCTGGGAATAATGGTGAAGGATTACTCCACATTTCCCAGAGCTCCAGAATTGGAATTTCACCATCAGATAGAGTTTAACGCCATACCCAGGACATTAAGATATGCAGCTACCATCTTCTAGCATATATGATGAAAAGGGAAGCCCGTGGTGTAATGGTTAAAGTCATGGGAAATGGACTCGTCGCCCCGAGTTCAAATCCTAGACGTGGTAACTGCATTTCACTTAGCGCTAATACCCTTGGGAAAGGTATGAATCCTACTCTCCCTCCAGCTATGGGTAAATAGTAGAACAGAATAGGCTCTTTAACCATGGCTAGGTAACCAGTCTAGGAGAAGGAAAACTCTGAATTCAAACCTGTTAAACTCCGCTTAAGAAATTGACCTTGTGTTGTATCCTGCTCGTGTGGAGGAGTTGGTAAATATATATATGATGAAAAGGGTTGGGGCTATCCATAAGCGTAAAAGGTTTGTGACAATCATATAGATGCTAGGGCTTGATGTGACCAGCCAATTTGATCGGAGGGAATGTCTCCGGGGTCAAAGTGGAGTGTTGCATTTCATGGACTGCTCAGCCACCAGGGTACCATCCTTAAGTATCACAGCTCACCACCCATGGCCAACAGGTGGCCTCATTAAGAGGGCTTTACTCCCCTGCAGAGGTGCAGTCGGAATATACTAAAGCCCCAGTCAACAGAGATGCTAGAGAAAGAAAGAGATAAATGAATGAAGGTACAAAAATTAAAGAATAGCTATAAGAGAGATAGAGAAAAACTGGTTTGATTTGGTCTCTTTTAAAGGCATATCAACATTCATGGGTTATTAATGCCAAGACCATACTTGTTGAAGAATGGTAGTGGTACTATTTAACCTATAATTGGGGTGGTAAAGGGGTTCATACCTTTCCAAATGGTATTAGTTTGAAAGTGATATAATAGCATGATTGTCGGCTGGGGCATTAGAATGCACCGACTGCACCTCTGCAGAGGGGTAAGACATCCCCAATGGGGCAACCTGTTGGCCGTGCGTGGCGACCCATGATGCTTAAGGATAGAACCCAGGTGGATGAGCAGTTCATGACTTGCAATACTCCACTTTGGCCCTATCTTGGGCTAGACGGGCGGCCCCCCTCCGATCAATCGGTTGGTCACGTCAAGCCCTAGCACTTATAGGATTTTTCCAACCCTATTGCCCTTATGGCAAGCTCCAACTACTTTTTATCATATGGGTGCTAGAAGGTGGTGGCTGAGGGTCTACATGTCCTGGGAATGACGTTAAACTCTATCTGATGGTGCGGTTCCAGTTTTGGAGGTTTGGGGAATGTTGAGCACCCCTTCATCACCATTGCTCCCTGGTCCACTCTGACCCGGAGTGGTAGTACCTGTTAGGGTCCCATCTATGGGTTAAATAGAAAAATGTATTTAAAAAAATTGTATTATCCATTAAGAATTGATTATTCACTTTACCTATTTAACCAACAATTTTTCAACAAATAATAATATATTTTTGCATAATAATTATATATAAACAATTATGTTTCCCCTTAAACCCTCCACACATTTACACTCCCCTATTGACACAATTACAATATACTACTGATAAAAATAATAATCAAAAAACTATACACCTATTAACCAATAATTATTTTCACATAATTATAACCACAACTAACACTTATTTGCATAAACATTCAACTAGCACCACAATTGGTCATCAGAATAATCATAATAATAACATCATAATTAATAACAATTAATAATAATAAAAAATTATAATTAACAATAATACTAATTATAATAATAACAACAACAATAATAAAAATATAAGTAATAATTATAAATAATAATAATATTAATAATAACAATAATTATTATAATATAAATTACAATAACAATAATTAACAACATTTCAATAAAAATTGATAATAAAATAATAAGTATAATATACTATAACAATTAATTATCATTATAACAATATTATTTTTTTTTAAATATATATTAAAATTATAATAATGTATTTAAATATAAAAAAAACAAAAACAAACTAATAATAAAATAACATAATAATAACAATAATTCATCACTTATACATATTGTTAATATTAATATATATTAATCGTCAAATAATCAGTCACCAACTATAAAAACAACAATACAAAACTCTTTCAACAAAAAAATAAAAAATAAAATAAAATAAAATAAAATCTTTTCATTTTTTTAAATCCCCAACCCCCCACACACACACACCCAAACTTCCATCTCCTCTCTTAATATAAAACATGAAAATTTCTTTTCATACATCTCTCCTTTACCTCTTACCAATTATACACACACACCACTCTCCCCTACCCTCTTACAATACCACAACACACACACACACACACACACACAACCTTGAGTATTTCACTTCAGCTGTCGTTTATCGCTACAGAAAAAATTTATACACACACACACACACACACAACACAACCACAACCTTAAAAAAATGCACAATGTCTCCTTCAATACACACACTAACGCGCTACATACTCACACCTTTTAAAATAGAATTATTTGATGTCATATTTTCAAAACCGTCTCCTTTTTTCAAACTTCAGAAATTGTTTTTAAACAGACTGAATGACAAGGATTACCACTCGCTTTTCTTCATTATTCTTTGCTGATAAAATAATTTCTTATCTTATTGCCCTAAGATGATCTAATTTAATAGATCGAACACCTGCAAGTGTCGCGCCAATAAACTCACCACTTAACCCATTTTAAACTTTGTGTTTTTTTCATTTTTCTTGATAATATTACATATATATATATACTAAGCAAATAATATTGGACCCTTCCGCGTGCAAGCTATTTAAGTTTAATGCTAATGAAATATCGTATTAAATTAGAGCGCAGACAAAAAGATATGTAACAGAGTCGGAGGTATAATAGAAAAATAGAAATGAAACTTACTCTTCCATCACTCCCGTCTTCACTGCTGAATTTTACTTATTTAACATTATTTAGTTAAATTAGGAAATAAAGAATAAAATGACAGTTATTTCCTTCTTGTTAATGGATTTCATTTAAGATTCATTGAAGAGATTTTTTCTTAGTATTCATTTAAAATAAAAACCAAACAATTAGAATCAATAATACTAAGCACATATTTAATAAAATCACATTTTTAATATTCAATATGCAAATTTAGCCTTCCTATTCACACTGTAAACCGCCTATTTTTTTGTATATATAAATACAATTGCATTTATTTGTATGTAAGATATGCGACAACACTAATAAAAAGGCTCAAGCAATTTTATTTAATAATTCAGGTTAATTATAAATAAAATCATGGAGAATGTGATCAAATAAACTATGTTAAATTGTGACTCGGGATTAGTAATATAGGGTTTTCGGTTACAGAGAGAAAAACACACAACTTCCATTATAATAAGATATATATATATATATATATATAGACACGACATGCTACAAAATACAATTCCATTATATAATGGAGTTGTGTTTGTTTGATGGGGATCCAACAGGTACAATCACTCCAGGTAAGAATGTCCTGCGAAAGTAAACAATGAAGGGTACCCACATCAATTCCCATAGAGCTCCAGCATTGGAACTTCACAAATTAATCAGTACGTCATATCCAGGACATGACCCTCAGCCACTGCCTTCTAGCACATATATGATAAAACGGGTTGCGAGTTTCCATAAGGATAAGTGGTAGAGATTATCATGATCAGCTGATTTCCATAGGGAAGAGGCCCTCCGACTTCCCATTCTAGCCTAAGTAAGGCCAAAGTGCGAATTTACATATCATGAACTGATCAGCCACAGAGATTTCCATCCTTAAGCTTCATGGCCGTCACTACTCACAAGCCAACAGACAGATGCGTACTATTTGGGGGTTCTTACCCCTCTACAAAGGTGCAATTAGTGTTATTCTGCAGCACCAACAGAGCGCAGCATATTGAAGACTATCATATAGGTACCTGAAATAATGAAAATGGAATCATCTGTCTTTCCCATAAATAATCTGATGAGACCTTAAAGGGGGGGGAAAGGAAAAGGAAAAAATGCAAGAGTTCACAGACTTGTTAATTCAGCTTAGCAATTGCTAATCACTCTGTTCACCTTGCTACTTTTATTAGAAAACCTTTTCCTCTATAAGCGTAGCATCCTTAACTATTCACGGGTCACCACCCACTACCAACAGGTGCGCACCATTGGGGGGTTCTTACCCCTCTGCCAGATGTACAGTCGGTGTTATTTCATATCTCTAACTGACAGGGCTTATCCATTATCAACAGCCATGTCACATTATCTTCTCTGCGGAATTCTGTTTCAATCAATTTTCAAGTAAATATGTTGTTATTCTTCCTTCTTGCAAGCCAAACATTTTGCCGGCTTGCCAAAGATTCTCACGATTGTCTTTATTTTCTGGGACTTCCCATGAAATGATTTCTTTGTTGCTCAATGAGTAATATCAGGCGCCCTCCCCCTGATGCACCACCTGGGAAGGTTTTTTTGAAGGAGATAGCAGAGAATGTCAATATAGCAGTTCCTCTTGGGATCATGATTTGTTAAGAATGTTTATTACCATTTCGTCTTTCTTGTGTGTTTTTCAAAAAACCTTCCAGGTGGTGCATCAGGGAGGGCGCCTGATATTACTCATTGACAACAAAGAAATCATTCATGGAAGTCCCAGAAAATAAAGACATCGTGAGAATCTTGCAAGCCGGCAAATGTTTGCCTTGCAAGAAGGAAGAATAAACAACATTTTACTTGAAATGATTGAAACAGAAATCCCAGGAGAAGATAATTGACATGCATGTTGAATATGGATAAGCCCTGTCAGTTAGAGATATAGAATACACCGACTGTACCTCTGCGAGGGGTAAGAACCCCCCCAATGGTGCCACCTGTTGGTAGTGGGTGTGACCCGTGATAGTTAAGGATGCTACCTTATAGAGGAAAAGGTTTTCTAATAAAGATACAAGGTGAACAGAGTGATTAGCAATTGCTAAGCTGAATTAACAAGTCTGTGAACTCTCATTTTTTCTCTCCCTTAAGGTCTCATCAGATTATTTATGGGAAAGACAGATGATTCCATTTTCATTATTTAGGTACTATATGATAGTCTCAATATGCTGCTCTGTTGGGCTGCCAGAATACACTAATTGCACCTTTGTAGAGGGGTAAGAACCCCCCAATAGTACCATCTGTCTGTTGGGCTGTGAGTAGTGACCCATGAAGCTTAAGGATGAATCTCTGTGGCTGATCAGTTCATGATATGTAAAATTCCACTTTGCCCTTACTTAGGCTAGATGGGAAGTCGGAGAGGCCTCTTCCGATGAATCAGCTGATCATGATAATCTCTACACCTTATCCTTATGGCAAACTCCAACCCGTTTTATCATATATGTGCTAGAAGGCAGTGGCTGAGGGTCTTAGTGTTTCTGGATATGACGTAAACTGCATCTAATTGTGAAGTTCCAATCTGGAGCTCTGGGGTGTTGTGTACCCCTTCATTGCTTTACTCGCAGGAACCATTCTTACCTGAGGTGATTGTACCTGTTAGGATCCATCAAAACAAACACAACTCCATTATATAATGAATTGTATTTGTACATGTCGTGTACATATAATATATATATTAATATATATCTGTATTATAATGGAGATTGTGTGTTTTCTCTCTGAACGAACTTATTACTAATCGACTACAATAACATAGTTATTTGCATCACATTCTCCATGATTTTATTTATATTTAAACCTTGAATTATGATAAAATTTGCTTGCACCTTTTTATTAGTGGTTGTCCAGTATCTACATTAAAATAACATGCATTGTATTATATATATACAAAAATAGCGGTTTTTACTAGTGTGAATAGGGAAGGCTAATTTGCATATTATATTTAAAAAATGTGATTTTATTAAATATTGCGTTTAGTATTATTGATTTCTAATTGTTTTTTTTATTTTAATGAATATAAGCAAAAATCTCTTCAATGAAATCTTAAATTGAAGATCCATTAAACAAGAAGAAATCAAACTGTCATTTATTCTTTAATTTTCTAATTTTAACTAAATAGTTAATAAGTAAAATTCAGCAGTGAAAGACGGAGTGATGAAGCAGTAAGGGTTTCATTTCTATTTTTCTATTAACTCCACTCTTTACATATCTTTTTGTCTGCCTCTATATTTAACCTACATATTTCATTACATTAAAATCTTAAATACTTGCACCCGGAGCTTCCATATATTTTTGCTATTATATATATATATGTAATATATCAAGAAAATGAAAAAACAACAGGTTAAATGGGTTAAGTGTGAGTTTATTGGCCGACACTGCAGTTTTCGATCTATTAATTAGATCATCTTCGGCATAAGATAAGAAATTATTTATCACAAATAATGAGAAAAGGAGTCGTAATCCTTGTCATTCAGTCGTTTAAAAATTCTAAGTTTGAAAAAAAGAGACGTTTTTGAATATTACATCAAATATTCTATTTTAAGTTGAGATGTAGCGCGTTAGTGTGTGTATTGAAGAAACATGTGCATTTTTTAGGTATTTGTTTTGTGTGTGTGTGTGTGTGTGTATAAATTTTTTCTGTAGCGATAAACGACAGCTAAGTGAAACTTCAATTGTGTTGTTTGTTGTGTGTGTTATGTAAGAGGTAGGGGAGAGTGTGTGTGTATATTGTAAGAGTAAAGGAAGATGCATGAAAAGCAAATTTCATGTTTTATATTAAGAGAGAGAGGAAGTTTGGTGTGCTGTGTGTCGGGGTGGGATTTAAAAAAATGAAAAGATTATTTTATTTTATTTATTTTTTATTTTTTGTTAGAAAGAGTTTGTATTGTTGTTTTATAGTTGTACTGATTATTGACGATTAAATATATTAATTATTAACAATTATGTATAAGTGAATGAATTATGTTATTATTATTTGTTATTATTATTAGGTTTTTTTTGTTTTTTATATTTTAAATAATTATTTATTTTTTATATTTAAAAAAATTATTGTTATAATGTATTATTGTTATAGTATATTATACTTATTATTTTATTTATATATTTTTATTTAAATGTGTTATTATTGTTATTGTAATTTTATTATTAATTATAATTATTGTGTTATTATTAATATTATTATTACATAATTATTACTATATTTTATAATTGTTGTTTAGTTAAATTATTATAATAGTATTATTGTATATAATTTTATTATTAATTAAATGTTATTATTATGATGTTATTATATATTATTCTGATGACATTGTTTCTATGAATGTTATGCAAATTGTATGAATTAGTTGGGTGTTTATTCTTTGTGTTTTTTATTGAAAATAATTATTGGTTATAATAAGGATTATATTTTTGATTATTATTTTATCAGTATTATATTTATTTTGTCAATAGGATGTAAATTGTGAGGGTTTAAGGGAAATATGTTATATATATAATTATTATCAAAAATATATTATTATTTTTTGAAAAATTTTGGTTAAATATAAGTGAATACCCAACCATAACAGAAAAAAAAATCAAGATAATCTTTGTTGTGAGATCAAAATTGGAATTATCATGTTACTAAAATAAAGTGTGTATCAAAAAAATTGTTGTGGTCATTCAGTAATAAATGGGGAGAGTTGATATGTAGAAAAATAAAATAAGATATTTCAATGTAGGAATTTATATAAATTCTTGAGAACAACCTTGGACAGTAAGGATAGAAGAAAATCCGGGTCTCTGTTTGATTGTATTGAAAAATGGAATGGCGCTAATTCTACAATTTTTCTTTCTTTTTTGTTGTGAATCTAATATTAACAACTTGATCTTAAAATTAAGAATGGTTAGTTTCTGAATGTTTTTTGAGTGCGATGTTCATTGACATTCTGATATCTCTCTTGTGTTCGGATTTGTCAATGTGTCTGATGTCTCTCCTATGTATTGTTTGTCGCAATCCAAACATTGAATGTGTAACACAAATAATCAGACCAACTATAAAACAACAATACAAAACTCTTTCTAATAAAAAAAAAAAAAAAAAAATAATAAAATAAAATAAAAAAACTTTTCATTTTTAAACCCCCCCCACACACACACCAAACTTCCTCTCCTCTCTTAATATAAAACATGAAAATTTCTTTTCATGACATCTCTCCTACCTCTTACCAATACACACACACACCTCTCCCCTACCTCTTACAATACAACACACACACACACACACACACACACAACCTTGAGTTTTCACTTCCGCTGTTGTTTTATCGCTACAGAAAAAAATACACATCACACACACAACCACATACCTAAAAAATGCACATGTTTCCTTCAATACACACACTTACAGCGCTACATACTCACACCTTAAAATAGAATATTTTGATGTCATATTTTAAACCGTCTCCTTTTTTCAAACTTCAGAAATTTTTTAAACAGACTGAATAACAAGGATTACCACTCCCTTTTCTCATTATTCTGTGATAAATAATTTCTTATCTTATGCCCTGAAGATGATCTAATTAATAGATCAAAACACTGCAGGTCGGCCAATAAACTCACCACTTAACCCATTTGACACTGTGTTTTTCATTTTTCTTGATAATATTACATACCGTCGGATTACTTCCTCTCTTCATATATTATATATATTATCATTTCATGGCAATTCAGTCTCGAAAGACTATGATAAGTTTTTTGTTGCCCTGAAGTTTCAGCGCCTCCTGTGACTATGAAGTCCATGTTTGAGAAAACATTCTCGACCACAGATTTTGCATTTGTAGGTTGTCCCTGTAGATGATGATATTCCGATGCTTTGTTGCCGTTGCTTCTTATGGACCTCTTAGCTTCATGATGTTGTATCAGAGGTGAATTCTGACATGTCAGTCCCCTATGAGATTCTGCCGCCACGAGGGCGGCTGAGCCAAATTTTCCCAGCTGGAAGGGACAATGCCAAAGCACCTGAGATCATTTTTGCAGACATCCTTGAATCGCAGTAGGGGGCGACCAATCTGTCTTTTACCAGATGTTAGCTCTCCATACAGGATGTCTTTCGGATTCGTCCATCATCCATCCGACGTACATGACCCAACCATTGGAGACGACGTTGTCTCAGTAGAGAGTACAGGCTGGGGAGTTGAGCTCTCTCTAGGACTGCTGTTTAGTGATCCTGTCCCTCCAGGTGATGCCCAATACACGTCTAAGGCAGCGAATATATATATATACACACACACACACACAACTTTAGAAAACCTTCCTTACACACATATATATATATATAAGAACATTTCAAATGAATTTAACGAAAAGAAGTTTTTCAATGAACAATGGACTTGCCACTTCTAATACACTTCTCTGCCCGGTTTATAGTGGTTTGTCAAACACTCAGAAAATTCTTTTAATTTTTAAACTTTCTAAAAACAATTTCTTTAACGAGAAATTTTCTCCTGACGATGACCTATGGTTGAAACTAATTGAGAAAAATAAACAACATAAAAGAAATATTCCTGTTCATCTTATCACTTTTGTTCATCTTTTTATATATATATATATATATATATATATATATATTTATAAGTATATAGTAAATGGAAATAAATCCAACAGTATGATTGAAAAATAGATAGAAAAAACAAATGATATTAGTAGTACGCTGACAGATATCTGTTTCGACCTTTTAATAAAACGGTCTTCTTCAAGAGCCACTATATTGATGAAAGAAAGAGGAATAGTTAACCATTTGGCATGAGAGTTCAAATAATGCTCATTTCTGTTTTAAATTTGTATAAAAAAATGTGTATTTTGGATTAGAAATAAATAAATTTTATTTTTAAAACTAAAGTCTCAACATCAATGAAAAAAATTCAATAAAGTTGAAGTAAAATGGAATAGAAGATAAAAGGTGTATCAAAAGTGTTTAAGATGCAATCCAGCCATGAAAACGTATATATATATATATATATATATATATATATATATATATATATTACGTTTTCATGGCTGGATATATGTATATATATCTGAACATAGATATCATATTAAACAAGGTTTTCTAAACAATGCCCAAGCTATACATAGTTTAGATAATAACCATACCTTTGATTTTAAAGGTGCCAAAATATTAACTCACATACACAATAGAACACTACGTAGAATTATGGAATCTTGCGTTATTCTCACCCATCAAACCATCCCCAAAGACAAGCCTTTTTTAATAGATCCCCTTATTTAGCGATACTTGTACTCAGAAATCATAAAAATCCCCTTCACATAACCATTTCTGACATATACTTCCTAACAAATTTAAATTTCACATTATCCCAATAAACCCTTACACCATTCATAGTTTTTACATAAAATAATAATTTTTTAATATAGTTGAATAAACACTTCTTTCTGAAAAAATCTATGAACGGGTTAAAAACTCTTCCTTTTGAAAAAGAGAATTTTTCTATTTTTGAATTTGAAATATGTCTTTTTTTTCTTTTCAAAAACTGTTACACTAAAGATATACAATTATGACGTTGGCGGAGAAAGCGTAGCGGATGTGCTAATGACGAAGCAATCACATGGCTTGCACACTTTTTTGGAACAACAATGCTTCAGTTTTGAATTTAAATTATTTTCTGCTTCTCTCTCGATGAGTCCGGATTAAAAACAAGCTCTGATGATGATTTTTATAAATCGAAATATTGTTCAATATTAGCTATGAATATGATATAAAATATTTTCATTTTAACAGCATTGTGTGTTTTCATACCCTTTATCTTATACGTACACCGTCGGATTCATTTCGTTACTCTTAACTCATATATATATATATATATGTGAAAATAAAATGGAAATTAATCGACAGTATGAATAAGATATAATGAAAAAACAAACGATGTTTACAACTGAAATAGGCTCATCAGAAGAGAAAAGTGTGCAAACCGTTTCGGGGCCAATTCTCTTTGACGTTTAAAAAGCAACACCCGGCCCATCCTCAACTAATATGAGGACCCTATTGCATTATAATGTATCAACCGCACGTGGGTTGGTCATCAACAAAAATAAACGGGAAAAAAGACCGTTAGTAAAAACAGAACGCTGCTAGTCAAACGTTGGAATTAATCAAAAAAAAATTGTGCTGTCTGTATTAAAAATAATATGAATTTTATTTAAAAATAAAATGAATTTTATTAAAAATAAAATGAATCTCTTTTCAATTTTGAAAATAAATACAATAGGGTCCTCATACTAGTTGAGGATTGGCCGGGTGTTGCTTTTTAACCGTCAAGAGAATGGCCCCGAAACGGTTTGCACACTTTCTCTTCTGATGAGCCTATTTCAGTTGTAAACATGTTTGTTTTTTCATTATATCTTATTCATTATATATATATATATATATATATATATATATATATATATATATATATGCTTGTCTATCAAACAGATATTTTACAAAATATTTTTGTGTTTTTATATTTGCAGAAACCGACAAACTTTTGGAAGAGGTTGCCTCTGACATTGCCAGTAAAAATTGTCTTTCCGAAGAAACACTTCCTGAAAAATTACCGCTTCCTTACCCTTCAAAATCATCTTCCGTATTGTCAAAGGGCACTGTCCCTCCAGCATCTCAGACTCCTCTCCAGTAATGCATTTTTTTAAATACACTTCTTTTTTTTTTATTTTCACTTAAATGTACCGTAAATATATAGGTTGTTTCAAAAAGTTGCAGCCTTTTTAAGAACTTCTGTTTAAACTATTTCAACTTCTTTGCAGCACTGAAAATAGTAGTATAGACAGCCCAATCTGCAATGATATGAAGGATATGAATGTTTTTAGATTAATTAGTAATGTTCCCTCTGTGTCTTTCTGTCTTCCTCTTTCCATCTCTCTGTCTCTGCAATTCTTGGAGAGTCCCCACAGATAATTGCTAAAGTACTCGACTGCGATATCAAATAATAAGAGGTTGATTTTTTTTATATAATTTTTTTTTTTTTTTTTTACGGCATATCAACCTCAGTGGGTCATTTAATGCCAATTAAATCTTGTGGGAAATAAATNCCAGGAGAGAGATAGTTTTAGGGTTGTGAAATACTTTTGGGCTAATTTTTTATTATTTAGATGAGTCTTGATATGTATTTTGATTTTTGGACTGTTGTCCTCATCTTTATCGGGATATATAGAAACAGTGGAGGTGCGTGGTGTAATGGTTAGAATCGTAGGAAATGGACTGGTTAACCGAAATTCAAATCATGGATGAGGCTGTTTGCATTTCACATAACCCTAATACCATTTGGAAAGGTATTCATCCAACTACTCTCTTTCCAGCTATGGGTAAATAGTAGTGCAGACTAGGCTCTTTAACCATGCCTAGGTAACCAATTCTAGGTAAAAGAAAACTCTGAATCCAAACCTATTAAACTCTGCTTAAGAAATTGACCTTGTGTTGCATCCTGCTCGTGGGGGGGGGGGGGGTTAAATATATATAGAGAGTCAGTGCGTTTCGGTAGGTGTACCCTCCGGCCTTCCTCAAGTAGACTTGTCCGTTCGACCATAGCAATGATTCAACCTGAAAAATCATGTTGAATAGAGTTTTTTTTAATTTTTTAAATAAGTTTATAATAATAAACTTATTTTAAAAATTTTAAAAAACTCTTATTTGTCTAAATTATTTAGATGATTGTATTTGATGTGTGTCGGCCGAATCTCTGCATCCGACTCCACAACAAATACGTTTATTTATATGAAAATCGGTACAGAAAATGCAACTGGACACACACCTGGGCACAATGCCCGAAGTTTTTCTTTTTTGGGGGGAACGGGGTACAAAACTGGGTAATGAAGGACTATTTGCTCGTAAATTCCTACCATAAAATAAACTGAACCCCCATTTTATGTCCGTGTTTTTGTATTAAATGCTTTATTTTTCTTGCACCCGGGGCACGTTTTACAATTTAGGCATAAATTGGATCCTCCTTTTATGACCGTAATTTTGTTTTTTCGTCGAAGATGATTAAAATCTGACGTTTTTTTATTTTAGAGTACCAAAGCCAAAAAGAAAATAAATAACAACAACAAAAAGTAATATTCAACTATTTACTCGTAAATTCCTGCCATAAAATTAGGCTTGGGCATTTTATCGTAGGAATTTACGAGTAAAAATTGAAGTGTAAAAACGAACCCCCACTTTAAAACTAAACATTCTCACAAGATAAAAGCTTTTAGAATATATACATTGAAGTGAATATTAAAATAAATAATGGAAATATATTTAGTATTGTAACATAACGGGTGCAAGAAAAATAAAACATTTATTGCAAATACACGGACATAAATATGGGGGTTCAGTTTATTTTATGGTAGGAATTTACGAGCAAATAGTCCTTTATTACCCAAAACTGGTCATGCTTCTATATCTTTTAGTTCTGTCTTAGCTAGTCTCACTCGCCGACCGATCCATACAATTAAGTACAGTCATCCATCGACTTACACTAGTGCTTTCACTAAAAAAAATCCGCTGTCACTCTGTGTGTGATGCCCTACTTAGACCCATATGATAAAAATAAAAGGCCTATCTAAAATTTTATTTACAATTCTATAATGATTAAAAGTGGATTGGAGGGGGTAAAAAACAAAAATGTCCCCAACGAAAAACTAGAAACAAAATAAAAATGAAGCCATTTTGGTTACCCCCTTTCCCTCGTCTATTGTACTGGGATCGCCGACTGTCTTCCGGAAGATCGAAAGCAAGCCGATCAGTTACCCTAAAAAGTGAGTGGGTGTCCTTAATATGGTCATGGGGAAGTGATGAGGGGAAGATGATGTGAGGTTATTGGGATCGATTTAAACAAATAGCGTTGACTCTCCAGGAACAAAATACTAAGAATAAGATTTTTTTTGGATGTTTATTTTTTTAGAAGCATTGATGATAAAGTATATATTATATTTTTGCTATGCATTGTAATTGCCTTCAAGCAAAAATATAATATATACTAAGAGTTTTAGGGTTGTGACAATACATTTTTGGGGCTATTTTTTAATTATTTAGATGAGTCTTGATATGTATTTTGATTTTTTGGACTGTTGTCCTCATCTTTATCGGGATATATAGAAACAGTGGAGGTGCGTGGTGTAATGGTTAGAATCGTAGGAAATGGACTGGTTAACCGAAATTCAAATCATGGATGAGGCTGTTTGCATTTCACATAACCCTAATACCATTTGGAAAGGTATTCATCCAACTACTCTCTTTCCAGCTATGGGTAAATAGTAGTGCAGACTAGGCTCTTTAACCATGCCTAGGTAACCAATTTAGGTAAAAGAAAACTCTGAATCCAAACCTATTAAACTCTGCCTTAAGATTGACCTTGTGTTTCATCCTGCTCGTGGGGGGGGGGGTAAAATATATACAGAGAGTCAGTGCGTTTCGGTAGGTGTACCCTCCGGCCTTCTCAAAGTAGACTTGTCCGTTCGACCCATAGCAATGATTCAGCCTGGAAAATCATTTTGAATAGTTTTGTCTGTTAAGAAACTTAAAGTCGAAATACTTACGAAGATCTCGTTCACTAATGAAGTCAATGTTTTGCACACCCCAGCAATCGAAGAAGTGCCACGAGAAGCATCACATTCATTTTTTTTTTTTTAATGAAATTGGTGCTATACATATGTATGTATGGAAATACGATGAGGAAATTAATCCGATAATATGTGAAGAAAATGTTTTCAAAAATATAACAAACACAGGATGTTAAGATCAAAGGAAAATGTTTATATGTCTATACTTAAGTATTTCGGTTTATGATAAACCATCATCAGGACAATGCAAAATAAATTTTGTAAGGGTGAAAAATGAAAAATGTTAAGTGTATGGTTGATGTGTGAATATGATGTTATTTACCGTTATTTTTTATATGTGCGTTTACATACGAAAGCTGATGACGTGATCATTGCATGTGAAAAAACGGAAAATGAAGATCATAAGATGACGCATGTAGAACGTGAATAGACCGAGAGGAAATGTTAACATTGATTTGACGTATTTCATATGGATATTAATGTTTAGAAAAAAAGATGGCATGATAAAGAAAGCCGGAGGATTTGTCGTCTGAAACGTTGTGATAAAGACAATAAAACCATAGGAAATTAGTACTAAAGGAGAGGGTAGTGGTACAAGCAATACCCGACTTTTTTGTTTCTTCTCGAACCACTGCTTTACGTTGTTCTTCTAGTCTTACTTTTGGTGGACGGCATGTCTCGCCTTTGTAAACATTGCCACGTTTGATGGAATTTGTATAAAAAACGTTCTTATGTCTCAGCATATTAAAATAGAAATGAATAAGTAAGCTCTAAATTTGTGCCCAACAATGAATTTTCAATTGTACGAGATGTGTATATATATATATATATATATATATATTATATATATATTATATACACTCACACATATATATATAACTTCAAACTACCTGATCTACGTGAAGTAATATGATTCATCAATTTATCATAAGATCATATTTTGAATTTTAACAAAAACACTTGAAATCCGTTTTTTTTTTTTCTTCTCATAATACGTTTTCTGACATGAATAAAAAGGAAACTGATTGTACTGATTCGTAATGCTTATAATAATGAAAAAAAAATAATAATTAAAAAAATTTTCAAGAATATTAGCAAAAATACATTTGATAGATTTCTTTCATGTCGGTAAAAGATGCATTTTTTATTATGTAAATTTTAGGACCGATTAAATGGAATATACGCAATTCTTAGGCATGTTGTACACTGTGTTTTTTTTTGTTTTTTTTTTAATAGCTAGGAACATCATGATGATTACGTGCATGATATAGAAAACCGGGAGACATAGCGTCTGAAACGTTGTGATAAAGAAACAAAACCATTGGAAATTAGTACTAAATAATCGACAAAAGGAGAGGGTAAGTCTTACAAGCATACCCGACTTTTCCGTTTCCCCTCGTACACTGCTTTACGTTGTTCTTCTAGTCTTACTTTTTGTTGAAGAAAATAAAAAAGAGTCAAAAGTAACAAGCGTTGACACGTAATCTTTCCATTCCCGAAAGGAGAGCGTAGTCTTACAAGCCATACACGACTTTTCTGTTTCCCCTCGTACCACTGCTTTACGTTGTTCTTCTAGTCTTACTTTTTGTTGAAGAAAATAAAAAAAGAGTCAAAGTAACAAGCGTTGACACGCCATCTTTTCCATTCCCGAAAGAAGAGCGTAGTCTTACAAGCCATACACGCGACTTTTCTGTTTCCCCTCGTACATTGCTTTAAGTTGTCTTTAGTCTTACTTTTTGTGAAGAAAAATAAGAAAAGAATCAAAAGTAACAAGCGTTGACACGCCATCTTTCCATTCCCGAAAGAAGAGCGTAGTCTACAAGCCATACACGACTTTTCTGTTTCCCCTCGTACCACTGTTTTACGTGGTTCTTCTAGTCTTACTTCTAGCAGACGACTTGTCTCGCCTTTGTAAACATTACCACAGTTGCATGGGATGGAATATATTCAATTCTTGGTCATGTTATACTCTGTTTTTTGTTTATTTTTATTTTTTTATTTTTAATAGCCGGGGCCATCATGATGATTAGGTGCCACCGTGGCATGATATAGAAAGTCGGAGGATATAGCGTCTGAAACGTTGTGATAAAGACAGCAAAACCATTGGAAATTAGTACTAAAGAATCGCCGTCTAATATCAAACACGAAACTTGGCCATATTTTATAAATTACCTCGTTGATAAGCCTCTTGGTGTCCCAAATGCTTAGCTCTTTCAGACAATTACGTTTTTCTCTTTATTTATGGGTCTATTGTTATTTTTGTTGGGTTTTTTTGTTTTTTTTCTTTTTTTCCTCTTTAATAGACTCGGCGATATTTTAAGGGCACTCGGCAATTCAGTAAATGAATTATGGTAGTTTGCTTAAAACAAAATGGCGGCCCGAGTCAGCTTAGTAGCCATACATCATTCGCCATTTTCGGGCGCGAAAACGATGAACTGAAATTTGATAATACGGCTTTAATTAAAAATAGTCTCAGCGTCCGAAAAAGAAAAGGAAAAAAAGGAAAAAATAGAAAAATAAAAAAAACTTAAAAAATAGGTGACGGCTTATTATCTTGACGTGTTAATCTAAATCGGGTGGGTTATGCCAAGTCAAAAGTTATTACATTTTCTTTGCCAATTTTGACTTTTTTTATTTCTTTATTCCTTTCTTTTTTTTTTTTTTTTCGTTCGATGGTCGACTTTTGTTTTAAATTCATTCTTTCTTTCTTTCTTTCTTTCTTTCTTTCTTCTTCTTCTAGCATTTCTTTCTTTTTTTTTCTTTTTTCTTCTTCTTTTTTCTCTTTCGTTCTTCTAATATTTCTTTTTTCTTTCTTTCTTTCCTTTTCTGTCTTCTGACAGTTAGTTTTTCTCTTCTTTTATATCTTCTTTCTTTCTTTCTTTCTTTCTTTCTTTCTTTCTTTATTCCTTTCTTTCTTTTCGTTCGATGGCCGACTTTTGTTTTAAATTCTTTCTTTCTTTCTTTCATTCTTTCTTTCTTTTGTTCGTTTATTCGTGTTTTTTGTTTTTGTTTTAAATGGT